>JAVJAQ010005880.1:1316836-1743600 GCA_032362365.1 Zygogramma bicolorata
GTTATATATTTCATTTTCACTTGAATGACTGTACCGTTGAAAAGGAAGAAAATGATAAAGACGATATTATTATTATTATTATTATTATTATTATTATTATTATTATTTAATCAATAATAGTTTTTTTTGAGAATGCCTCTTTAAAATTCAATTCTTTCATTCTGAGTTTGCACTGAAGTGTATTTTGCGGTGTGCGTACATTTCACAAAATGATTTTCCAGTACTTTCTCCACTTTCTATCCTAAATTGAAGGGGATCTTGGAAATTTCCTCCCTGTAGTGTTTCCCTCCCAGTGCTATGTCATGTGTCGCACAAAACAATAATGATGATATTATTGATGCCAGACTCTCCCTATTTCCGTTAATCAGTTGTTCTTCTGAAAAACTGAGTAGTTCATAGTTATTCTAGAAGACCACCCAGAAAATATATTTTGAAATGAATTCGCTCTGCTTTGCGAGTACCTGTGCCATTCTGATTATCTATGCTTTTCTGCGTTTTCATAAATAAGCTTAAACGTTGTGAATTCTCGAACGATGAATGCACCTAATACACTTCGTTTCACGACGGATCGAAATATATTTACAAAGTGTACCTTTTCTACCAGTTCTTCCGAAGATACAATCCACGCATACCGATTAATCCACTCTCTAATGAATGCCCTAGCTAGATGTTGATTTGGTGTTGATTGTGTGGAGTCTGAAATTGTGCGGATTCCAAGGATTATGCAACAACAAATCATATTTCTTTCATCTGGAATCGTTCGCTTCTCCAAAAACAAACCTTAATCATTTTCATTTATATTCTTGGCAGGGATTATTGTCGAAGTGCCAGTAGTGCCAGCTCGTGGTTCTTCATGAATAATTTTCGCTTTTCTTCGCGGGGGTGAATTCATCTTCCTGTTTTCTTCCTCGAAAAAATTTCGAATATCCATTGCCAGAGCTACAATTATAAAGAGAAACATAATATTCAATGGAATACATCCAGTAGTGTGAATAAAACTTACCAGCTAATTAATTGAAATCACAGTAACCTCTTTCCCAAACTGTTTAAGAAAAGAAATATCGCACACTCACATAGAACTGAAACAATACTGAAACTTGTCGATACCACTTTGAAACATTAAACAATGCTTCCTGCGACGCGACGGTTGGGTCGCCGAGGAAGGGGATGTGGTCTCGGGTCTTGTCAACGATAGGGCGGTTGCTATAACTCATAACCATTCCGAGAATCACTTTGCTTTTGTTAGGACCGATCGTGCGGTGTCTGTAACCATACCGAGAATTAATTTATTGATATCCCAATAATTGTGCATACCGAGAATTAATTTACTGAGATCCCAGTAGTAGTGCAAATATTTTAAGAGTATTTTATCTATGTCGAAGTACATTATCGATAAAGGCATAAATGAATTTATGTTGCCAGATTCCAGTGGCTTCGCACATTTCTTCTGTGCTGTACTTTATTTTTAGAAAACGATGAGCACTTACGTGATCTTGTGAAGGAGTGGTACAGAACTGAAAATTTCGGAGAATAGAAAATCTAAAGATGAAAAAGCAATTGAAATCCTTTAATCAACACTCAAAAGGGTTGGCGATAGATTTGAACTTGGTTTGCGTTGGAGAAGTGATAATATCTTACCAGACAGTAGAGCAGTAGCATTGAACCGATTGAAATGTATGGGGAACAAAACGGTCAAAATGATCTGTTAGTGTCCCAAATTAGCATCGTGGTGACGGGGTCCAACGCGTTTTCGTGCGTTATACACTTCATCACTGTATTCCCGGACAAACCCATATTTCGAGGGCCTGGCGATTGCCGCAACGCCTCAAGGTTCCCCTGTCCCGTACACATACCCCTCTCCAGGTATACCAGATACCTGCTGTTACTTAACCCGCGAATGAGAACTCGCCAGGCCTCCCTCAGCCTGAAAATCCCTCATTCGCTTTCCACTACCCAGGTGCTCTTCCGTACTCTCGTTACAGTCGGCATACCTATTTTTGCGTTCGAACCCTCGCATCCGTCGGTTCTAGCCTTGGTGTGAGAGGTTCGACCCCGCCCGCTACATCAGATGAGCGTTCTTCGTAATTTTCAGATCTGTGCCACCTATTATTTTATCTAGCCAGGTCTTCCATTCTGTACAACACGGTACCAAGCGCGCATATCAACACAATCTGCCCTAGGATTCTGTTTCTCTGGCGTATTTCGAAACGTCGGCGAAATCCGGCCAAAGAGACGAGTGGCCACCTTCTTCAGGCCTGAAGATGACACGTATACGCACGGGTGAAGAACCCCGTCCGTCACGATTTCTTTTTCCGCATACCCACGTTACTTTGCGAAGAATCACTTCGTCGAAGTCCAAATGCCTGACCGAAGAAATTTCAAGGCGAATTCGTGCCTCTAGCTCAGAGGTTCCCAAACTTTTTTTTCTCATAGACCACTTCCAAAATTTTGCTGGTGTCGGTGGACCCCCTGCAGCTATCATTCTACCATGTTCTCAAAACTCGACAAATAATGTGAGGATTAAATCTAACTATGAAAATTTGCGAAGCGCTTGCGTTCCCAGCACAAATCAACACTTTTCGAAAACAAAGTGATTATTGATTGGTTGAATAATAGAATTAATTGATTGTGCTGAGAGTGAATGACAAAAAAGGAAAGTTGGTCACTTTTTCCACCTGGACCACTTTGAGAATCAGTGCTCTAGGTGGATCGGTCGCGTGTGGTGACATTTTGTTCTTTTCTCCCCTACCCCTCGTGAAGAACGACATTTCTAACAGGCTCGAGTATGGGGTGGAACTCGAAAGTTGGGGAAACACGGTAGTTGTGGCCTAACACAGAACTAAAACAATTCTCAAAATTTTGCACCACTGAAACAAGCTAGTAACTACACCACACTTCGTAGAACTCGGTTTTATGCGCACGTTGTCGTGCGGATAGAAAAACTACTTGATGCAGCGGCGGCCTTTGGGGGTGGCGAACAGGGCAATCGCCCAGGGCGTTGCTCTTGCACAGCCCTCGCGCAACAATCCACCCAAGCAAATTTTAAAAAATATAGATTTTTTTTATTTAAAACTTTTGATTTTGATCCTTAATTATTGTTACGAGCTAGGGGGTTCGATTCAATAAAAATTCAGCCACTATAGTAAGAGAGCTTCGAAGTCTTCAGTCTTCCTGTATCGCTTGTATCGCATTCAAATTTCAAATATGCCGCGTCTCGGCGCCGTCGCCTTGTTTAGGACTAGCTAAGCTAGGGAAGCGTGGACTCTGTATGATTTAGGTACCCTGTGACCAGACGTTACATGAGAAGTCCGCTAGATGTAGCCTCTTCTATCGCTCGGGGAATCCCCGTGTTTTATTTCGTTCGCCAACTTTTGTCATCTTGGAAATATTTTGCTTTCAATAAGAGTTAAAAAGTCATTAGGTACGCATCGTACATATCAATTCCGTAATATTATTACGTTCTTATAGTATTTAAAATATTGAGTGAGCTGGAAAAGTGTAAATTACCGTATTTGAAGTATTGAGTGAGCTGAAAAAGTGTAAAAAACTGTGTGATACTTGAACATTATTTCTGACTTAGCGAAACAAAACAAGATTTACGAAATGAGTTCGCGTGATCGTGATGCCGGTAGAAAATTTGAGTCAGGTAGTTCAAAAAGGAAACGAGCTATCAAAAGAAAGCAGGTACAAGAAAATCTACGGGGATCTTTATATAAATATATAAAAAGTGATGATCAAGAAACCTCTACAAAACATTTATTGACTGAAAGTGACTCTAATCCTGATTCAAGTGAAAACATTCCATTCAGAAATGACTTAGCTCATTCGTTGGATTATTGTGCTTTGATTGAAGATTTCAGTCTTAGGAAAAGCCGCAAACATCAATTTTCAAATTTATCATCTCTGTATTTGTTAATTTGGTAAATCTTCCTGTGTATAAATAAGTAAATATTTCAAAACTCAAATGTTATTCATTTGTATAACTTTAGAATTTTTCGTCAAACATGACAAATACCTAAACAACAACCGGACCTACTTTCGCATCACATACATTTCACGAAGAGCAAAGGGCCTCGCAAAGGGCCTGCGCCCGGAGCCTCGCAATGGGTAAGGCCGCCACTGACTTGATGTAATGAACTCGGAGGATATTCTACGCATACACAACGAACAGTTCCGCTGTTTCAACCCGATATTACGTTTTCAAATAAGATAGGAAGAAAACGATTTCTATCTTGAATCTGATATGAAAATTAATCACTGCTTGAATATAACTGCATGTCACTATATTCTTACAGATAGGAATATCACGTCGCTCTTTATTCATTATAACCATCCTCTGCGCCTCGGGAAACTCGATATTTGCAGGCTATTACTGTAAATTAGCGAATCCATTCTCTACTAATTACTAATTTACAACGCCAGTTTCCTATAAACAACTATCGAAATGATTTATTACAACTTATAGTGGCTTATCAACCTATTATAGAGATTTCAGTGTATAATAGTTATAAACCACATTTCGATAATTATTTTACAAAAAAGATTAGGTCTAATTTAGCTTATCTACTGAACTACTCGAACAGGCCGTGCTTGGGAGTATTCTAGTGACTTTTTCAGGTCTTTTGATTAGAATTGAGGGCATAAAAAACTTATACTTCATGTGATATCACGGAAAGTTGAGCAGTGGAAAACGCTTTCCCTGACACTAGATGACCTAATAAAGACAGCTTATCCCGACCATGTAAATATTACTCAAACATATTATCAACTACATTTCCATTATCAATTATCCATTCCTCCATAAGCTTCAGGAAAAATAAATGGAATTATCCGATTTATGTATCAAGTTTATATTTTGTTTATTTCTCGTTTTTTTTCGTGATCTGGTCTATGGAATTTATATTTTATATAATATTTTGCATTCTCTGTTGCGGTTGAAAAATGTTTGTTTTGCGTTCGTTTGCACGAAAATATATTTTTTCAGGGATGTTGTTGGTTCTGGTCCTCGCTGGTGTTTTTCCTCTTAGCTTGCTGCTTTCCCTCCTTTTCCTCTACTCCTGAGGTTCTTGAAGTTGATAGGGTTTCCAACTAGATCTAAGTATGTGAATGTCTGGTTTTCTGCTGTTAGGTTATTAGAGTTTTTGGCTTGAGGATTCTGCTTCTTGACACTTTTTCGTTTCTCCACCTCCTCTTTTGTAAGGTCATTTGAGATTGATATTTTTGAGCCTTTCGGCTCCTTCACTCTCCTGAATATTTTTTTTCAATGAATGAGTTGATAATTCCACTAATATCGGAATCTTCTTCCCTTCCAATCCGTCTCATATATCTCCGAACAGTCGACAGTCGGTAGCGGTAACTACCTAATATATTATGGAGGTGGATATTTGATTCGGCAATATTAACACCACAAGCAGTGAAAAATGCTTCGTCATAACTGTTACTGGAGGTGAAAAATTCACTGAACAATAGCAATGGTAACGATAAAAACGTGGGAAGTACAACGTGAAATGAAAAGTACAAAACTAAATGGAATAGAATTGAAAATTGAGTTCATCGAAACATCCAAACACTTTCAAAACTTCAGATCGAAGTATCCAACTGTCGAACCTGTCCGTAAGGGGTTGTCTTTCTATAAGGTGGTATCTCTACACAAATATTGTGTACTAATGACTCTATTGGTAAACGAAACATCCCGCCAGATTTTAGCCAATGAGACCGTCGGTACTGAAATTCACTCGTGGGCTGTTGTTTGATTGGAATTGCAGCTTTGAAAAAAACGCCTTTGCATAATAAGCTACTGTCAAAAAATGAAGGTCTCACTTCGATTTCTCAAATCGAGAGGAATTGACTGAAAAAAAGCATATCAGTCAACGAACCAGGGTTTTTGTGCATCTTGTTGCTCATGATATCCTTCGAATGCTATCGATTTATTTATATTATTTTATTATGAGAGGCTATTCAATTCAACGATCGACACGCACCTCACTCGAAAACGAGTACCACTGAATTTGAATAATGTGGAACGACTGTTGAACTCTACGATCAGATAATTGCTATCCTCTGTAATATTTGTATGAAAAGTGTATGCAAAATTGTGCCTACGTACAGTCTGGAAGTCACATCACTTCATGAAAGTACTGTTTGATATTAACTCATGTTCATCTGGGTCCCTCCAAAATTTTTCCAATTCAATGGATATCCCATTCATTCGAACATTTCACCATCATTGGGTGCATTCAGTTTTCTCGAATTAATATTAAACTCATTTTCTGAAACAACGGATCATACCTCTTTCAACAATATTTGATTATGTTAATCTTCCCGAAATCATTTCAATACAAATTTTTCAAGCAACCCAATCTTCCAGTCACAAAAACCGTATCAGATCGAAAGATTGTTGATAAATCCTGGACTGGTCATGACGGAAACAATCTTCCTGCAGGGATTGCAAGTGGGGAACTTAGACTACCGTGAATTCATAAACATGATGATAGTTGGAAATAAATGTTTCTAGTATTCCTTCACAACATCTTTACCACCAGTTTCTGTTGAATTCTCAATGTTTTTGTGATATATTGAAATGTTTCTTCAACGAAATGGGTATTTCGTACTGATTTTCGTAACAGATTTGTAATGAAAAAGGGAAATATTTGAAGAAACATTTATTTCTGACAATGATGGGAAATTTATATTTTATATTTGAACTCGCGTTTTATATCTCACATAGGTGTTTTCATTCATGTTGGCGGTTACGAAAAATTTGAAATAATATATAACAGTTCAATGTTTCGACAAAAAATATCCATTCACGAAAGGAATGGTCCAGCTCATTTTAAACTCGATCCCAATTTTTTTGACTCTTCAACACTTTGACTTGAATACAACGAATGCACAATCTGTATGCAACGTGATCAATGAGAAATCGATCTCTCTAACTGTAGTATTCAGAAAACAGGCAGGATTTTCTGTTTTTATATTGCTTTCATGAGAAATACATAACGAAGTAAAACACAAGTTCTCGCTTTGGATATTTTCCAATCGAGTTATTTGCCAAGTTCCACTGAGTTACTTTCCAAAAATATTCTCATAGTGCTACGAAAATATAAACTCGGGAAAAGAGATGGAATCGATTCAACCCATCCTATGTAACCATCAACTCATTGACCTAGATAAATATTGACTCTTATTGTGCATCAACCTCCTTTGTCGAGATGTATTCCCAAGCATATATTATTACGGAGAATGGTTCTCAATACAGTCTTGTTTTCCTCGTGTTATTTCTGCTATCGTCGAAACCGTAGACGAACAGTTGGGCCTTCGGGACGTACAATACAAGCAAACATAAACATAATTGAGGAATATGGATTGAATCATTGGATGGTTTGCAGCAATATTATGATGGGAGACAAAGCTGGCATTGAAATTTGAAAATAAGAACATTCAACTATTTTTATTCCGTAAAACACTGGAGTGAAAAAATCGTATCATGACCGAATGTTTCCATAAAAGCAGTTATTTGGAGTATGGTAGTGAATCCTGCTACGCTAACCCCGTCATATAATAAATTAAGCAGTAGTAAGGGCCTTCACGTTTCATCAGACAAGTAATAGATATCGAATCAGGGTATCTCAGCAAAATAAAAATTCTAGGTATTGTTTCGATAGAATTCATATCCAAAATATAGATGACCACTGAACCGTGGAATGAGTAGTTTGAAATTACCCCTAAACATTTCCACCCAATGAGTCACGAAGGGAAAGCGCACTGACCAGTACAGTATCTATTTAATACCAAACGTTGATGCTCTTCAACCGTACTCTTACGGGATTAATCTGACTTGAAACTATATACACTTTTGAGACAATTAGCACAGATAAATCATCAGGTAACCTTGATATGGAAGGCTGATATTTCCACAAACAAGATGCATGAAAACTGTGCTGCCTCAACTGATATGCTTTCTTTTAGCCAAATCCACTCCATCTTCTCTGAAAAAAATGCAAAAACACGTAGATATGTATCCAATGGTGACATCGTCCTATCATCACATCAACTGTCATACCTCTCCCCCCAACCCTCGGTCATTATCACCCAAACAATTCGAGTAGTAAGTGTGACATATCATTAAAGAGTCATGTCAATTTTCGCTACCTAATTTTCTATTTCGGCGCTCTCTTGCGGGAAAGACTATCAGGACCGAGATCTCGGTCCCCATAGTGGCCTAGCGTATTTCGGGAGTTTGAGGGAACATAGTACGCCTATGTCAGCGGGCGCGGTCGTGGACCCCGTTACCCCGTTGGTACTCCGCCCATGTCCGCTAACGGTCGTCGCCGACATGTCGAGACCTGCAAAAGTTCGAACGGCGAGTTCCCAGGCTCACGTGCAAGGCGGCTCTTTTGTCGGCATGTTCGTCAAAGATATCATCGAATGATTAATGGGTTTTCGGGTGAATCCCCAACCGCCGAGCTGTTTACGAAAACAAACGTGATGACTCATGCGTTTTTCCGAGAATTGCAGAAGGTCATGCCCGAGAGACTTGCAAAACAAAGCATACGTGATGACGTAAGCGCTTTTCCGAGAAATGCAGAAGGTCATACGTGGCGTCTTTCGCTTCGGAGATCGGAAACGTTCGGGCGGCATCGTAGAACCGCACCCATTTCGAGCGGGAATATTTGAACTGGAAGCGTCTTTCGCTTCAGGCGGCGTTCATGACACATGTGGCGGGAATATTTGAACTGCAGGAGGTGTTTTATGACACAGGCAATGCTGTCTTAACCGCACACAGAGGTGAAGAGTGGAGGGGGCGTAGCCATAAGGAAAATGGTTATGATCGACGATTGTCAGTGTGAAAATGTCCTCTGAAGAATATAGACGTAAATTGGAGGAATTTGGTGCGCGAGTACGAGCTATAGCCAAAGACTTGGAGTTTTACGAAGACAAGCTGAATTGCACGAAACAACTGGAGAAGTTGGCCATATCTGCTGCATATTGGGACAAGGTTTTCGAAAGGTACACCACAACTGCAGTACCGCAATCGCCCATAGGACCTGTCAGAAGAATTCAGCCAGAACCACTCTAAAGATGGCGGCGGCGGCGGCCAACTTATACGTTCTGCTCGTATTTGTCAGTATGGCAGGCAGATTGTACGTCAATGCTCCGAATGATGTACATGAAGCTGCAGTTTGTTTTGGAAAATGTATCGACGACGACGACGGCGCGCAGTGGCAGAAAATGGAGCGAACTCATGTAAATGGAGGGCTAGAGGTGTTCTGCTCCCATCAACTACTGACCATGGGCGACGACGACAATTCGACGTACCTCAACTTCAAGCTGAAGCTCAAGACAGAAGAACGAACCATCATGCTGGATTCCTCCTCCTTGATGAAGAATGGATCGATGTCACTCGAATCGGTTGCTGAACAAGAAACGCACGACTTGTTCGTCATTGCATGTGTCATCATGACCTTGATGAGTGTAGCCATATTGAAATTTCTTGTTATGAGCATACGCAATAACCTACTCGATTCATCATGTAATTTGAAAGTGAATGCTTGAATAAAGATGTGTGAGAACGAAAAAAGAGGTCTTTCATTTTGGACAGATGGCTGAGACTCTCCGTCGACGCCATCTATCCACGCCACTGTGAGGCAACTCATAAGGGTGAGCTCCTCCGAGGACGCCATCTATCCACGCCACTGTGAACCAACTCATAAGTGTGAGTGACAGATGACGCCGCCTTCGAGGACGCCATCTATCCACGCCACTGTGAGGCAACTCATAAGTGTGAGCTCCTCCGAGGGCGCCATCTATCCACGCCACTCTGAACCAATGCGTAAGTGTGAGTGACAGATGACGCCGCCTTCGAGGACGCCATCTATCCACGCCACTGTGAGGCCGACTCATAAGTGTGAGTGACAGATGACGTCGCCTCGGAGGACGCCATCTATCCACGACACTCAGACCACACTCTTGTTTTTTCATTTTATTTTTTCCCACCCCACAATCTGAAAGAGAAAAAAAAAACAACCCTTTCGAAAATTCGATTTATTGATCGAAAAAAAACATACATTTCTCTCAACGAGGTAAAACATTATTGGAGAACCATCTAAGCATAGCGTCCACATTGAACTGAGTGCACATAAACTTGGAATTGTAGGCGGCGGCTATGTGGTTCGGGCATGGCGTGGGCGTTGGCTGGAAATTCTCCTCCATTCCCTGCGTCGTACCGTCGAACTGAGAGACGTCCTGGACATTGGGGAAGACCACTCCGATTTCTCGTACCTTCTTCGAGAGGAACTCGGCTTTCTGGCTGCCTCTCACATATATGATTTCGGCCGAGTGCAGAAGGTATTTCTGTAAGATGGCATCGACGTCGTGGTATTCAATGTCCCCCGAAGAATACGGGATGCTGTGTATGAACTTTTCCAAATAGCGGGCGGTCTTCTTATCTTTGTCCGTCAGCACGACAAAGGGCATTGGCGGCTTGAAGAGGAAATTCTGCCTCTGATGTCCGATGTGGATGGTAAGTTCTTTGGGGTGGAACGCCCCATTGACGATGAAACCTTGTATGTCGACGAAAGCGATTCTCATGGTGTGTGTGCGTCTTGTACTCGTGATAGCTGGCAACTGAATGACGAAGCGCGCTAGAGAGCGTCACTTCTCCCACTTCTCCCACCACCACAGCAGCGCCGCCTATGAGAGATTTCTCATGACTTCGGTGAGGGGGAAGTACTCCATCAGACAATCGTGTATGATGATGCAATATACGCGGGTTTTATCGGGAAAACCCACGCTGGCCTCGATGTCGAGACGGACGTCAACCGTCGAGGATTTCATCCGTTCTTCTTGTTTCGAGCAGTCTATGACGAAGAGGGCGCGCTCCTTGAAAGCGACGTAATTCAGGAGAGCCGACTTCTTTGCCGCCATATTGGTGTAGCTCGGCAGGAACTCGGTGTAATTGAAATGGGCGTCCGTATAGTGATTTCGCTGGAAATCCAACTGCATACGTTCATTGGGCCAATACTCCCCGTTCAGAGACAGACGAATGTTCTGAATGTGAACGTGATCGAAGGACGTCGGGTCGGCAGCTGCGACGTCGCGTTTGTCCGTCTGGAAACATACTACGACGAAACGTGGTCTTTCCACAGCCGTACTCGTCTTGACAGCCCAAATTTCTCGTTTAGCGTCCTTCGTGATGGCAGGCAGTTCGTTCAACTCCCATTTTCGAAACGGTATAACTATAGGTTCATCCGCCTGAATGGCCCTCATCAACTGCTCCCGAATGTCATCGTTCGGATAGATGTGTTTGATTTTCAGCTCGATATTCTCGATGACAACTTTGACGGTGGTGGGTCCTGCAGCAGCCGCCGCCCCCAATTCTCGTATGATTACGCAATCGGTATCGTTGCGAGCTCGAACGAAGCGAAGTGTCTGTCTGCCGCACGTTATGAGCGGGTAATCGTTGAAAATGTTGAATATGTGCTTCAGCGGAACAAGTACGCTGAACGACTTGTCTTGATCGTTGAGAACAGGCGGAGAATCGGGATAATTCCATCCGGCTATTGCCATGTGTGAGGAGTCTTGGCGCTCATAGCAAACCATGGCTCGGATGGCGCTTACGATCCCAGGATCACGAACCGTTTCGATTTCTCGAGCGCTCTCGCTGTAGGTGCAAGAGTCGAAGAGGAAGGCGGCGAAATTGGGGGCGAGCGATACGTTGCCCGTCCCGGTAATTTCCAGCTTTCCATTGATCGACATCTGAGACTCGTTCATGGCGAAATACGAGTCGACTTGATTGATGTTGAACTCTACGATATCGTTGCAGTTGTACGACTTGATGAAAGGTGTGTACGAGCGGTATTCGGCCTTGCGAATAGTTTCGTCGAATTTCGGCTTTCGAAACACGTCGAATATCGTGGTCGGTGGCTCAGAGGGCCCCGTCGACGACTCAAAGTCATTACGTCTTCTTTTGCTTGTTTGCGGCATAGCTCTTGAAGGCACCGTCACCCAATGTGTATGCGGTAAGAACTTGTTTGAGGAACGCTCTGTTTGCACAAGTCAATTGATGGTGACGCTCTGAAGGCTGCTTCACAACTAACTGACCTCCTGCAGCGCGTTTTCCTTTATTGGATTCGAAGATCAGTCCCATCTGTCCCGGGCAACTCGCACCTCCAAGACGATGGTGCTTTTTTCACCTTGAAAGTCTACGGGTCGACCGTCCTGATCGAGGGCTAATACGGTAACGTTGGTGATTTCTCGCTGCGGAATCACCGGTAGGTACAACAGATTCGAAGGTGTTTCGTTGATTGCGTATCCGGGGTCCACTTGAATGGCGAATTCGTAGATGGTGTGCGCAGGCGTGTCACCGTCGAAGGCTCCCCAAGTAATACTGCACTCGAAACGTATTGTCGATACTTTTATAATGTTGACAGGTAGATCCGACGAATGCAGTTGGTTGACAGGTAGGAATTTCGCCGAAAAGCCCAAAATGTGTCCAATATTGCCCTGCTCTTCGAACGAAATGTCAAAGTACTTGCTGTACATTTCACATTTCAACGTGTTATTGTTGGGTTTGAGCGAAAAGGTGGCATCTTGCTCTGCACCGCTCAGGTGCGAAATGTTCATCTTTTTCCGTATGAACGCCTCGATATCGGCAATTTCGTAACATCCTCGAGGAAACTCGATGGTTTCGAGTGTGCCCTCACGGTCGTAGTAGAAGAACTTTGACCCTCTCTCGATGTTCGGAATAGAGTTGTACGAGTGAAACGACCTCAACGCCAACTCGTACTCTTTGTTCGGGTTGAGCACGATAGGCGCTTGCGGCCTAAAGGAAAACACGTGATTGTGACTGTTCACTCTCAACAGCTGCGACATGACGACTGATGATGGATGGATAGGTGCAGAGATATAAATAGCCACTGAAGTCAATCAACGTTTATTCGTAATACAATCTGAGACAAAATACACAGCGTGTCTCCATGCGAGGGCCGCAAACGTCAGGCCACACGTGACGATTGTAGTTCCGGTTGCAAGGCAGGAAACGTTTCAGCTTTTGGCGTACATCTTCGGGGAACCACAGCCACGTTTCGATGGTAATGTTCCTCATCAGGACGACGATGACGAACCACATTTCCTCCTCGGACAAGTCCATTACGCGGTGGTCCATAGAAATTGCAAACAAAGATGGCCGCAATTGTATTGATTGTACGTCTGGTATTGTTCGTTGTTGTAGACGATGGTGCAGTCTTTGAGGTATCGCACAAGTTCTCTCATCGGTTTCAGATTGCCGAATGAGTCAAAGTACTCGACGCGATCGTTTATCTTCCTATAAGCTACCCAATGCGTTCCAGGATTGTGGGAAACGTCCAAGTTGACGATGGCGCACTCCCGACGACGCGCTTTAGCGGGAAGCGTGTCTCGCATGAAGACGCCGCGGAAATGCGCGATTTTCAACTGCTTGGCGTAATGACGAAGTTCGTGATCGAACAGCGCCCTATCGGGTAGCTTTATTGGGAGTTTTTTTGTTTCTTCAGAAAGAGACCGTATCCACCTTTGGCGTTCTTCCTCAGGTACAATCCTTTGCCGTTGATGGCTTCCATCGCCTTGTTGTGGCGCTTCTCCTCGTCGAGTTTCTTTTGGGCGTTTTTGGCATCCAGGACCGTCTTGGCGATTCCTGCTGCGCCCCCACTCAGAGCGCCCAGAGCGCTCAAACCGGCAAACAGCGGTATGAGAGGTAGGACTCCACCTGATTTTGCATTTTCTATGGGTATGATTCTGGGAATTCGAATGCGTTTCCTGCCCCCAACCTTCTTCACGGCCACTCGAGCCGCCTTCAAGGCGTTGATGGCGGCCTCCTTGAGCGTCGTCGCCGATGGTTTCATACCCTTCTTCACCTTTTGAATGATGTGACGTTTGAATGACAGAGTGGTGGGTGATACGCCCATGCCAAGCTTTCTTTTGGCCTTCATGGCTCCGGTGACAACTAGTGCGTTGGCTCGTTCACCCAAAGAAGCGTCTTTTGCTCGAAACCGATTCCAAGCCTCGTCCTCGAGCACCTTATCGGCTTTATGTCTATCTTCAAGCAGCGAAGACTTGGAGTAGGCTATGTCGTGGATGCGACACGCGGCGTCGAGCTTATTGATTCCGGGATCGCCGCGCGCAAGGCGTTTTTGAAGTTTGGTTCCCGCTGAGAAAGTATTTGAGGTTAGATTTCCCCATTCGTGTGAGTGTGACTGTTACAACTTACGTCCACAGTATTGGTATCCCCCCGGTAGATGAAGTTCGAACGGCAGCTTGGTGATCAAGTTGTTGACTAGACCTTCACCCTCGTACACCAACATTGAAACTGATTGGTCGTTCACGTACGCCCCTATATATATATATATATATATATATATATATATATATATATATATATATATATATATATATATATATATATATATATGCGACACCCAGTATACTATTTATAGGCGAACACTCTGTATCCAACAAACACAACATGCAGACCTTTCGACAAGAACACACGCTTCCAATCAACAACTTCGATGACGTCATCAGCGATGAGTCATCGAAGCGAAGAAAACACAGCAACTTGTTGCCGAACAGTTTTCGAGCCATCATTTGTGGACCGAGCGGATGCGGAAAGACGAACATCATGCTGTCTCTGTTGTTCCATCCGAATGGCGCTAAATTTGAAAACGTCTACGTGTACTCAAAGTCGCTGTACCAGCCCAAGTACGAGCTGTTGCGTGAGGTGTTGGGCGGCGTGAAGGGGGTCGGGTATTTCCCATTCAAGGACAACGAAGAAATTACAAGTCCACACGAGGCGAAACCGAACTCTGTGTTCATTTTCGACGACGTCGCCTGCGACGGCCAGCAGAAAATTCGAGAATACTACTCTATGGGCCGGCACAAGGACATCGATGCCGCCTACCTATGTCAGACGTACTCGAAAATACCCAAACAACTCATCCGAGATAACTGCAATTTGATCGTACTCTTCAAGCAGGACGAAATCAATATGAAACATGTGTTCGACGAACACGTCTCACCTGACATGTCTTTTGATCAATTCAAACGAATGTGTTCGGCATGTTGGGACGCTCCCTTCGGCACTCTCGTCATCGTCAAAGATTTCAATCTGAACGAGGGACGTTACCGCAAAGGTTTCGACACATATATAAAAGTATGAAACCATCGTCATCACCTGTCATTCCGCTTCAAGATGTCGTCCGATCGAGTTGCCATCGCTACACGCAAACGAAAAATCACCGAACTCGCACGCTCCATTCGAAAAAAGTACTTGGCCCTAAAACTGGGCAAATCCGAACAAGACGAATCTATCGGAAAGCTGTTCAAACCCATTTCGCAACCGCTGCAACAGATTGCCCGATCCTCCAAGGCCATATTGATTCGTACGGCTGCCGCCAAAAAGATCAAAAAGGAAGCATCGGCTTTGAAGCAGGAGAAACCCGAGAAAAAAGAAACCGACGACGACAGTGAAGAGGAATTCGACGATGCCGCACCGTGGCTACCTTCGAATTTTTCCAATGACGTAATGGACGACTACCTGAATCGATATCCGAGCATAGCCCAACCCTACCTGTACGAGCACCTGAAAAACGACAAAAAAATCGACAAAGTATACGGTCCCGTATACGATGCGAGTTCTTCGTCGTGGTTGTTGGGCACCGCACCCATCAACTTTGAAGCGGACGGCTCGATAAAAATCAATAATGTGCACACGTTCGAGGGAACGTCCTCCTTGTACGATCTCATCTTCTACGACGACCCCGACGACGATGACATTCAACAAGATGACTTCGATGCGTATCGCCGAATACTGGAATTGACCAATGTTCACCGAGACGCTAGGGGACGTCTGAAGGGCTCCTCCAAGCGCAAGTACAGAAACATCATAAAACCCATGTTTACACATCATGCAGGTAGCGGCGGCAGTACATTGACGTACAACGACAAACCGATGGAGTACATCTATTGGGACGATCCGAACGAGCTGGTGGATCGCCTGCGGCTCCTGATGGCCTCCAAACAGGCGGGAAATACGTCTCACGACAACGAAATCGTCGCCATCATCAATGAACTGAAGGAGGCCGATATAATACGTTTACGAAACGTTCGTCCCTCATTCACATCATGAGCGTCGACAAATTCGGTCATCGTTCCGGAGGCGCCACGTCGTCGTCGGCGATCACCCTGTCATCCATTCTACATATTCCGCCAACGTTCCTGCGCACTCCCGACGGCGACTTGGACATTGAGAATGTGAAAATTTGTAACTTGAAAGAACCGAAGGTCGACAGCGATGCCGTCACCAAGCGATACGTCGACTCTATTGCGTCTCAGCTGAACGAAGCGATGACTGGGCATGTGGCAACGCTGCATGACTCATCGCGCAAGTATGCAGACGAGATAAGCGCACGTGCAAAGAAAGATTTGCGAAAGGAAATAACAAGTTTGAAACGCCGCATCGAACAACAAGAAAATACGTTGAATAAGCGGCTGAATTTGGATTCGGACCAACTTACTCTGCTGGAAGGTCGAATGACGGACATATCCAAAATGATGTTCGAAATACAAGATAAATTGGGCAAACACCTGGACGGTAAGGTCATTATCGATCTGGACTCGAAGCAGCAGCAGCATTGATATGGCTACGAAAAAACACGTGGTGGACGAACTGCATCGGCAGGCTCGTCGAAGGTTCCCGCGACGTCGAACCATCGTCAGGGGCTTGGACGATACTTGGCAAATGGACTTGGCCGATTTGCGGTTGTACAGCACTCTCAATAAAAACCACACCATGATAATGGTGGTCATCGATTGCTTCTCGAAATTTCTATGGACGCGGCCGCTGAAAACGAAGACGGGGGCCGAAATCACCGAGGCATTCAAGGACATCCTCGACAAGTCGCAGCGGTGTCCCAAAAATCTACACACCGATCAGGGCACAGAGTTTTTCAATGCCAAATTTCAAAGTCTGATGCGTGAGAGGAACATCAACCACTACAACACGTATACCATCATGAAAGCCGCCATTGCAGAACGGGTAATACGGACGCTCAAAGCCAAATTGTTCAAGTATTTCAGCTTGAAGGGTTCGTACAAGTGGTTGGACGTTCTGCCGAAAATCACCGACGAATACAACGCCACCAAACATAGAACGATCGGCTGCAAGCCCTCCGAAGTGAACAAATCCAACGAAAAAATCGTCGTCGTCAAGTACGCATATTCGAGTCGAAAAGTTGTGCGACGAGCGCCCAAGTTCAAGAAAGGTGACGTCGTACGCATTTCCAAGGCGAAACACGTTTTCGAGAAAGGTTATGTGCCCAACTGGACCACAGAGCTGTTCGTTGTGAGCGCCGTCAGGGTTACCAACCCCATAACGTATATGCTGGAAGACCAACAGGGCAACCCCATAAAAGGTGCGTTCTACGAGGAAGAACTGCAAAAGACGCGCAACCCAGACGTCTATCTCATCGAAAAGGTATTGCGCAGAAAAGGAAAGAAGATATACGTCAAGTGGCTCGGTTTTGACAACCGACACAACAGTTGGATAGACTGCTCCGATGTGGTGGGGGAAGACGATGCTTAGTGTTGCGCTGGGCCGCGTCCCTCTCAGTTCAACTTCAGTCATGAGTCAAGACAGTGGCTATTCAAGCGGTTGCAGCATCACAAGTATGCTTTCGAGTTCGAGTCGATTCAGTGGCGGCGGCGGCGGCAGTAGTGACGAATCCAATTGGTATTCGACAGACGGCAACTTTGATCGACATTTGACACGTATATTGGAGAAGTACGAGATGGCTGCCAGAATCGAGGAACATATGTTGCTGCAGTTCTCCTTCATTGTGGAGGGTTTCGAAATACGTGTGGGACTTTCTCCGGCAAGAACCTTCAGCCCGTCCATCATACTCGCTCATCCGTACAGGTGGGCAAAGTTTTCGAAGATTTCCTTCAGTGCCTACGAATGGTCTGTGCTCTGTGACCTGTTTGGACAGAAAATGGATGACTTTTTCCGCGAACCGATCACCGACGATTATGATCCGATAACTTTCCCAGTGGGCGACTACTGCAAAGTGACGCAGACCATGTGGGAAGATACAAGAATGCTGCTCGTGGAGAAGCATGGCGAGTGCTTGGAGCTGCAGGAAAATGACGTTTGGAAAATCTTCTCGGCGAACAGCACAATAGTGAAGAACCGAGTCGCCATGTTGGATTCCATCAACTTTTGTGCCTACTACCACAATCTGCTAGATGGCGTTAGACGCTACTTTCGCTGCAACCCGGACGCCACCGTGGGAGGCATGCAACTTCTGACGACGTTCAGCGACATCTGCCCCGACAGTTTGCTGAGCAACGCCATGAACGATTATCTTTTCTTCTATAGAACCAATATTTTGAATGATCTATTGAAAGATGAATAAACTTGTTTGTACGTACACTGTGTGTCTTATTTTTGAGGTTTTTGATGTCATTTTTTCGTCGGAAAAACGCGTCATTTTTGATGCAGTTTTTCGACGAAAAAATTGCATCAAAACGCACCATTTTTGACGTGTTTTTCGACACTCATTTTCGATGCGTCGAAGTGACAGAAAAACGTCATTTTTCACGTGTTTTTTCGACGCTCATTTTCGATGCGTGAAAACGCGTGAAAAACGACGTTTTTCTGTCACTTCGACGCATCGAAAATGAGTGTCGAAAAACACGTCAAAAATGGTGGTATATATATATATATATATATATATATATATATATATATATATATATATATATATATATATATATATATTGATATGTACAATTGTTGAGACAGATGGGGAAAAAAACTCAACTTTACACCAAGTCATCGTCGTCAACATCTTCCATGACGTCGACGTTTTCGAAAGCGTCGGGGTTCACTGAACCGCCGGCGTTTTCGGAAACGTCGTCGACGGCGTCCTCCAAAACCGAATAATGGCCCCACGGATATGTATCGAAGCTATTCGGGATCAGTTTCCTCTTGTCATCGTGAGGACTTAGCGCGATTTTCGTCTGTTCAACACTAAAAACGTTGTGAGCATACGAACGAATGCACCTTTGAGTTGCGAGTTTTTCGCGATTTTCCTGCAGGCAATTCAGATAATCCTCAAAGGTGATATCGTTCGCGACCACATTGTATTTGACCCCCTTGGACTTTTTGACGCATTTTTGCCCCTGAATTTTGAAAGTGTACATTTTTGCCCGCAACCCCACGAAATCTGTCATGATGCACCCGTTGGCTTCATCTTTCATCAAACCGGGTACTTTTTTGTTTGCTTGCGGAATTTTGAATGGGTTATCGCTTGGGTAATCGCTCGTATCGAATTTATCCAGGTGAGACGCAATGAGATCTCGGTAGGCGTCGTCACAGGTGAGTTCGTACACCAAAGAGTCCGTATCGGTATACATGAGCTTGCACTGGTCTCGCGTATACTTTTTCATCATGAAATCATAATGGAAATCGTATACGCAGACCTTGGATATGTCGAGGATGGACATGCCGATATACAGGGGTTTGTTGAACTCCAAATCGCACTTGAGGAGTTCGATAGCCATGAGGTCGTTGTCGAAGATGGTTCGACTATGGAACTTGGGACTGCTAATGAGATTTTTGGCACCGTACCTGCCGTGCCACCGGTTGACCAGTTTCACCACTCGGTGTTTCCGGATGTTTTCCATTGTTTTGCCGAAAACACTGTTGTTGGCAAGCTTGTAGTGGTTTTTGCCAAAGGTCGTGGTCGCCTGCGCCCGCAACCTCGTATTCAGTTCAATGTAGGGCTTGAGCCAAGCCTGCTGCTTGAACTGAAGTGCTTTGTGTACTTTTGTGAGTACAAGTCCGTGCGCTAGTGCCTGTTTCAGTAGCCGATAGTGTACGACGTATCTTTCCTTTCGGTACAGGGTGGTCATCAATTTTGGGTGTTTTGAGTTTGGCGGTACTCGGTGTTCGGCGCACATCGGAAAATCTCGATGTTTGTCGTGGAGATGCTCGGGGTATTCCAAGTCGACCTCGAGGATATACCCAACGTCGGACGAGTCCGAAACGTTGCGAATATCCAGATCGTCGAAGTTTTCGACCCATTTGAATTCGCCCACCGGCAAATGTTCCATCATGGCCCATCCATAGAGGTTGTTGACGTCGAAATACATCAAGTACTTGGACGGTTTCGAGGGATCGAACTCGGCCATGTACTTGTTGTTGGCTTTCGAGTAGCGGTTGCAGCACTGGCTGATACCGCCTCGAATGCCCCGCTCTATGAATAGCACCATGTCGACGTCTCTGAGAAGTTCCAACTTACACTTTGTATACTTCAACATACACGACCACGTATAGCCGGGCATGGTGAAGTACCAAGCGGGATCGAGCCCGTAGGTGCTGTGGCCGATCTTGCGGAAATTCTCAAAGATGTCGGTCAGCAACAATATGTCGGTTTTCATGTACAGATCCGAATATTCGCCGAGGGTTTTCACCCCGAACGATTGCCATACCCGTTGCGCATGCTCGTACTCGCTTTGGGTGATGTCGCAATCGTTCAGTTTATTGTGAAATTCCTCGAGAGCTGGCAACTGTGTACACTCCAGTTTGTCCAGCGTGTCGACAAAGTCGTATGGGAATACCCCTTTGCGCGTGAGCAGTTCGTATTGTTCTGCGCTCACGTGACTGAATTCTTTGCGCGTTGCGCGCAAGTCTTCAGTTTTCATGGTGCGCACCAACCCATCCAAACTCATACTCAAAAATCGGAAAGAGTCGATGAAGCGGAATTTGATGGTCGTCTCCTCGTCGTACTGTGTAAAGGAAATGTACTTTTCCTTATTGATCGGCAACAGGACTATGCGTCCACGTTTAGCCAAGTCTCTGATGATGAAATGGCTGTCGTAGCCACCCAAGTTGTGGAACACAATGGGCACTACGAACTGCTTCTTGTACTGGAGGTTGCATTGCGCATGCGCCCAGCCCCGGAATAATCCGGTGAAGTGGTCGTGGTCGACCACCTTTGCGTCCTCCGCCTTGAAGGGGAGTTCGCAAATGTGGCAGACTTTGGCAGAGTCTCGGCCCGACGGATATACATCCATCGGTACGATATGATGGATTTTGCCCTCAACCTCTTTGGCAATGTCCTTCATTCGATCGGCGAACCATTCCATCGAGTCTGCCCCCCGATGGCTATCGTAAAACGACAAAGAGTCGTCGTAAGTGCATTTGAAGTAGAAGCCTGCACTGAAAGCCGAATGTTTTTGGTATTTTTGGGTATTGCACATTTTGGATTTGGTCAAACTTTCATCAAACGGCTCCAGAATGCTCTCGAAATCCGCGTAGATCACAAAAGGAGCTTTCTCCTTGAAAACGAAATTTCGAAATTCGATATGTGTGTATTTTGGAAATTTAATTTTGCATGAATTTTGAGCCTCGCAGTCAACCGTATGACTGTCGAGTTTCTCCTGCGTCGAAAAATAGTTCAAACATCGGTCGCAAATGAATTTTTTGTGTCCGTTCTTGCTGAGTTGTTTACTGACAAGTCGAGACAAGTCTTTGATCCAACAGTAATGTCCGCGGATGTTTGTGACGTCATCGTCCGTGTTGTCTTCGTCTTCCTCGTATATTGTCGGTAGTGGGTCATAGTCATTGATTTTGGGTGTGTATGTTTGTTCAATCAGAAGTAGATTTACATGTCTGTCTAATTTCTTTTTTGTCTGTCGAATGGGAGCAACATCGAAATAGGGTCGAGCGTCTGATGACGGTTTGATCAATTCCAAAATGAACACATTGACCGAAATTGAGTTCAATTTTTCGAATTTGTCGATTTGTTTGATGGTCATGGGAAATTTCAAACCCTCTGTATTCAACTTCTCACGCCAATCCGGATACGATGATGTACGTTCAACCTTTTTCCCTGCCGGAGATGGATATAGAGCCGAAACGATTGCCCAAGCGAAACATGCATCGTCATCGTTTTTGATGTTGATGCAAGCTCGTTTTTTCTTGATTGGTTCCGGAAGTTCGATGAAAGATGAACCGAGCCCATTTCCGAACCCCGATTTATTGATATTTATTTCCAAACTCACGATTTTCCTCAAAGACCACCCACTTTCCCTCCCGCTGAATTCGTCCAATTTGGTCAAAATTTTACCCTCGATATTTTCTTTGAACCACGCTTTCAAATCCGTCCCCTGGTCAATTACTTCGTTTTTAGTGTTGAAATATTTCATTTCCACACTTTCTTGTTGATCGGCGGAAATTTTGAAGAACTCTCCGCAGAAAGCTGCATTCACTTTCAGCGACGCTCCAACCTTCTTCAGTGCGTTCAATATGCGACGCTTGAATAGGCTGAAAGCGTCGCTGAAAAATTGAAGTACATCTTTGTGCTTCAAGTTTATGATCACCCCTGTACGTACGCGCCCCTGAAAGGTGGAAATCAAGTCCTCCCAGATGACACGGCTTTTCAACTTTCGCGCCCCTCCCCCCGCTGCCAACCCCCGCCCCTCGATAGGATTTTTCAGAAAATTTTGAAATGCTTTCACATGGCCTAAATTTGTTTGAAGTTTTCTCAAAATGCCGATTGAAGAGGAATCCGACACCCGAATAGCTTTTTTCAATATACAAACAGATCGTTTGCTATGCTTTAGCCAAAGTTCGCGTTCCGCCGCGCTGAATTTTGTCCCCAAAGTTTTCCGAATTTCCCCAAATTTAGCAATCATTTCATCACTGACGGCGGATATGTCTGCCATTATTCGGTTTTATATGTGGAAATATGGTGCAAACAGAGTATTTTCCTCACCTGCTCAATCAGTTTTCGACAAATTCGAAGGGGATTGTCTTTGCGGCGGCGGTAGCTCCCCCGTCCTTGATGACTATCGAGTATTTTCCTGGAGTGAACTGCTCCAATTTATCCCGCAGGACTGTGACCACTCGTCTAGGCAGGAATACTTCGTTATCTGGGAGATCTGCAACGACGGCCTCCCCAAACTTTGTCTTCACAAGACGCAGCTTCTGAATAGGATAGGGCAGGTTTTTCTGCAATGTGCTCAGCGGAATAGTCTGCTTATATCCAGATGAGCTGGCGACTGCGTTTATATCTGCAATTTCCATCTAAAATGAGTGATCATCGTTTCAGAAAAAAATATCAAGTGCCCAAAGGAAAAAAAAATTTTTGCCACCCAGCCGAAAAATACGAGAAAATTTTTGGCTCACCCTGTATACGTCTGAAAAAACTCAACCTGTATGAGCTAACCCACCCCACATGAAAAATATTTGGATGTCATGAGCAATCGGGACACTTTGACAGAAAAAAGGTTTTCGACACACACTGTATATGCCGTTCGAAAAACTCATACACTGAGCTAATGGAAAAAGTTTCGACACACGCTGTATATGCCGATCGAAAAACTCACACACTGAGCCAACGGAAAAAGTTTTCGACACACACTGTATATATGCCGTTCGAAAAACTCACACACTGAGCCAGCGGAAAAAGTTTCGACACACGCTGTATATGCCGTTCGAAAAAATCACACTAAGTCAACGGAAAAAGTTTCGATCTGTATATGCCGAAGATCGCACTCAACCAGTATGAGAGCCGTTTTGCGCGAAAAAACACTCCCGAGTATGAAGGAAAAAAGGTACTTACATTTTTCGTTTGAAGACACTGGACACAAACACAACACTTTGTTGATTGAGAAAGAGAGAGCTTATTGACTGAGATGTTCACTCGTCGAATTCTCGAAGCAAAATGATGCGCGTCGCTTGTCGATCATAGCCAAGTTGACGCAATCCCCTCCCGCGCCGCGTCTATCTCGTTGACCTCTAGAAGAATATGACAGCATTGCCTCAACGTACCACCCACATGTGTCATGAACGCCGCCTGAAGCGAAAGACGCTTCCAGTTCAAATATTCCCGCTCGAAATGGGTGCGGTTCTACGATGCCGCCCGAACGTTTCCGATCTCCGAAGCGAAAGACGCCACGTATGACCTTCTGCATTTCTCGGAAAAGCGCTTACGTCATCACGTATGCTTTGTTTTGCAAGTCTCTCGGGCATGACCTTCTGCAATTCTCGGAAAAACGCATGAGTCATCACGTTTGTTTTCGTAAACAGCTCGGCGGTTGGGGATTCACCCGAAAACCCATTAATCATTCGATGATATCTTTGACGAACATGCCGACAAAAGAGCCGCCTTGCACGTGAGCCTGGGAACTCGCCGTTCGAACTTTTGCAGGTCTCGACATGTCGGCGACGACCGTTAGCGGACATGGGCGGAGTACCAACGGGGTAACGGGGTCCACGACCGCGCCCGCTGACATAGGCGTACTATGTTCCCTCAAACTCCCGAAATACGCTAGGCCACTATGGGGACCGAGATCTCGGTCCTGATGGTGGCTTAGACATACTACTCGTATTCCAAATTATAATACTTCATTTGCAAGCTCATTCGACATAAATTCGGTGACAAAGCGTCATGGAACTTTTCGAAGGGAAAAAACAAAATGGCGGCTTCACAATGGCGGACAAGATTTGCAATTATGGTCTGATTTGATTCCAAATTGATAAGTGGAGGTGCTCAGGGTCGGAAATTATGATTTGTTTGTCAATGCAAAAAAACAATATAGTGGCCCCAAGATGGCGGACTGAATTTGTAATCATGGTCCAATTCGAATCAAAATTAGTATATGGGGATTATCAGGGTGGGAAATTATGATTGTTTTGTCGATGCAAAGAGCAAGATGGTGGACAATATTTGTAATTATTGTGGTTCGATTCGATTCAGAATTGGTAATTGGGGGTTTTTGCAGTTTCCATTAGTACTAAAAAGAATTGATTGAATTGATGAAAAAATCTCTTAAATAAATGCTTTAAAAAAAAGATTATATTTTTTTTAGATGTGTGACGTAGGTTATTCCGTGCGGAACAGAATCAAAATTTTACCGCTCAAGAATATCTATTTTATACTCTTAGCAGGTTTTTTTTGTCTTCTCATTGCATTTATAAAAATCTTTTTTTTTTTCTCAATTTTATTCAATTATTTTTAGTCATGCTGACAATCTGTACCCAGAATACCAAAAGTCAAATTTGAATCCACAAATCTCATCCGCCATCCTGGACCTGCCATTTCATTGTTTTTTCCAACAAAAATTGTATAATGAATTCTATAATTCTATAATATTATTTCAAAAATAATGAATGTTCCAACATAGCCAGTAGAATAATGAATGAGCAACACCCAAACAAAATCGTAAATTGTGAATACTTTTGTAACCTGTCTTATTGTCAAGGGTCACAATTGGTTACGGAATTGGTGGTGAAACGATAAACCAAACTCCCATGGACGCCGTTTATTCAATAATTGAAAAAGGAAATGGTAAGTTGTACAATGTTGGTGGTCTGGAACAAACTAACTTAACGCTATGCATGATCAGACGCTGGCTGGCTCCTCAAGGGCGGTGGAAGTAATTGCCAGGTCCAGACCAAGCAGACAAAACAACTACAAGACAAAGACATTTGAGTTTCACGACAAAGTGGCGACAAATCCGTAACATTTCTGCAACATTTTTGTCTCATTTGTGTTTTGTTTCCAAATTCGGAAACTTTCCTAAGTCCCGACTCTTGTCGGTAAAGATCGAAGGGTCTCTGTTTTGTCTGCATCGTTTACAAGTTGTCGGCGCAGTGTGGACGGTGCGTCCTGACAGAACTAGGCGACCTGCAGTAACTCGATCGTTAAACAATGTATTCAACTAGATTTTGTTGCACATTTGTCCTTGCCGGGTCCAGACCAAGCAGACAAAAAGTGAACACGAGTTTGAGACAAAAACACGACAAAATTGCAACAAAATATTAGGTATTCAGACAAGACAAAATTAAGACAAACTGTCCACACCACAACGACAAATGTGCAACAAAATTTAGTTGATGGGAATTCGTTGTCTTACCATGTGGCGTTTCCACCAGGAGGAAAATTCGAAAAATGAACATTTATTGCTAGCCGCCAGATGTTATTTCCTTCTTTTCCCTTCATCCAATGTTGGAAAAATGAAACGCAAACGTTTTTGGATGAGACCAAGCTTAAAAAAGCGAGGGAGTTATTCCATGAATGAATTGTTAGTTCAGTTACGTGAGGATGATATTGGACTAAGTGGTGAGATTCGTTGAAGCTTCAAAAATTTTCTAAGAATGTCCACCGAAAATTTCGAGAATCTGATATGCCTTGTTGGTCCTGGAGTTGCCAAAAGATATACTAACTACGGGAATGCTAGAAGTGTAACAGAAAGGTTAGCAATAACTTTGAGATTTTCATCAACAGGCGATTCCTACCACAGCCTCATGTATCTTTCAAAAGTATCAAAGCAGTCCATATCTGTAATAATACCCGAAGTTTGTGAAGCTTTAATTAACAGTCTTAGTGGTTCTGTAAAGGTATGTATAACTTTTGTACGTAATTGGTTTGTGATAATATGCTCTAACATAAACGCCATATTTACTGTATGAAACAAATTTTTAATCAGTAACGCTGAAACTAATGTTGAATCCAACAGACATCATTCGCACACATAAATAATTTGTCTTCTTGTTTATCTATTGCAAAGTTAAATTTTCTTCTTTTTCTTGGTCTGATATATATATTGAGAATGTTTTGTGTGGATGCTGGGTGGATTCGAGACTAAATTTTGTGTTTCGATGCTGGGTGGATTTGAGTATGAATGTTGTGTGGTGACGCTGCATGGATTGGAGTATAAATGTTGTGTGTTGGCGTTGTGTGGATTCACGCCACAACAACACCACTGAACTACATTTGTGTGATTCTTCACTGATTCACTACTTGGTCACCTAGTTTTGTCAGCGCGCACCGTCCACACTGCGCCGACAACTTGTCGTAAAATATGCAGACAAAACAGAGACCCTTTGATCTTTACCGACTGGCGACGGGACTTGCAACAGTAGCCGAATTTGGAAACAAAACAGAAATAAGACAAAAATGTTGCAGAAATGTATCGGATTTGTCGCCACTTTGTCGCGGAACATGAATGTTCTTGTCTTGTCGTTGTTTTGTCTGCTTGGTCTGGACCCGGCATTATGTGGACGGTTTGTCTCAACTCTGTCTTGTCTGCATACCTGAGATTTTGTCGCAATTTTGTCGTGTTTTTGTCTCAAAATCGTACCACGCTATTACCTACATCTGTTCCATACATGAGCGCAAGTGATGGGCGACTAGATTTATTAACTTAAGTCGACTCGAGTTGGGCTTAGCTCGAGTTAACTCGAAATGAATTCCCTCTAACTCGAATTCGAATAGTCCCGTCCTATAGCTTATAGCGCATAAGCAGAATGACACCGACATAGCACAAAGTTTTGGAACGACAGGAAATTTTTGTTCCTCGTGTTATATAAGGTTGCCAAAAAATATCTTTGTATACCGGCAACATCAGTCCATTCAGAGTGATTATTTTCAAAACAGGTATTGTGTGCAATGATAGATGAAACCGTCTAGCATGGAAGAACTTTTTTCACTTCAATTAAATTTTTCAATTCAATTTATTCATCCATCCATACACATCCATTGCACATTTGTATATCGAATTACATTAGTTTTTTAAGTACCTTCCTTCACCGGATTCACGGGTTACACCTAGACGTGGAATTGTCTGTATTGTGTTTCCCCGTGTTCACAGTGAGATAGATTTACGCATTGTCAACTTGACTCAGTACACAGGACAGACATACTTTCCACCCGAACGAAATCGAAGGGCTACTCAAGATGATAGTGAGCCGATTACCGCTGTAGTGATTTATTTAAAATGTTTTGGAAACAAACAAGAACAGGAAAGAAATAATAATACGGATCACAGTGATGGGCGAGTGACATCATCCAATAAAAAAAGTATTTTATTTTTCCGAATATAACTCTTTAGTGAAGATTTGAATTTTCCAATTTCAGTTATAGATCTGAGATTGGGAGGTAGGAGGTTGAAGAATTTTGGGCCATGATAAAACAGGCATCTTGAGAATGGGTTTTTCTGGAAGGAGGAAGTTGCAGTGTCGAATATCAACTCGATCGGGTTTTTTCAGTTTCTTGTTTTTGAAGTTTATTGACATTCGAATAAACCCAGATTATACTCCTGTAAGTATATAAGCAATTCATATTGAGAACTGTCGTAATATCATAAAGTGAGGTGGTGGAATATAGTTTTTCTTTCTTATATATAATTTTTAGTAGGGAATTTTGTGCAGTTTTGAGAGGGTATAAGTTGATATCGAAGGCGCTACCCCTACAGTAATGCAGTAACTCAAGACAGATTCAGCCATACTGTAATAAAGTGTTATGAAATTATTTTTGGACATAATATCTCTCAGATTATAAAATTTGTTCATCAGCAGCCGCATTCTCTTCGTTATGTGGTTAACATGTTCATTCCACCTCATGTGCTGGTCTTGAAATATACCCAGATATTTTATTGATGATGTTTTCGATATACTAGGGCATTGGCAATTTTGATTCATGTAGATTTTTATTGTTTCAGTGGTGGGTTGATCATTAGATATCAGAGAAAAAGTAATAAATTTTGTTTTCTGTATGTTCAAATTCAGTTTGTTATTATTGAGCCATAGTCCAATTTCCTCTACGTCTCGTTCTGTTGAGAGCAGAGTTTCACTTCACGTTCTGCCTTCAATTAATAATGCTGTATCGTCAGTACACAAGGAACAGTATCGGCCTGCGGCCTGCGGTACACCAATATTTATATTCAATGGGGTATAGTATTTTTCATAGTAAATGGTATTGGCTTATTAACTGCAATAAACTACAAGATTGAATCCCATTGTGTAGAAAATCATCTGGTAGAAGATGCAAATGTGCTACAGGGTCGAACTTAAGAAATTTGAATTTTGCATAATGGAGGAGATATACAAGTAATTTATTTAAATGTTACAATTCTATTCTATATTTAGTTCAGTGTCGCTATCGCTATCCTCATCTAAATTAATTATAATTGGCGCAATTGATTTTACAGAAAGGTACGAGTTTTCAACATTTATAACATGACTAACAGAAATTTTCCAACTCTCGGTAGGAATGTCATTCATACAGTTCCTAATTATTTCTACCACACTACCACTTAAAGTTGGAGGAGTATTTTTTCCGCGCACGCTCGATTTAAGTTGGTGCCACATAAGCTCTATGGGATTGAACACGCAGTAGTAGGGAGGTAGTCGTAACACTGTATGTCCCAATTCTTCTGCAATTATATCACAAACATACGTTTTTCTTTAAGAAAATGACTGCAGCACTTGTAAAAGTTTTTTTTTTTTGTATAATTTTCCTCAAAATAAATGTCATTTGCAGCCATGAAGTTTTGAATCTCCAATTTCGTATTCTTTGAGTCACGAATTTTTTGCAATTGTCGACTATGATAGCTTGCGTTGTCCATTACTATAACGCTGTTTGGCGGAATGTTGGGTAACAGACAATTTTTAAACCAATCTTTTCAGCGTTTCAATGTTGTATAAAACCGTATTGTCTTTCTGTTATAACATGATGCCTACTGAAGAAAGTTGATAGTCTGTGTTTGACAGATTGTTCAAAAATTTTGACGAAATTGGAAATGACAGAGATGGGTCTATAGTTATTGAGTTTGTTTGAATCACTTGTTTTGAAGATGGGTGAAACTATAGAATCTTTCCATTGATAGGAAATATCACCATGGTGAAGGCAAAGGTGAATTATGTCAGTGAGGGGATCTATGATGAAAGGGTGAATGTTTTTTATTATTTCTGTAGTGATTTCGTCAGGACCTGGAGAACATTTGTTCTTCAGCTTAGATATAAGTATAGTTACTTCATGTTTTTGTTACTGGTTTCATAAAAATAGAGGCAGATACATGGTTCTCATTAGTGTGGTGTAGTGGTTAGCATATCTGCCTATCAAGCAGAAGGCCGGGGTCCGAATCCTCGCCGAGCCACCGTGCTGGGTAATCGCACGTTAAAAGGTAAGGCGTCGTTGATCCATTGCTCGTACAAGTTTCGACTTCTGAGGGTTGACGTTCGTCAGCTGGTTAACGAAAACGAACAATTTTTGAACAATTTTGGGAAAAGTGTTCTGATGAATTCGACTGCTCAATTTTCTCAGCCATATCCATACCAATATCGCTAAAAACAATATTGAATGAATTGGCCTTTTTTTCATTTTCTATCATCATTTCTCCATCTTCATTTTGTATAATTTTGTTCAAGGAATTATTTGTTTTCAATTCGAAATGATATCATTTATGATATTCCATGTTTTTTTGGATTTCCTTCCATATCTAAAAGTTTATTTTTGTATTAGGTGTTCTTTGTGAGTTTTATTAATTTGTTGACTTCATTACGATATTTTGCGTATGTTGTTTTTAGTTCTTCTGAGAAATGTGAAATCATTTTTTTTTGTCTCTCGTTTTAATAGAATTTATGAGACCTGTTGTTATCCAGGGTTTGATTCTACGCAATTTTGTATCATTCAATGAACATTTTTTTATTGTGTTTGAAATAAATCTCTATAATAAGGTTATGAATTCATCATGTGATTTTTGGGTATTATTTGAGGAAACAACGCCATGCCTTGTTTCAGACTGTAGTAGTGTTTTAAGTTTGATATAATCTATTTTTGTGTAGCTTTTGATCATATTAATAGATTTTCGAAAATTATCAGATGAGGTTATAGCCGCCTGGAGAATTACTGAGTAATGGTTTGTTATATCACTTTCTATGATTGTTGAGTTGAGAGCAGTATTATTAATTAATTTCGTTCTTAATCTTACAAAAAAGTGATCTGAGTATGTGGTTGACTCATTAGTTATTCTGGTAGGTTCATTAATATGGGAAGAAAAACCATTTTCATTCAGAACATTAGGGTGCATATTGCTGTCCTGCGATGTATCTAGTAAATTTATGTTTATATCCTCCAAAAAAAATTCCCACCGTATATTTCAAAGACTCTTCAAATATGAATGTTACTCTCAGAATTTTCAATTCTGAGATAGTTTCAACATTAGCTGATATAGATTTTTTGATGTATATAATGAAGCCATCATTCTGATTGTATTTTGAGTTATCGTAAAAAATTGCCAGTTCCGATTCGAATAATTTGACGACTTCTGTCAAACAAATATAATTGTCGATATTATTTTTCCAAGTAAACAAATATCCCTTGAATTATTCATAAATTTGAGTCCGATGTGAATTATAAGAAAATAATGATTATTTTTTGTTGTAATCACGTATGTACTTATTTGTACGTTAACTCAAAAGGAGTTTTTTCTGACAGATTTTAGTTTCTGTTATGAATACGACTGAGAAGTAGTGAGTATACATGTAGTACTTTACCTAACAAGAAGTTATTCTTCGTTTTTGAATAATTCCATCCAATATTTCATCCAGCTAACTCGAGTTCAACCCGGGTTTGGTAAATTATTTAAACTCGAGTTGTGTTTATTCCGATTTGGTAAATCACTAAGCGCGAATACCAGAACGTTGTGATTTTTAATTCGAAAAACTGAGGATCACTCCCACTTTATCGAACCAATATTATTATCGTTTCAAGGATTTATTTTCCGGATCACTAAATACACTTTGCCCTGGCCATTTCCGTAATCCATCCCTAAACCTTTTTTCGCAACCTCACAGAAAATTTCATTCACTCTGCACTCAAAGGAAAAAAATCCCTTTTCATTCAATCTTGTTACCTCACAGAGAAAATCTCTGCCTCGTATTTCATTCAGACTTTGCATTATAAATTTATCAGTATGAATGAAAGAGACGGTGAGAAGATTAGGTATTTCGGTAAAGTGTGAATCACCCGAGGCAAGCATGAAATATTATCAAAAAGTGTTGAGGAAATTATAAAAAGATATTCTGTGAGAAACAGCTTCAGCCCGAGAATCGAGAAGTTTGTTTTTTCAATGTCAAATGAGAAATAAAGAAATTGTAAGATTTTCCGAACTTGCCAGTAGATCTATCAAAGATAATTCCTTATTCGCATCCTTCAGTATGTCTCTGAGAGGAAAACAAAACATTTCTAATGACTGACTCATGCTGATAATATAGAAATACACACACACGCGCACACACTCACACCATTGCACACCGCAGGGTTACAATGGAGTGTCGATTATAATTGAAGAGTTGTCACGGTGACAGATAGTGCACACGGTTCGTTCGCAACAGTCAATAAGGGTTGAGTTCCCAAAAGAAATGTTTTTCTCATTGGGCGCCAGGTAAATTGAATCGCCCTCAATTATCAGTATACATTCATCATTAATCCCCCCAACTTATCAACGGAGATAAAAGAGACAAGCCACGATTCCAATCAGCCGATATACTCAATACTTTCCAAAATGAAAAAGACTACCCACTGGTCAAATAACAAATGAAAAATTGAGGATCATACCAGCCGACTAATAGCTTATAAATAGGACCCAGTGAGGTCAGAACATCATTCTGTCTGTTAATTTCATTCAGAAGAGTCACTTGATATATAAAAATAGATATATTCGTTTCAACCAAGTAACTGTTCTTGTACTTACATTATTTCCAAATAAAAGTGTTCTTTAAAAAGTGTCTTTGAAAAGGAGAAATATAACTTACCGGATATCAACATTAACAGTAAAACTTATATATTTAGTTCAAGTTCAAAGTTCAAATATATATAGAACAAGAATGCAAGTAATATAAATCATTAAACTTCTCAATCCGTACAAGGTATTCGTAACACAAACTTGCCGAGAAAGTGTTCACCTTCCAACTACTTGAACAAAAAAAAAAATGCAAGAGGAAGCAGAAAGTAAGTATAGCCGGTAAGTATAGTATTTTTTTTTGTAAAGAAAAGTGGTATGCTGTGGCCCTGAGCGCAGACGCAGGATAAAAAAATATATTCGGAAAATATTTCAAGTGTCGGCTTAATTTCCGCTTCACAATATAGTAATATATTCAGTACCAATCAGATAGAAATGGAATGATAGCAAATTTTTCATTCAGTTTTTGTTTTTTCAGTTACTTGCGTGTCTTCAGACTTTCCAGGTCAAGCAGTAGTGGAGGATCTCAAGGTGTACCCAACTAGGCAGCTGAAACCTCCAAGTCAGCCTTGTAGCCTGTTACGGATAACATCGGGAAAGGTTTGTATCCCGTACAAAGCCCTTGAGACAAAAAAAACCCAAGTAGAAAGTGGTACCGTGAAAATCAATTTAACAAAATAGCATTTCTACGGATCTTTGATAAATAAGGCAACGCCGCAAAATAATTTTATTTAGGTCAAACCAAAATGATTAACTTAGGTCAGATGATCAAAGAACGTAAACTTTCACGGCCGGAGGTGACTGATTCTTGGGTGTTTTCCGGGTTTGATGGCCGTGGTCCACAGGTTTTTATTCCTGACGTTTCGCCTACGACTATGGTAGGCATTATCAAAGTCTGTGAGGTAGATACTGTACAGTATCTACTGTGAGAACGAGATCATTGCGTCCGTTACCTCACAGACTTTGATAATGCCTACCATAGTCGTAGGCGAAACGTCAGGAATAAAAACCTGTGGACCACGGCCATCAAACCCGGAAAACACCCAAGAATTAGGTCAGATGATTTTCAGTACCCAAGGTACCAACTTGTGAAAATATCCAAGGCTAAAAAAATATACCAGCTTTTCATAATTTAATGAAACTAAAAAACTACAACTGCATCTATACATGTCTGGTTGGAGGACGAGGGTTTCAACCCAGTATAAAAAGATTTATTTAAAACTCTGCAAAACTAATTTTTTTTTCAATCTGGCAATCTCGTAGAAGGCTTTTTCAGTTCATCGAAATTCTTCAAAACAAGTTATCCAAAAAAAATTGAATCAATACTTTTTTTCCAACTATTGCCTTATTTCATAAACTTGGCAACAATGCCGACAATCTCTATGGAACTGCCCTTAGGGGTGTCCACATGGAAAATCCGTCGATTTTTCCGATGCAATGCATCGAAGCTCTGTAGCGATGTTTTCCGATACATCCCAGATAGCACAATGACCTATTTGGGACCAATAGGGGACAACGGTAAATCGTCCATGGGATACCGGTGAGAGTCCCAATCGTGTCACTAGGACTATACGGGATACGTTGGGGATCAAATTAGGATGTTTTCAGGAGATCCTCTATACGTCAGAAGGATATAAAGCGGACCTTGTCAGGTTAAGCTTCGGATCATTTTCTCTATAAATTGGACTTCCTATGGATATCCCGTAGTATATTGTTCATATTTTTTACCTTTTTTGGCCTCTATATAGGAAATATTGTGGAATGAAAAGGAAACATTGACAAATGAACAATTGTTTATTCATCACTAATCTTCTACAAGTCAAACAAAGACCCGAAAACTCATTCTGGAATATTATATTGAATAACACCTAATTCGTCAACACAAACAAAAATTCTGAGAAAATACAAAAAACTTGGGATACAACAATAAATGCATTATTATATCACAGAAAAAAAATGAAGTGAGTCCCAACTATCCACTGAAGTCTTTTCTTTTTATCTGTCCTTTCTTTGGCATGACGCCTAGCAAGCTCTTAATTATACCCTCCAACGAGGCTTCTGTTCGACTTTTTAGGGATGGTACATTCCTCATGCCCCCTGAAATCAGAATATTCAGAGTTTAGAATGGAAAGCAAATTATTGGAATCTGATTACATTTTTCGTGAAACAATGATGGTAACTCCAAATTGTTAGAGTCTTTGGAATACATATCATCATAGCCCTCATCACAAGACATATCCATCGGGTCATTCAGTGCAAATAATTCATTCCCTATGTTCACTTTGTAATGGAGGATAATCGGTATCCATAACATAATTGGATGCTCTCAATTCATTGGGATTGTCAATATCTTGGGATTCTTTTTTCATTCATAGTCGTCATTTATGATATTATCCAGCTCCAAAAGTCTATCTGTTCCTCGTTTCATTCTCATAAGACATGCTTTATCACATTTTCCTTGGGACATATTGATTCGAATTAATTTAACTTACCCGGAAAAATTATTATTAACCTCTGCCTGCTGCTCTGCAAGTTTTTTTGTTTCTTATAATTCAATCAACCCAACACAACTACAAACTGAGTACAAACAACTGAACCAACGCCATTTTTGACTCCATGTTATGCGAACTGTCAAATTCAACGCTAAACACAGATAGAGTTAATGTAAATGAGCTAAAGCGTTCGGTTGTCATCGGATAAAAGTTGTAATGGGTGATTCATATCGAATTTCCAACCGATAAAAACCGAACACCATAGCTCGTTTACTTGGAGGTTGCAGGAAATATCGGGTTTGTGTTGAAGAGAGTGTAAAGTTGTAGAATTTGTTTTGAATTGTACGATTGTTCGAACTTTCATCACAAAAGTCTTGGGATTCATAATACAAATGAGATCTATACTGAATAATTTTCATCGCCACAGAGGGATATAATGTAGTCCTATGATTAACTCAGGATACGTCGAGAACAAGATGGGAATATTTTTTCACACTGCACTCGGAATACGTGGGGAAATCCTGAGGACGTAACACCGTGATGTTACTCGGGAGGTCCTACAATAGTCAACTGTGATAAAATTGGGATATCCTCGGGATCTCAACTGGATATCAACTAAATATATCCTGTGGAGTGACTGGCATCGACCTTGGGATAGGGTGGGGATCAGTAAGCCAGGATGTTCTGCGCTGCTACATGGGCACTATTATAATATCTTACGGACATTTAGGGGATGATATATGAGAACTCCCTAGGTAAAAATGAATGATGGAATTGGGATCTCCTCAGGAAAATGTGTGCTATCTGGGATATAACGTCGAATTTGTGAAAATAAGCTTTCTAAATACCGATTTCCGTTTTATCTCTTCCAGAACTCTGTTTTTGATTATACTGTCACTATAATATCGACGATAGTCAAATCAAACATATTGCAACTATATTTTCTGATGCGCACTCGCGCGAGCTTATTACTACTTCCAATTTTTTTCCAAAAATTGATGTTCCTCCGATATACTGGATATATTTCGCACTATTGAAATATTATCTCTGAGCGATTATCACGGCGCGTGTCTGTCTGTAGTTTACTAAGATAAATGAAGTCTGTCGGCAAAACGGCGGCTGAAACAGTTCCGTCAAGTCTTCTCTCCTTACAATTTTTTCAATTTATAAGTTCGCTTGGGTTTTTCGGAGCATTGGCAAAGACAAGACAATTTGAATACTCTCAATATTCCGAGTTATAGTTTGTCCAGTCACTTCTGTAGAACCCACAATCAATATGTGTTGCTGTGTATGTAAAGGAGCATTTGAAATCCAGAGTTATCGGTTTGGATGTTTTCAATGAGGAATCACAAACCGAATTTTGTGGAATTGAATTGAAAAATATTAAAACAATAATGATATCATTGTATAAGCCTTGCTCGGAAAGTACTGATTTATTTCTTTCCCATTTTGAGGAATAATTGAATCATATCTCAAGTAGAGTATACAAAAAAATTGGTCTATGAGAAGACTACTCATATATTGAATAACAAGTCAAAAGCGTGTTGGCAGATAATAAACACTGAACGTATTAGTAATATGTCAAATCCAATAGATATGGTGAAGATTCCTATTGACCCCTTTCAGAATTTTAGAATCTTTCCTGCTCCTGAAAATTTTCTCTATATGTCTCCTGAGACAACTTTTGAGGTAGAAATGGTTATAAAAACTTTGAAAAATCTGGTTGTTTTGACATGAGTGGAGAAAATCAGCTATTCGTCCATTTGTTGTTGCAGGTGAAATATCATGGATCTAGATCTATAACTCCCAACAGAAGTTACTGAAATGTTCAATTTCAGTTCTCGTTTAATAAATAGATACCGTCTAACAACCGAAAACATTCGCCCCACATAGAACAATAGAACGATCCTTAGGCTGAATTCAGACAGATCCGAGATCCGATGGTACGACGATCCGACAGCTTTCTGATTGATCTAAATTTCTTTCTGATTGGTTTGAATTTGAATTTAGACCAAGAAACAAGAAGAATTCTCACTCACTTCAAGGTCGCGCGTCCAGCGATGGGAGTTGGTATGTGACAGCGGTACGTGTAGCGGTACATGGGTACGTGTCACGAAGTAGACGTCGGCAACGCGCGTAGTTGCTGGTTGTAACATAAAGCAAAGGTTGTGCGAATACGTGTTGCCGGTTGTAAAATTAACCATAACAGTTGATAGGAAAATGGCGCGGGTATTTAAGGAAAAAAAAACATTCTGCAGTAGGGATCTGCAACAATAAAAATAATGTCTGTCATGGGGACAGGGTGTGCAGCAATGAAAATTCCGTTTCGATTCTCGTTTTTCTTCAAAATACGTTTCAATATGTTATAAATAATTTGGCATTGAATTGAGGTAGGACACTAAGTTGTATCTTTGATAACAATAGTCACATAGTCATGTGCAACACATCAAATGGAAGTGGAGAATTCACTGACAAAGAAAAACAAAGATGACACGCACGCGCAACATCTTAGGAGGGCACTAAGCCGTATCTTCGTTAACAAATTCATGCCCAGTACTTTTTTTTTCAATTTTTTTTATGAAACTTGTATATGTGGTGAAAAATGTCATTTCCATGATCGGTTGATACTGAAAATAAAAATTTTAAGGTCGGTTTTTCATGTATGATGTGGGTCGTTTTCGACCCACTTGGGCAAATTCATGTACTTTTTTGTTTGGATGTTCATTGTCATTGTATAATATAAGAAAATGAAAGCTAACTGTTATTGAGAGTTATATTTTACAACAGAAAACTTTTTTCATTTATGATAATCTAGAAAACATTTATCATGTAGGGCAACCTTACCTTGATCGCAGGCCTTGGTTGCCTAGCCACCAGTGGAGATACAGCTATTTGCAACAGCTCTCTCGGAAAGTCATATATATCGTGAGGAGCTAAAAAATAAAATCTTTGACGGTGTGAATACGAAATGAAAGTAGTGGTTCACAACAAACTGGTCCATGGAAGAATGCAGTCGCTATCGGAGAAGGTGAATTTTTACCAGAACCAGGGTGGCCAGAAGAAAGGACGAGGAAATGAAAATTGTAAAATGAGCAGTATTTTGCTTAGATAGAAAATAGGGCAACTTGGGAGAAATTTAAGGAGTGTGTCTAGATTTCTACCCATTTGCTTTTTGTAAAACTATCTATTCTTCATAGTTCGAATGATGGATTCCATCTTTAACGATGGGGGCCATCATTCAGAACCGGGGGGCATATGTCGTATAGAAGGCCTTGATGAAAAACCTTTTCGGAATCAGGTCGCGACATTGACTTACATATACGCATTCGGTGACAATGGTTTGATGCACGTCTAAATGTTTTGGCAAATTACGCTATAAGGTAGACACGATTAAATTTCCACAAAATTTATTGTCTTCGCGACATGTTCGGTACATGTCGCGAAGACAATAAATTTTGTGGAAAAATCGTGTCTACCTTATAGCGTAATAACTATGGATTTCCATCAAGTAAAGGCCACCTCAGTCCAAAAGTTTTGGCAAATATCACACTCAGTAAATCGAATGTGTTATAAAAGAAGTGTCATGGCTCTGATTCGGGAGATTGATAAAAGACTTTTGATCAAGGAATTGAAAACAAGCCTCTGATTGATTACGAAATTGTCAGATGTACTCAGTAAAACGATTCTGCCCAATAGGGCAAGTGAATTCAGTGTTTTTATTTTTTTTGTGAGTATAGGTTTCATTAAATTATTGTCGTTTTAAGTGAATGTGAAATTTAATGAAGTTTGTATTTGTCTTCTTACCAACTAATTTCATCCTGGTTATCACAAAGACCATCTGAGCTACCCCAAGGAAGGACTAAAAATCCTACCTTACTTTCCGACAATATATAGTATCAGGACCATTAGGATCGTCTTCATCAAGTATTTCTATTTCATCTAACAGTTCGGCTGTTGTTAGTGGTGTTTTCCTAAATATAAGAAAAATATAACGATAACGACCCATACAAATTATACTCGTACTTCAATTTACTCAAAATATCCAAGCCTGTCCTCATAAATGTGAACGTACCGTGAATTTAGAAGAATAAACTGTTTGGCAATAATAAAAAGTTACTACATCGAATCCCAATCTTAATGGCTATCTCTTCAGGATAGAGTTGCTGCCCGATAGCCTTGAATATCTACTGCGGCTATTCTCATGTTGACGTTGCGTTCGATACTGAAGCAAAATCACTTGGCCAATCCCATTTCTTGATAATTTCACTGAGTGGGAGATGTTCAATGACAGTATCGTGCACAATGATGCAGAAGTAGTAGTTTTAGGATCCTTCAGATGCTTCTATTTCAAGCTTCACATCGACACTGGAACGTTTGATGCTGTCATCTCCTCTCTCATCCCTTCTGGAACAATCGATGACAAACAAACATTTGTTGGTGAATTCGGACGAGGATAAAAGAGGATTACGTGGATTAGATTTTTGCACTGACACTGGCGGTAAACCAGAATTTAGGATCGCAGAAGTTCTATGTACCATGGACAAGATTTTTGTAGCTTAGACCAAATTGTAAGTAATTGAATTAGGCTTGCCAATGATTTCCTTTTGCGAAATTCAAATGCATATTTCCTTTAGGATGATTTTCACCGTCCAATGTCAAATCATGACTTGTTTTGGTGTAATCTCGGTCTGTTTGAAAACATACAATTACATAGCGAGGACTTTCGAGAATTGATGAAGTTTTTACAGCCCATATTAAATTTTTTTCACATTGTCTGAGAGCAGCCAACATATGTTGTTCCAATTTTGTGAACGGGATGAGAATGGAATTGTCAGCTTGGATGGCTTTCAGAAGTTGATATTCAGTTTGATCGTTCGAAAAGATGCTTTGACTTTGAGTTCAACATTTTTGATTTTTCCAGCTTCATGAATGGACTGGACTCGAGAACGGAACCATCGAATACGATGATGAATTCGTACTCACAGAATCAAGAGAAAATAAGCGTTGGTTCCAATTTTTACGCATTGAACTGTGAAATGTGCTTCACTGTGAAACGACTCGAACAAACAAATATCACCGTAGTGGACGCTCGCGGGCGATTAGTATATGATACGATAGTGAAACCTGATCACGAAATTGTGGATTTTAATACGCGTTTTCCTGGAGTTACAGCCAAAACAATTACTAATGGTGTTACCAAAACTCTGCGACAGGTACGGAAGGATTTGTTGACTTGTCGATCAACTCACTCACCAAAGGCATGAAGGATGGCTTTGATAGGCCTTTCCTACATATTGCATCAATCCGAGGGTGTGAGAGATACTACTTGAATTCTCCCAACCTATCGGACTTCTTTCCTTCCCGAAAAGGAATCTGCCTCCGAATATTCATTCAATGTCGAATAACTCACTAATCAAAGGCATGAAAGATGGCTTTAATTGGTCTTTTCTATGTATTCCATCATTCTGACGGTGTGAGAGCTACTACTTGAATTCACCATACCTATCGGATTTTTTCCGTTCCAAAAAGGACTCTGCCTTAGAATTAATATTTAATGTCGATTGACTCAGTCACCAAAGGCATGAAATATGGCTTTCATAAGACTTTCCTCTATATCTCATCAATCTGAGGGTGTGAGAGCTACTACTTGAATTCCCCCTAACTGTCGGACTTCTTTCCTACTCGAAAAGAACTCTGCCATTCAATTCTCATTCAATATCGATCGATTTACTCACTCACCAGAGGCATGAGAGATAGGTATCTGCCATATATTCCATCAATCTGAAGGTGTGAAAGCTACTTCTTGAATTCTCCTCAACTATCGGACTTTTTTCCTACTGGAAAAAGGCTCTCCCTTCGAATTATCATTCAATGTCGATCAACTCACTCACCAAAGGCATGAAAGATGGCTTAATTGGTCTTTTCTATGTATTCTATGTATGTTCTTCTTTCCTACTCGAGAAAGACTCGTCCTATGAATTTTCATTCAATGTCGATTAACCAAAGGCATGAAAGGTGGCTTCCATAGGACTTCCTTACAGAAACCTATCGGACTTTTTTCCTAGACGTAAAGGACTCTGCCTTCGAATTCTCATTCAATATTGACGATTAACTCATTAACCAAAGGCAAGAAAGGTGACTTTAATAGGTCTTTCCCTATATTTTCCATCATTCTGAGGGTGTGAGAGCTACCACTTGAATTCTCCCTAACTATCGGACTTTTTTCCTACTAGAAAAAGACTCTCCTTTTGATTCATCATTCAATGTCGTATTTCTCATACGACATTGAATTTTAGTTCAATGTCGATCAACTCACTCACCGAAGGCATGAAAGATGGCTTTAATTGGTCTTTTCTATGTATTCCATCAATCTGTGGGTGTGAGAGCTACTACTTGAATTCTCCACACCTATCGGATTTTTTCCCTCCCGAAAAGGACTCTGCCTTCGAATTTCCATTCAATGTCGATCAACTCACCCACCGAAGTCTTGAGAAATGCTTTGTGATGATTGAAAAATAATAGGTGCTTATCATTATTTGACATTCATAAGATGAGTCTCATACCAGGGCTATTGAAAAATTTTTTTATTCTAGCGGAGTTCTGATATGCTTCCTCATTTTCCAGTCACTGTCCAAGCTACGAAATCACAAATATATTGTTACGATATATCGTCGATTAAAACACCAAACAACACTAAACTACTTTTATTATAACTCACTATCACAATACAATACAACACAATCACTTAAATCGCTCCGACAACTTTCCAATGCTCGCTACTAAACTCTCTGTACTAAAAATTCTCTGTCGGCGTGCGCGCTGCGGCTTTTATACGCTAGCTCATACAGTGGAGAACCATCTAGACAAATCTTCACAGTCGAATCTTCTGGATGAGCCGGGATCACGCGAGTATAATCGTTCCTGGAATATCGGACTAATTCGCATCGATAGGCGGCAGGGCCGGCGCTAGCACATTTCGTTACATTATCCCCCCCCTCAATTTTGATCGTCCCGATCAAACAATACGTCATTATCGCCATTGTAACGTTTAAGTCTTTCTAGGTGAACGACCTTCATTTTTGCTCTGGGGCTACGTTGAATCCTATACACCACGTCATTTATTCTCTTGACTATCGAATAGGGTCCTTCCCACCATGGTGTTAGTTTGGGAGAAATTCCTTTTCTACGACGAGGGTTGTACAGCCACACTCGATCTCCTTCTTTGAATCCACCAGTATTTGCCTTGAGATCGTATCGAGCCTTCATCCTGTCACTAGTAATCTTCAATCTTCTTCTCGCAATTTCGTGAATCCTTATCAGGCTGTCTCGCAGTTCATCGGCATAATCCTGTATCTCTTTTTCCTCAGTACTTGGGGATCCGAACACCAAGTCACAGGGCAAACGAAGATCTCTTCCGAAGATGATGCTGGATGGGGTAAGCTTTGTGGAATCGTGCACAGCTGCCCGGTAAGCCATCAAGAATAGTTGAAGGTTTCGATTCCAGTCTTTTTGATGCTCTTCTACTACTTTGGAAAGGTGTTCTTCCATAGTCCTGTTGAATCTCTCGACCATGCCATCAGACTGTGGGTGGAGGGCAGTTGTTCTGGTCTTGCTGATTCTCATCAATTCACAAACTTTCCTGAATGAATTCGACTCGAAATTTCTTCCTTGATCGGAATGTAGCTCCATTGGCACTCCAAACCTTGTAAACATGTTGTCCACCAGGGCTCTTGCAACGGTGGATGCTTCTTGATTAGGCAAGGCGTGAGCTTCAACCCATTTACTGAAATAATCCATCGCAACGAGGATGTATTTGTTGCCATCATTCGTCATCGGGAACGGTCCAGCTACATCGATGGCGATTCGTTCGAAGGGAGCACCAACATTGTATTGTTTCATCTCGCCCCTTGATCTTGTACTAGGACCTTTGCTTGCTTCGCATTTTGGGCATCTTCGGCACCATCTCTCGACATCTTCTCGACATTGGACCCAGTAGAACCTTTGCCGTATTTTATCCAAAGTCTTGTCAACTCCTAGATGTCCACCTGATTTACCATCATGAATCTCTAGCGAAACATCCTCTATTCTCGACATGGGCACAACCAGTTGGGAACTCACTTTCTTGCCTTCGGCTGACTCCCAAGCTCTCTTCAGTAGGCTATTCTCCACAATCAAGGAATCCCATTGGGCCCACAATGCTTTGAACGTTGGCGATCGATCCGAGATGTCCTTCCAGGTGGGTCTTTCCGCTCCATTTTCTTCCCATTTCAAAAATTCTGCAACGTTTGGATCATTCTCTTGGTCTTCTCGCATTTTTGCTGTCGTCCAATTGTCGTCTACTATCAATCTCACTTGGTTGATTCGTTCGCGACGTTCAATTCTCTCACAGTGTTTACAAGTATCCGAATAAGGTCTTCTAGACAAGGCATCTGCGTTGTTATGCAATCGTCCTGGTCGATGTTTTATTCTGAAGTGATACTGGTTCAACTTCTCAATCCACCTTGCTACTTGTCCTTCAGGAGTCTTCATTTCGAGTAACCACTTCAGAGCTGCATGATCTGTTCTGATGAGGAACTCTCTTCCATACAGATACTTGTGGAAGTGGTCTACAGCCTTGATTATTGCCGGTAGCTCCTTTCTCGTTACGCAATAATTTCTTTCAGCTTGGTGAGTACTTTGCTGTAGAACTCGATTACTTTTTCCTGACCATCTTGCTCTTGTGATAGTACGGCTCCAATACCATTAAAACTGGCATCTGTGTCCAAAACAAACAGGCCTCGTTGACGTGGGAAACTTGAAATGGGGCTGGAACATAGAGCAACTTTCAGTTTCCCAAATGCTCGTTCACTTTCGTTGGACCAGACAAATTTGACTCGATCTTCTGTCAACTTATGTAGGGGTGCCGCAATATCAGCAAATCCTTCTACGAAACGACGGTAGTAGGTGCAGAGACCTAGGAAACTCCTCACTTCATGTTTGTCTCTTGGCCTCGGCCAGTCTCTCATCGCCTGTATCTTCTTTTGGTCTGTTCGGATGCCGTCTGATGAAACTGTGTGACCTAGAAAATCCACTTCTTTCTGGAACAATGAACATTTCTGAAGATTCAGTTTGAGGTTGGCGTTCCTGAATCGTTGAAAGACTTCTTGCAGGTTGTGCAGATGTTATTCGAATGTCTTTCCCATGACCAAAACGTCGTCGAGGTCCGAAGGACCAGCTCCATTAGTCTCTCAAACGTTGCTGGAGCATTGCACAACCCAAACGGCATAACAGTAAACTGGTAAAGCCCACTCCCAGTCGAGAATGCAATCTTCTCCTTATCGTCTTCATATATGCCCACTTGCCAGTATCCGCTCTTCAGATCTAATGTTGAGAACCAACGGGAACCTGCCAAAGTTGTTAATGTGTCATCTATTCTTGGCAGAGGGTTGCTGTCCTTCTTGGTGACATCATTTAATTTCCTGTAATCGACACAGAATCTCGTAGATCCATCCTTCTTGGAAACCAACACAACAGGTGCAGACCAAGGGCTCGATGACTCTTCAATCACACCGTCCTTCATCATCTTGTCGACAAGCTCTTCCACCTCCTGTTGCTTGGCGAATGGAATTCTTCTTGGTGGTTGCCGAATCGTATGAGCTTGGCCAGTATCGATTCTGTGTTTGACCAAATTAGTTCTTCCTGTTGTTGTCGAATCAAAAATGTCACTTTCACTCCTGATGAACTTCTTGGCAGCTTTCAGTTCCTCTGTTGATAGGTGTTGACATGATTTTTCCAGAGTTGATATAACACTCTCAGAGTCCGCCTTTATTTTTCGACGTTCATTTGAATTACAGTTCGCTACCCAAGTAACAGGTTCTCATGTTCCAATGACATCGCCTGCCTTAACACTTATTTCTCCAGGAAACACGTTGGCAACCCTCACAGGGATTGTTTTGTTCGTTTTGACTAAGGCTCGTGCAAACACCAAATTGCTGGGGGATTCATCACATAGCTGGACTACTCCAACGCAGCACCCAGGGTCTTCATCTAATGTAGCGCAAATTACTTTTTCTGAAAATCCAGGAATTCTCGCAGTTTTCAATAATCGCAGTTTGGCAGGTATCGTCCTTTCCATTGGAGTTGTAAGGACAAATTCTTCTTCTCCGAACCTCATCATCTTCTCCTCATTGTCGAATGAAAATCCATAGTCACTGATCAAGTCCATTCCGAGTATGAATTCATCTTCTATATCTGCGACGTAAACTGTATCTGTGATGGTGAGTCGCCCAAGAACCAATGTAATTTCAGCCTCTCTTCGAATAGGTGCGTTTTCACCAGTGACTGTCCGAAGCACGACTTTGAAAGAAATAGGCTTCACGCTTCCAGGCCGAAGAATGTCGCTGCGTACCAAGGAAACTGCAGCACCGGTGTCTATGGTGCATATAATGTCGATCTTATTCAATTTTCCTGGAATGGTAAGGCTCTCAGATGTTCTTTTCAGCCTGTTGACATGGATGATCCTGGGGGCTCTGTTATTGCTAGCCAGCATGCGCCCCGATATGCTGGCTAATTCTCGTTTTCCTGCCGCCAATTTGAGGACTCGCTGGATGACCTTGTCCTCACAGGTGAGCTAGATCTTGATGGCATTCTCACCCGACAATCTTTGATAAGATGTCCAGGTTTCCCACATCTATAGCATGTCTTCTTCTTCCGGGTGCTAATTCCACTTATCATCAATTTGATTTCTTCCAGAACCTTCTCGACTGAACTATTCGCTGTGCCAAATCGTTGTTCCGGTTCTTCTATTGAAACTGCGCGCACTTTCGGCCTCGACGTGTTGAAGGCCGCCTCCACTTCCAAAGAGCGAACCAAAGCATCGCTACTCCTCTTGAAACTCGTCAATCGTAAAGTTCTTTGTATTTCTGGGTCTCTCAGTCCGTCTATAAATATCTGCACTGCTAGTTGCTCTTTGAAATCTCCGGGCGCTTCTGGATACGCCAGCTGGATTAGGCGTCGAACATCTGCCTCAAATTCTTGCAGACTCTCACCTGATTTTTGTATTTTTGGGCCCGGTACAGCTGTTCTCTGTGTTGATCGCCATACCTCAACTCTAGTGCAGAAATCAGCTCCTCATATTGCTTCTGCTGTTCTATGGGTATCGTTTGTAATATACCCAAAGCTGGCCCTCTCAAAGATACTATGAGTGCCGTAGCTTTTTCTTCTTCGCCCCATCCATTGGTTTCTGCCGCAGCCTCAAATTGTCGTCGATACATGGACCAAGACGACTGTCCATCAAAAGTCGGCGGTTTTACGGAAATTATTGATGTGGCAACCTTGGCGATCTTGGTTCTTGAGAAGAGCTATCTGTTTTTCTAGACCTCTCATTTCATTTTTTATCTCATTTCTCATCTCATTTCCATCTCCTCTCGCATTATATCCACTTTCTTATTGACATCTTCCTTCAGTTCTCCTTTCAGTTCTTCCATTTGTACTTTGGTTTCATGATTCATGTGAAACATGCTTGAAGAACTTGTCCTGATTTTCTAGAACCTTCTGGAAGTCTGCTTCTCGTTGTTTTTCTATCAGCTCTATTTCATTCTTTTGTTGTTCTAGAATTTTCTGGAGGTCTTCTCGTTCTTTTCTCTGTTCTTCGAGAACTTTCTGGAGTGCTTCTTCCCGTTCTTTCTTTTCATTATCGAGAATTTTCTGGAGTGTTGCTTCTCGATCTTTCTTTTCATTTTCGAGAATTTTCTGAAGTGCTTCTTCTCGATCTTTCTTTTCATTTTCTCGTTCTAATTGTCATTCTTTCTTTTCTTCCTGTCGTCGCTTTTCCTCTTCTTGTTTTTCTTCCTGCCGTCGTCTTTCATAATCCGCAAATTGGTTTTGGATTAATTTCAACATGTCCTCCATAGTATCGTAAGATGTACTTCTCGTATTCACCATAAATTGTTTTTATTACCAGCAAAAATTCCACTTCCGACACCACTGTTACGATATATCCTTGGGTTCGTCGATTAAAACACCAAACAACACTAAACTACTTTTATTATAACTCACTATCACAATACAATACAACACAATCACTTAAATCGCTCCGACAACTTTCCAATGCTCGCTACTAAACTCTCTGTACTAAAAATTCTCTGTCGGCGTGCGCGCTGCGGCTTTTATACGCTAGCTCATATAGTGGAGAACCATCTAGACAAATCTTCTTAGTCGAATCTTCTGGATGAGCCGGGATCACGCGAGTATAATCGTTCCTGTAATATCGGACTAATTCGCATCGATAGGCGGCAGGGCCGGCGCTAGCACATTTCGTTACAATATATTTCAAGTATTCAAACGTCAGTATACTTCCCAAATAAATACTTTACAGATTCATTTCATCGTAGTAGTGCGGAAAAAAACCTACAACACTAAAATGAGTGCGGAAGAGTGGATTTTTCTTTACGCCAGTGAAAAAAAAATATTCTATGAGAATTCTCATCAAACAATTGACGTTCAATCGAGTCCAACGCAGACAAATTATAACGGACCGTCCGCTTTGTCTCATTATAAATTGGATTTTCTTGGAAATCCTCCAGAAAAAGTGAAGGTTGCACTCGTATCCTTATACGCTAGTGAATACATTCATCCATAAGTGAGTGGTTTCGATAATTGCAGTGATTAGGGAAATTCAGCGATTCGTTCAATTTGCCGACAGGTGAATTATCATGGATCTGTATCTTTATCTCCCAACAGAAGTTACTGAAAAGTACAATTTCAGTTATCGTTCAACAAATAGATACCGTCCAACAACCGAAAATATTCGCTTCACATCGAACAATAGAACGATCCTCGGTCGCAATTATTACGAAAACATTCGAACTGCGAACACCTCTTCTTGTAGTGTCATACACGTCGCGATGGTGCCACGTATGTACCAGCATATCGATAATTTCAGTGAATCAATTGGCGCATTACTGCACATGTATGTACTCAGTGAAGATGATCTAATGAGGTTAGGATATCCAAATGAGAGAGATATGCAGAAACGTAACGTAGTGTACGCTCAGAGAGGAACCTTCTCGTCGCATAGAGGATCAGATGGCAATGTTGGCAGATGCACTTCAATGAGAATATGCTGCAGATGCAAGAAATCATTTCAAGTATCGGCACATCACTACATCACAAGAGAAAAGTGCAGTTATCATTGGGGAAAACTGCGAGAAGTTAGTGATCTATCTCATGAAAACTATGGACAACGTGCTTACGAATGTTGCCGTGGGATAATGGACTCGGCAGGTTGTACCAAGGGTGAACTTCATGTATGGACTGGTCTCAAGAACAGAACAATCGAATACGATGATGAATTTGTTCCTCACAGAATCAAGGGAGAACCTCTCAACAAGCGTTGGTTCCAATTTTTACGCTCTAGACTGTGGAATGTGTTTCACTGTGAAAGGACTCGAACTAACAAAAGTCACCGTTGTGGACGCTCGCGGGCGATTAGTATATAATACGTTAGTGAAACCTGATCACGAAATTTTGGATTATAATACGCGTTTTTCTGGAATAACGGCCAAGGCCATTACTAATGGTGTTACCAAAACTCTGCGAGAGGTACAGAAAGATTTACTGACTTTCATCTTCGACGACACAATTTTAATCGGACACGGCTTAGAAAATGATTTACGAGCAATAAAAATGATTTATTCTAAGGTCGTGGACACTGCCCATACCTCTCCCCATCACCAAGGACCCCCTTTTCGCAGATCTTTGAAAGAGTTAGCCCTCACTTATCTAAGACGTACTATACAGTGTAAATCAAACGGTCATGACAGTCATGAAGATGCTTAAGCTTGCATGGACCTCATGATATGGCGGATGAGAGAGGACTTTCCCTATTACATGTAATGAGAGTTATTGGAGTCGCGCTCCTTTTTTTTCAGTGTGACCTGTATTCTCTTGCTGGTATATGTATATATGATGTTATTTATGTTCACTCGATATAGCGTAGAAATTGTGAAAATAAACTAAGAAAATCTAAATACCGATTTCCGTTCTCGTCTCTTCCACATCTCTTTTTTCAATTATGCTGTCAATACAATATCGACGATAGTCGAATCTCACATAGTGCAACTATATTTTTGTGGGCGCACTCGCGGGAATTGATTACTTCTTTCAATTTTTTCCAAGTATTGATGTTCTCCGAATGTACCGATTATTTTCGCCACAATTGAAATATAATCCCTGCGCGATCATCACGGCGCTTGTCTCTCAGTAGTCTGGAGATAAGTGTAGTTTATTCGAAAACCGGCAGTCAAGTCAGGATATCTAGAGTTCCATTATCTATACGATTCATTCTTGATGATTAATTCCTTGAGATGTCTAATTCTCTCTTGCTTTCTGGGTTCGCAACTCGAAATCTTTTCACCGGTTCTAGTCATATGAAGAAGTGCTTGATTTGAACATTCAATGTCGATTAACTCACCCACCAACGGCATGAAAGATGGTTTTGCTAGGTCTTTCCTATAAATTCCATCAATCTGAGGGTGTGAGAGCTACTTCTTTGATTCTCCCTAACTATCGGACTTTTTTCCTACTACAAAAGGACTCTGCCTCCGAATTTTCTTTCAATGTCGAATAACTCACTAACCAAAGGCATGACAGATGGCTTTGATAGGACTTTCCTACAATATTCTAGCGACAGTTGCAGAAACGACTCACCAGTGATATGATTTTCGATGAGCATAGGTGGTTCAACCGCTGCTTGATTTCTCTGCCGAAAAAGACCCTTTCTCTTGATCGGCGATGGTTCTTCCAACTTTCTACTCGAAGAACAAACCACACCAATAGTCACAAATAAAGTAATAACGTATGTTGATTAACACACCAACTTTGTGTGAAAACCGAACAAATAGCCGACATGGGCGAAATAGTAATTTGAAATTAACACTTGATTGCTGACAAGGAGCATAAAATGTTTTGCGAACGAACGGGTCGACAGGTCGAATCAATGAATTCAACTGCTGAAGTACGGTCAATCCCTGCAACTTTTTTCGACAGTTTTTTATGTATAGAACGAAAATAAAAACCACATACGGCTCTCCCAAACATTCTCCCCCGAGAAATTGCCTATTTTATATATGCATTTTACAATAAATAAAACAAAAAATATTAAACAGTCAAATATGAGGCTCGAAAAATGATGAACTTACAACTGCTTGAAACGAAAGCAAAAAAAAATTTTATGTAATAATAAAGCTTCAAGATTAATTAATTGAAATCATGATTAGGGACTGGGCATAATTTTACGAGGAAGCGTTTCAATGTTCCCGTTTGTGTTTTTACAGTTGCCACCCGCACAATACCATCACGTCACGTATGAAGTTCGATAATGCGACCTAGCAACCACTGACAAGGCGGACACGTATCTTCCTTTTTGCACTTCCGGGACTAAAGTGACAACTTTAGTCCCGTATAACAGGGACTAAACTGTATCTTTTAGTCCCTAGGGAGATAAAGTTGCATTTCAAATCCCTAGGGACATAAAGTAAGAATCATACTTTACTGCAGCTACATCACTACTAATAACTAGGACAAAAATTTAAATTAATTCTTCCGTTATCATGTCAGCTGCCTTATCTATATCAAAATATGTAGTTTCATTCATTTCTTGATTCATTTTCTTGATATTCTGTTAGTTAAGTTGCGATTCGTTTTAAATGTCAGCATTAATTGAAATGTCACTGAATTGAAAAATTTTGTTGACACTGTTGCTATAACGTTACCTACTGAGTAATCCAAGTACCGTGTTTATATAACTCATCAAAATTATTAATTGTATCAGAGTTAAAAGTTATAATACTGGGAAGTGCAAACAAATAGCGTATATGCCTCAGGACATATTTTATCCCTTACGTGATTAAAACATTCACTTTAGTCCCTTGGTATATAATATACTATTATTAGGACAAGTGAACCTACTATAGGAGGGAGGTGTTTCGAATCCAGCCACTTACCCCGCTGTTGAAGAGTATGCAGATACTCTCGATGCCAGCGTTTTCAAAAGTCCTGCTGCAGTTTTTGAATCATTTGCCATCGCGAGAGGCGATTAATATTTAAAGATGTGACATCAGGATACGGGAGAGCAGAGACCGGCTCTTAAGTTAAGAAATGATTAGGAGTTAGCATATTGACGTCCTCAATATCATTTGTGAGAGCCCCAAGAGGGCGAGAATTCAAAACAGACTCTATCAAAATCATAAGAGTGTTGAATTCTTCATATATGTGAGGACTTGCTGTCCGATCACTCTATGAATATGAGTTTTAACGGATTCGATTCCACTCTCCCACAATCCACTGAAATGGGGAGAAGCAGGAGGAATGAAAGAATGATGAATATTCTCGAATTCAACAGCATTTTGCATCAATTCGCAAGCTACCGTCGGTACGGACCTCAATCGATCTTAACCAAACTGACAGACGAGCAGAAGAATATGGCCCACGCCCTACTGTCTGCGCTAATAGAGGGAGCCGGTAGACGTTAAATGGCAGTACAATGGATACCGAAAAGCCTCGTGATAGGATCCTGGAAAGCGAATGGCGCTACAGGTCGTAAGAATGAGTTCATGGAACTGTCGTCACGTCTATCCATCGACGTCATGGCGGTCCAAGATCCTCTAACCACGTAATTATTACGAGGTACCTGCAACAGCAAGTAAATAGACTAGGGCGATGGGCCAATCTATGGAAGATAGCGATCAACCTTCCAAGCAAAACCTGAGACCACATTCAAGAGTCGGCTTAGGTGAATATAAAGAGTCGCTCCAGCGGTTCGGGTAAGTACACTTCACACCACATTAACAGACATCACGCGCGCACACATAAACTGATCCGCGACAGGCGAGAACTGTCCCGGAGAGGTCGGGGGGACCACCATGCAAAAACTGCAACACAGCAGAGTCAGGTAGAAACCAAAGCAACAGATAGAGAGGAAGAAATAGCACCTGAAGGCTGATTTCCAACCAAAGCGGGTTAGATTTCAATCTTGCTGAAGTGCCCAGCAGCAAGTTGAGGTACGCTCCTGAGAGGGCGGGGGTGGAAAGGAAAATGAAGGACGGCGAGGTCTCGTATCCAGGCAACTGGATATGGCATCGCGTCATCCTGGGCGCTCCACCCCGGGGGGGGGGGGAGGTAGGATCGTCTTCGTCAAGTCTTTCTATTTCATCTAACAGTTCGGCTGTTGTTAGTGGTGTTTTCCTAAATATAAGAAAAATATATCACATATCTGCACAACGGGTCGATAACGACCCAACCAAATTATACTTCAATTTGACTCAAAATGTCCAAGCCTGTCCGCATAAATGTGAACGTACCATGAATTCAGAAGAATAAACTACGAGAAACCATAAATTGATCTTTTTTAGTATGAAACTGGAATACTTACCAGAAATTACTTCTAGCCATGTCACACGAAAAAATATTACACTTCGATTTGTTACAAATACAAACGACTCGCTGTCGATCGTGCTTTCTCACTGACGCTATATGCGCTATAATATGCAATTTTGGCATTCGAATGCCACTATAGGAAAACACTCTCAACATAGCGATATGAACAGATGCATATATAAAAAGCGGTGAATCCTTTTCGACCCGTTGGGCATAAATGAGTTGATACTGATTGGATCGCTTTTTGAAAAGGTGTTTTGCTTCATCGTACGACTTTGGTTTGTTGAGGTAAGAAAATAAAGAAAGCATTTTAATTTTAGTAATATATCACATAAGAATTTCTAAAAAATATCAACGTTCGGAGGCTGCAGTTGCTTCTTCGGTTATAGCTGTGATGCATACAGGGTGATACTCCATCGTTGCTGCTGTATATGGATACCATTCACGTTGTAGTTTCACAATATTACAAATTCACAACGTTTGAAGGTGAAGCCAATTGATTGAATTTTTCGATGAGATAGTCTACACCATGCATACTATTTTCGAGGATGGCATCCAATTGGTGGTACTCAAAGCCAGAGGAATATAGTAGTTTTCACAATGAATGGTATTGACTGAAGGATTATAATAAAACCAATTAGACCCTTAAGTTGTAAAATCCGAGATGCACATCATAAATGTAAAAGGACCGGATTCAGGTAATTTTGGTTCTCAGAGAGGGATTGTAGAGGATAACAGCTTACACTTCTTGTTCATTTTAGTCTTTGTATTTGATTGGAAGTGTTCACTTGTGTTACGGCGTGCAATAATTTTATAACATTTATTTGTTATTACAGACATTGATAGCAAAGATTTCATACCCCAACGTATAGTAGTTTTCACAATAAATGTTATTGACTGAAGGATTATAATAAAACCAATTAGACCCTTAAGTTGTGAAATCCGAAATGCACATCATAAATGTAAAAGGACCGGATTCAGGTAATTTTCTTTCTCAGAGAGGAGTACAGGATTACAGCTTACACTTCTTGTTCATTTTAGTCTTTTTATTTCATTGGAAGTGTTCACTTTTGTTACGGCGTGCAATAATTTTATAACATTAATTTGTTATTACAGACATTAGAGATTTTATACCCCAACGTACACAATTGGCAGTATGGGGCGTCCGTGGATAAAAAGTAATAGTGCTTCTTCCAGTGGTTCGTTAAAGGAAAATCACTTATCTTGTTACGCGAAAATCATGATAAAAAATGTATATAGTTCCTTACTTCAGCAAGGATATAACGCGGGTGCTGTAGCAGAAGTAACCAGTAATTTGACATATATTTTGAGGAAAATTATACAAAAAAAAAGAACTTTTACAAGTGCTGCAGTCATTTTCTTTAAAAAAAAAACGTATGTTTGTGATACAATTGCAATCCCATAGAGCTTATGTGGCACCAACTTAAATCGAGCGTGCGCGGAAAAAATACTTCTCCGACTTTAAGTGGTAGTGTGGTAGAATTAATTAGGAACTGTATGAATGACATTCCTACCGAGAGTTGGAAAAGTTCTGTTAGTCATGTTATAAATGTTGAAAACTCGTACCTTTCTGTAAATTCAATTGCGCCAATTATAATTAATTCAGATGAGGATAGCGATAGCGACACTGAACTGAATATAGAATAGAATTGTAACATTTAAATAAATCACTTGTATATCTCCTACATTATGCAAAATTCAAATTTCTTAAGTTCGACCCTCTAGCACATTTGCATCTTTTACCAGATGATTTTCTACACAATGGGATTAAATTGGGTAGTTTATTGCAGTTAATAAGCCAATACCATTTATTGTGAAAAATACTATACCTCAATCCTTGAACGTTTCGCTCCAAGAAACAGACGGTACGTCGATCCTCTTTACTCGACGACAAAAATGGTATGTTTGGCAATAATAAAAATTTACTGCATCGAACCCCAATTCTAATGGCTATCTCTTCAGGATAGAATTGCTGCCCGATAGCCTTGAATATCTTCTGCGGCTATTCTCATGTTGACGTTGCGTTCGATACTGAAGCGAAATCACTTGGTTAATTCCATTTCTTGATAATTTCACTGAGTGAGAGATGTTCAATGACAGTATCGTGCACAATGATGCAGCAGTAGTAGTTTTAGGATCCTTCGGATGCTTCTATTTCAAGCTTCACATCGACACTGGAATTTTTGATGCTCTCATCTCTTCATTCTCTCATCCCTTCTGGAACAATCGATGACAAACAAACATTTGTTGGTGAATTCGGACGAGGATAGAAGAGGATTACGTGGATTTGATTTTTGCACTGGCACTGGCGGTAAACCAGAATTCAGAACCGCAGAAGTTCTATGTACCATGGACAAGATTTTTGTAGCTTAGACCAAATTGTGAGTAATTGAATTAGGCTTGCCAATGATTTCCTTTTGCGAAATTTAAATGCATATTTCCTTCAGGATAATTTTCACTGTTCAATGTCGAAACATGACTTGTTTTGGTGTAATCATGGTCTGTTTGAAAACATACAATTACATAGCGAGGACTTTCGAGAATTGATGAAGTTTTTACAGCCCATATTAAATTTTTTTCACCTTGTCTGAGAGCAGCCAACATATGTTGTTCCCAGATTGTGAACGGGATGAGAATGGAATTGTCAGCTTGGATGACTTTTAGAAGTTGAAATACAGTTTGATCGTTCGAAAAGATGCTTTGACTTTGAGTTCAACTTTTTTAAGTTTTCCAGCTTTATGAATGGACTGGAATCGAGAACGGAACTATCGAATACGATGATAAATTCGTACTCACAGAATCAAGGGAAAACAAGCGTTGGTTCCAATTTTTACGCTTTGGACTGTGAAATTTGCTTCACTGTGAAACGACTCGAACAAACAAATGTCACCGTAGTGGACGCTCGCGGGCGATTAGTATATGATACGTTAGTGAAACCCGATCACGGAATTGTGGATTTTAATACGCGTTTTCCTGGAGTTACAGCCAAAACAAATACTAATGGTGTTACCAAAACTCTGGGACAGGTACGGAAGGATTTGTTGACTTGTCGATCAACTCACTCACCAATGGCATGAAAGATGGCTTTGATATGACTTTCCTATATATTGCATCAATCTGAGGGTGTGAGAGATACTACTTGAATTCTCCCAACCTATCGGACTTCTTTCCTTCCCGAAAAGGACTCTGCCTCCGAATTTTCATTCAATTTTGAATAACTCACTAATCGAAGGCATGAAAGATGGCTTTGATTGGTCTTCTCTATGTATTCCATCAATCTGACGGTGTGAGAGCTACTATTTGTATTTTCCATACCTATCGTATTTTTTCCCTTCCAAAAAGGACTCTGCCTTAGAATTAGCATTCAATGTCGATTAACTCAGTCTCCAAAGGCATGAAATATGGCTTTCATAAGACTTTCTTTCATATCTCATCAATCTGAGGGTGTGAAAGCTACTACTTGAAATCCCCCTAACTGTCGGACTTCTTTCCTACTCGAAAAGAACTCTGCCATTTAATTCTCATTCAATGTCGAATTACTTACTCACCAAAGCCATGAATATGGCTTCAATAGGTATTTCTTATATATTCCATCAATCTGAAGGTGTGAGAGCTACTACCTGAATTCTCCCTAACTATCGGACTTTCTTCCTACTCGAGAAGGACTCTGCCTTCGAATTCTACTTCAATATCGATCGATTAACTCACTCACCAGAGGCATGAAAGGTGGCTTTGATAGGTATCTGCTATATATTCCATCAATCTGAAGGTGTGAAAGCTACTTCTTGAATTCTCCTCAACTATCGGACTTTTTTCCTACTGGAAAAAGGCTCTCCCTTCGAATTATCATTCAATGTCGATCAACTCACTCACCAAAGGCATGAAAGATGGCTTAATTGGTCTTTTCTATGTATTCTATGTATGTTCTTCTTTCCTACTCGAGAAAGACTCGTCCTATGAATTTTCATTCAATGTCGATTAACCAAAGGCATGAAAAATGGCTTCCATAAGACTCTCTTACAGAAACCTATCAGACTTTGTTCCTACTCGTAAAGGACTCTGCCTTCGAATTCTCATTCAATATTGATCGATTAACTCACTAACCAAAGGCAAGAAAGGTGACTTCAATAGGCTTTCCTATATTTTCCATCAATCTGATTGAAAAATACTAGGTGCTTATCATTATTTGACATTCATAAGATGAGTCTCATACCAGGGCTATTGAAAAAAATTTTTTTTTTCAAATTGTCTAAATCGATAAGAGGTAACTGAGCATGAGCTGGTGAGGCAGCGGTACATTGCATGGTAGAGTTTAAACCAATCTGAGGGCCGTTAACAGTATCCGATTCGAAAAGATCGGTATAAACATCTTTAATAAAATAATAATCGCTCAGAAAGCCCTCGCGAATTATGTTCTCACTGTCAAAATCGGCTGTAGGTTCTGTCAAAAGTGTGTTGACAAGGCTAGTATGCTGTTTCAAATATTCATCGCGTATTCCATCCAATTCGGCACATCGTACTTCAAATAAGTTTTCATAGACTTATCAGTGGTCACCCGATCGGCTCACGAACGAATGACACCAATATCGCCTAGACTAGTTTTTCTGAATGTTTGGTATTTCTTAATTTTCTCCATCTTTGTCAAAACGTAGTGAACTGAGAGTTTGAATTGAATATAGTTGTTTGAACGGTTTTTGCTTCGACAAACAATTGGTATGTCGTTGCAAAAAATACTACAGCTGATATCTCACTCGACAGTCTGCCTCCGGAGAATATCGGAAACAAATAAAATGCGCAGAAACTGCTGGGAGAAAAGAAACGCCCACTCGGAAAGTGAGACAGAAATAGTCTCGGTACACGTGAACCGAGCAAATTGACTTAAAAATTTGAATGATGCTAGGAAAATTGGAATATTACAAAAAAATATATAATAATTTTATAGAAAGATTACTCATGAATATTGGGCAGACACAATTAATGATCGGTTTATTGTTTCAAGCAGCTTTGAGAGACTTTGGAGTTGAATATAAAAAAATCGAAAAATAAAAATTTTCAGAAAATCGTAGAAAAATGAATTCAATTCCGGATTAATCCAGCTCGAAGGACCAATGTTGGATTACGATAGCCTAATGTGATTGGAAAATGAACGTTATCAACATAAATTGAATATTTATTCTTGATTTCCCGAAAGGCTTGTGAAAATATCCTTGCGACAGTCGCAGAAACGACTCACTAGTGATATGATTTCCGATGAGCCCTTTTTCTTGATCGGCGATGGTTCTTCCAACTTTCTCCTCGAAGAACAAACCACACCAATAGTCACAAATAAAGTAATAACGTATGTTGATTAACACACCAACTTTGTGTGAAAACCGAACAAATAGCCGACACGGGCGAAATAGTAATTTGAAATTAACACTTGATTGCTGACAAGGAGCATAAAATGTTTTGCGAACAAACGGGTCGACAGGTCGAGTCAATGAATTCAACTGCTGAAGTATGATCCCTGCAACTTTTTTCGACAATTTTTTATGTATAGAACGGAAATGGAAACCACATACGGCTTTCCCTAACACTGAGGGTGTGAGAGCTACTACTTGAATTCCCCCTAACTATCGGACTTCTTTCCTACTAGAAAAGAACTCTGCCATTTTATTCCCATTCAATGTCGATTAACTCACTCACCAAAGCCATGAATATGGCTTCAATAGGTATTTCCTATATGAGGGGCCTAGTTCCAAAGTGTACAATCTCCAGTTCATACATATTTTCAGGAAACATGAAAAACCTCGCAATTGAAGGTGGTCCATTCTTTTTGAAATTTGAATATTATGTTATGTATAAAGTTATCATCATCTATAGATATTTCAAGAAGTTCTAGAAAAAAAAAGTTTTTGTTTTCGAAATTATTTACAAAATAGTTATGGAGATTGTACATTATGAAATTTTTCAATGGAGATTGTTCACTTTGGAAATTAAATATCGATTTCGAATTCGAAAAACTTTTTCATTTTGAACCAATTTACAACGGAAATTCAGATTTGGATAACTAAAGTAACATAAACAAGAACGTTTTTGAACAATTCTTTCTTGAAAATTGTTACAATTTTTTTCTGGATAAAATACAAAAATTCAAACTGTCAAACCACACTCTTCTTCCCTTGCTTCGCATAGTACCGTGTTCTCACTGTCCTCAGTAACTTCTGATTGGTCTTCTCCCTCCAGCACAAATTTGTAAAATTTTAATCTAGGGTCACTCTTCCAATCTTCTCAATAATGTGAAAGGAGAAGATTGTTGACATCAACTTTCTTGTTTTCGGTTACTGCATTCTTCTTGGTGATTATGGTTGGATCCATATCGGGGATGCTTTTGCCCCTTTTTGTAATGGATTTTCCAATCCCTAGATCTGTTCTATAATTGCTTTCTCCCCGGACTATTACTACTCCATTGGAATTTTTAGTGAGTACCATTCTCTTCATTTTCGAAAAAGCAAAATGCCACTGTCCTGGCAACTTTATGAATTTACGTGTTTTGTCCTTCCAGTTTTCAATTTCAACATATTCTCCTACCTTGAGCACAGTTGCATACTGTGAGAATATATTCATATATTCCTCTGGCTCTAAAATAATCTCTTTTTTGCGTATATGTCTCTCAATATGTCCAAACACTCTATCGGGAGGTATATATGAATGCCCTCGCACTGGAAAAATAATTTCAATAGTCGCTATTGAGTTTTGCTTGGAGAGCCAGTTACAACACATTGTAAGAAGGGTTGTATTTTTATTCTGACCCCCACATCCATTACACATCAGTCTAACAGTGTGAATGTTGGTAAAATCAGAGGTGTTCAAGATGTGATGAATGCAGGAGGCAATCTCATTAGATCCCTTGTTGTATTCATTTTCGGTCCAACAAAAACTTGTAACTGTGGAACTGTTCAGTTTAGTTTTCGAAGTGCCTCTAACAACAGTAAAGTTGTAGATATGAAACTGTCTAGAATAGTATGCTTGTTGATCTGGAACTTTGGGCAGCACCTGATTCTTTTGACAGTCGAAAGAGTAAATCACCACGCGATTCTCTGCTTGTCTTAGCAGACTGAAATATGCTTGAGCCCTCATTTTATGCACTCTCTTTTCGGTCATTAGGTTGACCTTTATCTTTTCGTCACTGCAGCGTTTGATTTTTTCCGTCAACTGCAGACATGTTGAACACACATCAGTGTGAGGAGTGCCAAAACCCAGATTATATTGCGTGTTGAAAATGTGTCTAAAATAACTTTTTTTCACTGGTTGTTCATAATTATCGATTTGGTACATGGTCCACATTTTTGTAATATTTAAAGAAGAGTCAAGGTACAATCTTTCACTTTGCCCCCTGCAATAATGACCCTCAATGGCCTTGAATTTGTTGATGAAATTTATAACCGACCGCTTTTTGTCCTGATATTTTCCTGACTTTGTATCACCACCACGATTTTCCTGTGCCGGTAGCGAAGTTCTGAAATAATTTTTTGTCACTGTGTCAATCCTTCTTCTTGCGATTCCCAAATTTTCCATGAAAGATTTTTTACAAACTGGAATGAATTTTTTTTGTTGACTAAGAACAAAAAATTGTGACTGAAATATTTTCCCGGTGTGTCTGGAATTTTTTGCCCTCCTCCGCTTTACCGGTGTAGTTTTACAGTATTTTAAAATAAAATTATCCTGATGAATTTTTTGTTTAACTTCATAAAACTTGCTATGGAAATTCATAATTTCAGCCATTGTGAGCGAAATGCACTGGAATGCAGTAGTTTTGTGTCCACATGTTGGATAAACTGGTAGAAAATGAGGACCATACCTATACAAACAAACGTCTTCTACAAATTCGAATCAAACCTCAAATCTTTAATTGAACTTACCTTATCTGTTTCTGCTTATTTTTTTTCCACTGTGTACAATTTTTTCCCCTCTTTCGGGCCTTGTTCTCACTACACACAGGTGTTACGTTAACATCCATCATCAAATAACTTTATTAATTGATTACTTTCCTAAAAAGTTTTCTACACAATAGTCTGCAATCAATGAAACTAACCTGTTGAATCGGAATCAGAGAATAAACGTCTCATTTCTAGTTATAACCTGATGAGACAACACCCTGAACATTTGATTTTAGCGCGAAAAAATAATGCTCATTTTGAAAAAATCACTCATAATAAAGACTTAATATTCAATGGATATTGTACGTTTTGCTTTAATTGACAAGTTTGGAGTTTGTACGGTTTGGACCTGAATTATCATTGGAGATTGTACGTTATGGAACTAAGCTTAATTTTCTACATCAATAATAGACTGGCGAATGAACGTTTTGGTACGAAATGATGGTTTATTTGAATTCACCGCTAAACATGACATTTGTTACGCCATCTACCTCATTTTTGATAGAAATTGGAGATTGTACACTTTGGAACTAGGCCCCTCATATATTCCATCAATCTGAAGGTGTGAGAGCTACTACCTGAATTCTCCCTGACTATCGGACTTCTTTCCTACTTGAAAAAGACTCTCCTTTTGATTTATCATTCAATGTCGATCAACTCACTCACCAAAGGCATGAAAGATGGCTTTAATTGGTCTTCTCTATGTATTCCATCAATCTGAGGGTGTGAGAGCTACTACTTGAATTCTCCATACCTATCGGATTTTTTCCTTCCCGAAAAAGACTCTGCCTTCGAATTCCCATTCAATGTCGATCAACTCACCCACCGAAGTCTTGAGAAATGATTGAAAAATAACAGGTGCTTATCATTATTTGACATTCATAAGATGAGTTTCATACCAGGGCTATTGAAAAAAAAATTATTTCAAATTGTAGCGGAGTTCTGTCACTGTCCAAGCAACGAAATTACAAATATATATTTCAAGTATTCAAACGTCTGTATACTTCCCAAAAACTTTACAGATTCCTTTTATCGTAGTAGTGCGAAAAAAAAACCCTCCAACACTAAAATGAGTGCGGAATAGTGGATTTTTCTTTACGCCATGCGCCAGTGAAAAAAATATTCTATGAGAATTCTCATCAAACAATTGACGTTCAATCGAGTCCAACGCAGACAAATTATAACGGACCGTCCGCTTTGTCTCATTATAAATTGAATTTTCTTAGATATCCTCCAGAAAAAGTGAAGCTTGCACTCGTATCCATATACGCTAGAGAATACATTGATCCATAAGTGAGTGGTTTCGATAATTGCAGTGGTTAGGGAAATTCAGCGATTCGTTCAATTTGTCGACAGGTGAATTATCATGGATCTGAATCTTTATCTCCCACCAGAAGTTACTGAAAAGTACAATTTCAGTTATCGTTCAACAAATAGATACCGTCCAACAACCGAAAATATTGGCTTCACATCGAACAATAGAACGATCCTCGGTCGCAAGTATAACGAAAACGTTCGAACTGCGAGCACCTCTTCTCGTAGAGTCATACAAGTCGCGATGGTGCCACTAATGTACCAGCATATCGATTTTTTCAGTGAATCAATTGGCGCATTACTGCACTTGTATGTACTCAGTGAAGATAATCTAATGGGGATGGGGTATTCAAATGAGAGAGATATGCAGAAACGTAACGTTATGTACAGTCAGAGAGGGACCTTCTCGTCGCATAGAGGATCAGATGGCAATGTTGGCAGATGCACTTCGATGAGAATATTAATGTTCTCTTCACGATCACCAGCTTTGAAAATACAAAAAATTATTGCGTTCTTGAGAGCTGAAGGAAAGATTCCCTGTTCTATGCTTTTATGGAATAGATAGGATAGAGGTTCAGAGATGATATGAGAGATCATTTTCAGAGCTTCAGAGGTAAGGTTGTCCACACCAGGTGCCTTCTTGGACTTCAGGTCAGAAATTACATTCCTAACTTCGTTTTGGTCTGTAGCTTGTAGAAATAGCGAATTTGTTAATGTGTCGGAACGTGCGTTCGAAAAATCCGGATCGACGGTGATTTTTTCAGCTAGTTTTTTTCCCGCTGTTGAGAAGTGTTCTCTCATTATATTTGCAATTTTTTTTTGGCTGCTTATAGAAACCTTTTCCGATTTGATTCTCAAAATTTCACTGTTTGTTCTACCCTTTTTAGGTCCAGAACATATTTCGTTTATAGTATCCCACATTTTCTTCGAATCTCTACCTGCCTGGTTGATTTTGTTTGTGAAAAAATGTTTTTTGGTTTTATGAATCAGAGAGATTAATTTATTTCTGGATGATTTATAAGTTTGTTCAATTTTTCTATTTGTGGGATTCTCCAATAGTTTTTGGTATAATTTGTCGCGATTTTTGATCATAAGACCTAGTTCTACCGTCATCCATTCTTTTCTTTTTTTGACTTTTTTTCTTATGTTTTGTGTGCAATTTCTCATTTGTTGATCGACAATTTCAACAAATTTTTGTGTAGCAGATTCTGCGTCTTCAGTATCGTAAACGGTCTCCCAAGAAATTCCACTCATTTTTCTAGCAAACTTGTTGTAATCTAATTTTTATACATAACTAGTTCGAGAGTTTGTGTGCGTTTTCGAACATAACTTGTAAAAATGTCGAGTAATGATCTGTTAGGTTTGTTTTTATTATTATTGGTAGAATAACTTCTAGATCACAATTCGTTTGTACAAAAATATGGTCGATAGTAGAGTTGGTTTGATTTACACACATCTTATAATTGTGCATAGCAGATAGATATCCAAATTCGTGCATCATGCTGAGATATTCGGTAGATTCTGCAGTTACTTTTGAAATGACTACATTGACGTCTTCAACAATAATAGTGTATGATGCGTTTTTAACATTTCTTTGATATACAAGTAATGTTCGGAAATTGATAAGGAAATCTGAATAGTTTGAATTTGGAGATCTATATAATGATATTACAATAATTGTTTTGTTAAAATAGATGACGTCTACAATAATCACTTTGTTCTGGCCTAAATCGATAATGCGGTAAGAGTTTTGAATATTCGACTTGATGTAACAGACTACTCCATCGTTTTGGTTATATGTACCATTGTTGTATATAAACTGATAGCCGGGTATGCAAAATGGATTATCTTCGGGTAACTGCCAAGTTTCAGATAACACAATACATTCGGGTTTGTTGTTCAATTGATTCAGATAGCATTGAAACTCATCGAAATTCGAAATTTCTATTTAGACTTCTTATGTTATTATGCAGTATTTTAAAGTTCGGGACATTTTGATTGAGGGAAATAATTTCGTCACATTCTGAAAACGTTGATAAGATTTCAGTTTTGATTTCGTGAGTTTCGAAGCCTCTAATATAACCATCCATATCAGTCCTTCAGGAAGCAGCTAGAGCTTTCTTCGTTGGCGTTTCGGTCACTGAAATTCTCAGACTTGGTGGTTGTTTTCTTTTCAAGGCTTCTTTTAGTGTTTCTTGTTTTCTGCTGTTTGATTTCGGTGTTTGAATATTCTGGTTGTATGGTTCAGGTTCTTCTTCAAAATCTTTTGGCGACGGTGTGGTTGGTTCGCTTGATGATTTTCTTTCAGGTGGGGAAGTAGTCTCCTTCACTGTTTTCGCGTTCTTTGAAATCCTCGATTTTGTATGTTACTCCTTCTACAATCAGATTTTTTCCTTTGATTGTGGCTTTCTTATTATCTGCTCTGGCTTGCTTCATGTGTTCAAGGAGGAAGTTTTTGTCTTTGAGGTCACTTTCGATTAGATCTTGAATTTTATCATGGAATGATTTAGTTCCTTGTTCAACTTTTTCAATTTTTTCTCCTAGGGCGGTATGCACTTCCGTTATCAGCAGGTATACATCTTTCAATGTGGTGTCCTCGTTATTCATTATGTGTTTGGAATTGTTGATCAACCTTGTATATCATACGCACAGTAGTTGTAAGAAGTTGTATGTTTCTTCTGTTCCTGGGTCGATGCACTCAAAAAACAGCTGTTCGTTTTCGGCGATATCGGAAAAAAACTTTTTCACTTCAGATAACTTTTTTTTTCTTCATCAGTTATCTCTATCAGATTCTGATATTACTTATGATCGACATGAAATGTTTACTACATCACGTAAAAGTCATAAAAATTTAACAGAGCTCTCACATACACGTCTATTCTCTTCGACACTTCGATACGACACGATTATACTTGAACTAGTCACGAAGCACACGAGCGCGGCTGTGTGATGGCTTGCAACAATATCTGTTTCAAATGCTGTAAATCAAAAGTTTTCAATAACTATATATGTGTAAATTGTTTTAGTGTATACCATAAAAGTTGTGTCAATAGTAGAAAAAAAGAATTCACGTTTTTGCAAAGCAATTTATTGCGTTGTTGCAGTAACGAGGAGAACGACAGCAGTGAGTATTGCTTTAGAAGAAACTATTCACGAATTGCAGGAAGATAATCTTTTAAAAGTAGAATATATCAACAAATTGAAATGTAAACATGAAAATATAATATCAGAGGCGATCAAATCAGAGGCAGAATTAAACAACTTGATAGATGAACAAAAAAGGACAATTGCCGAGTTGATATCGATAATGAATCAACAAAAAAAGGACCTGGCCAAAAAAGTGAAAGAGGCAAAAACTGTTTACACTACTCATATATATTGTAATAATCCAAGTGTTTACCAGAGCTCGTAGATGCTGAGTTTGCATTATATTCCATATATAAACGCGAGATCGCATCATTGTTCGATTTTTACGTTTGATCCAGCACAGCTACCGAGCAATTGTATTAATTTTAAAAATAAACGAAATTTCTAAAAAACCAAATCGTTGCCCAGCAACTTTAATTGGCGCAGTCAGTAGGATAGTGGAAGTGTTCCTTCATCAAGAAAACACGTCAGCCCAGCTGTTAGTCCGCTATTCGAAGAAACAAGAAGGAGTTGGCGACCTTTGGTGAATACAAGCTGATCATTCTGAAGTCCCCTAGAGCTGCTACGTCGTACCATCACGGTGAGTCGAGTATCCTCTTTGTACTTCCTGAACTTGTTTACCATAAACATTTCAAAGGAGTTTAGGTTAAGGAAAAACGAACAGAACGAAACAGAGTGGTACAGATCACTCAAACCAAAGTTTTTGTGTGATACAGATCAACAAAAACAGAAACAAACAAACAAAGTAGAGTAGAGTAAAATACCAAGTTACAAAGTGAATTCTTGAGTAATTTTACAAGTATATTAAGAAAAAAACCAAATAGATTTAGAAAATATTTAACCCATATTTATTTTATGACCGATATTGACAATTTGATTGAATCTTTTTCATCATTGACAGAAACAAAGAAACAAAGTAGAGTAGAGTAAAATACCAAGTTACAAAGTGAATTCTTGAGTAATTTTACAAGTATATTAAGAAAAAAACCAAATAGATTTAGAAAATATTTAACCCATATTTATTTTATGACCGATATTGACAATTTGATTGAATCTTTTTCATCATTGAACGTTTCAAACATGGCCCAAGAAATTGATTAAACATTGTTCAAAATTTATTCAGATACCATTCCTACTTTCGATGGATCCTCTGAAAATCTTGAAATTTTCATAAATGCTGTTGATAAATTTCATACCAGATATCATGAAAACGATCAAATTCTCAACCAATGTGTTGTAAGCATAATTTTGAGCAAATTAAAAGATCGAGCACAATTATTGATTAGTTCTCGAACGGAATTAAATACCTGGCTATTAATTAAAAATGAATTAAGAAACACTTTTGGTGACAGATTGAGTCTTGATAATTTAGAACAAAAACTTTTCACTTTAATACCATACAAAAATGAACATATGTTAGATTATGGAAAAAGAATTCAAGTTTTACGCAGTAAACTGATTTTCAAAATAAATTTAGATCCTGATATGGATCAACCAACAAAAGGAATTCATATCAGACAATATGAATCTCAATCATTGAAAGTATTCTTGAGAAACTTAATCATTCGTCTACAAGATAAAATCTTAGTGCAACACCCAAATTCATTAGAAGAGGCTATGAATTTAGTACTCGAAGATGAAAACTTCAGACAAATACAAAACATGACTTTACAAAACCAACAACCCCAAAAGTTTCCAAAACCTCAAACTGTACAACAACAATTTTACCAACAACCACAATTTATTCAACAACGCGTACAACCGCAACATTCTCAACAATATGGCATGATACAGAATCATGTACCACAATTTCAACCACAATATCAAAATGGCATGATACAGTCTCATGTAAGGAATCAATTTCAAATCAAAAATTTCCAACTAACAAACAAGTATCTGCCCCCCCACAAAACGTTTAGAAACCAAAGAATAAACAATTGAATACACCAGTTGAACCCATGTCAACTACATCTCGAAATCCGACAATGATTAAATCAAATAATAATATTTTCAAAAATAACCCTAATATGAGAAGAAATTTTATTAGCGAAGAACTAAACAATCAAGATTGTGATATAACACCCCAGTTATATTCACATAATACACAACAATTGTTCAACCATCCAATTAGTTCACAATTTAATTATATACCTGACCAAGAATTTGAGGATTTCTATACAATTTTTGATGAAGTTGAAGTTGATGAACCAACAGACAATGAAAATGAGACAAATTTTTACAATCTGCCTCAAATGGACGAGAAGACATAACAGAGATTCATTCAGCAGTAATAAACAGCATACCGTATACAGAAATAACTGAATCATTAGATATTGACAATAAGAATTTTGAAAAAATCAAACCTCGTATAGTTAAAAATAATGCGAACAACTTTGCAAAAATTACTTCTACCACCAAGTCAAGCACTGAACCAAACAAATTTGAATTCATTCAAAGAACGACTAGAAAACATGTACCATCCAAAGCTTCAATTGAGCCTAATACAAAAAGAAAACGTGTAACATCGAAACGAAATTCATCTGCTACTTCGAAACTAATTACCGTTGCAAATGCAAAATATAAAGATATTACCAAAACAAAATCCAAACATTTTTCAACTTTCAATCAGAAAAATGAATCAACAGGCATGAAATCTAAACCTTTATTTAAAGAAAAAAATAAGCTATTGAAAACGTTCACGGAAAACCAAGAATTGAAAAACATGAAATCTAAACCTTCATTTGAAGTAACAAAAAATGTACTGAAAATGTTCAAAGAAAACCAAGAATTGAAAATGAACATGAAATTTAAACACCCAACTGTAGTAAAATATAAAACACCAAAAATAAAATATAAAACACCAAGAAACTTTCTTGAAACAAAATAAGAAACGGATGAAACATCGAATGAATAAAATGAATCCTGAAGTGATGAAGACACGAAAACAAAATAGAAAGAAAATGAAGCCTGAAAAATATTACCCAGAACGAATTTGTAAAGAACCATCACAATTAAAAACATCATTAGAAAAAAAAATAATTACATTCAAAGGACTTTTTCCAGCCTTTCCTGAATCTCAGAGTAATTATATGATCGAATTTTTATTATTTCCATTTCATGAATTTTATGATGGTATATTAAAACCGAAAGAATTAAAAAATCTAAACTTAAGTATTGATTTTAAAAACCAATTACTACGGTCAGATTATGTTTAAATACCATTTTTATAAACAACACCATAAAAAAAATATATACTTTCGAAATACCAGCTTTTGAAAGTATTAGAAAGAATAAAACCAAATCCTAATAAAATAAAAGCAGTAATCCTTTACCATCAACAACCAAAGATGCTTTATTTCGAATAGAAATAAATCCCATTGAAACCCAATCACTTGCAGTCAATATTGACCCACAAGAACATAGAATTGAAGACGACTTCCCTGAAATATTTGACCCAACTTATGAAATTCCTCAACTCTCAGAAAGTGATCTTAATGATCTAGATGATATAAACGAACTCATAAAGGAAACAAAAAAAAGAAACAAAAGTAGAGAAAAAGAAAATAAACATCATTTCGGACATTCAAATTCGTCCACCTACAAAAAAGAAAAAAGATGAAGAATCTTCAGAGACTGAACACTCAAGTGCAGAAAATCCAGTTCTTGAAATACCGATTTCAGAACAAGAATTAAACAAATTTCAAAATCAGATTTTCCTTCGTTGGAGCCGAGATGCTATTACACCACGAGAAACAATACAAAAAATATTCGATAAAACTAGATTTAATATAGTTTTACCCTACCAAAATTCCCAACAAAACTTGGTAGATACAATGAAAAACTATTTAAAACCAAAACATACATATGGCATACTAATTCAAGAGGAATTACAAATAATTGTGATTTCAACCATTCAAAAATACTTTAAAAATGATGCATTCAAACTGATCCAAAGTAATATTTCACTTAAAGACATCACAAATAAAGAGGAACAATGAGAGAAAATAAAATATCATCATGAAACTAAAACTATACATAGAGGAATTAATGAAACGAAATTAGCCCTCTCACGAAAATATTATTGGCCTAATATGATAACTGATATACGTGATTATATCAACACATGTGAAGATTGTCAAAAGTCTAAATATGAAAGACACCCATATGAAATAAAATTCAAACCAACACCTATCGGGGAATATCCTTTTGAACATATTTATATGGATATACTATCGATAAATAAAACAAAATTCTCAACATTAATTGATAGTTTTTCACGCTTCGCTCAAGCATACCCTATTCAACCTAATGCATTGAATATTATTGATGGAATTTTAATATTCTTTTCACACTACGGAATACCTTCAAAAATCACATGCGACTCAGGCAGTGAATTCAAAAATAAGATCGTTGAAGATTTTTGTGAAAAACATAACATAAAATTACATTATGTAACACCCAAAAATCCTAATAGTACTAGTCCAATTGAAAGACTTTATTCGACATTACTAGAAGAAATAAGAATATTGAAACAAGAATTTCCACAGAGATCAATATCATCTCACATGGTATACGCAATTTTAGTGTATAACAACACAATTCATTCGGCAACTAAATACACACCATTTCAAATAATAAAAGGGAATTTAAATCAAGGAAACCCACTTGATATAACCACAGAAAAAATAATGACTGACTACCTAGAAAAACATGACAGAAATATAAAAATAATAAATGATATGATAAAAATAAATATTTAGACTTGACAAAATTTGATAAACCTATACAACATATTAGAGACAATTCAAAAACAATTAAAAATCTAGTCTCTATCAAAGACGAATTATATCCTCAACTTCAACATATGCATGAATATTTGAACTATCTCCTTGAACAAATTATGAATAAACTCAATAATATCAAACCTCAAACGTATAAAAAACATAAAAGAGGACTCATCAATGTAGGAGGTAGAATTCATAAATGGCTGTTTGGCACTTTAGATGATGAAGACGGTGAAAGATACGATAATGCTCTTGCAACACTGTCCGAAAATCAAAACAATTTACATCATGATTCGAAAAATTATTTATCTATAACTCAAGATTTCATGAATGAAACAGTCAACAATTTGAAGAAAATATCAAGCAATCAAAAATTGTTTCAAAAACAAATTAAAAGTATTGTTCAAAGCTTGAATAAGTATACATTATTTCTACGATTACAAAATTCACTAGATACAATGATTATTGATAGTCAAAACATGCTATCTCTCTTAAATAATATCGAAGATTCAATATTATTCGCTGAACTCAATATAGTTCATAGCACTATATTATCAATTGATGAATTAGAAAAGTTAACAAAAATAATGTTTTCTCTATACAAAAATGGATTACCAGTTTTCGAAAATACTCAATCGTATTATAAATTATTAAAAACAGAAATTCGTTACAGTAATGAAAGAATTCTGTTCATTGTTCATTTTCCGATACTCCAGGAAAACGTTTATGAGATTTTCCATCTCTATCCTATCCCTATATCCAATAAAACCATTCTACCCTTGAAACCTTATATAATATCGAACTCGACATATCACCATTATGCTGATGAAACCTGCATCAGAATTGAAAATAGTTGTATCCAGTACATCGAAAATCAAATTTCAAATAACGACTGTATTCCTGAAATTCTCATGGGACAACGTTCTATCAAATGCCAAACAACAGACATCCAAATTCAACAAGGCATCGTTGAACCAATCACCAATGCATATCTCATTGCTATACCATTCAAGCAAATTTATAGTGAAAAAGTTTGCCAAGAGAATGGTTACGAAGAAATCAATCAACCTAAACTTATATACATCCCTTATCACTGCAAATTGAAAATTAATGGCGATGTATATAGTAATGACGCCCCTACCATTGAAGAAACACCGCTTCAACTACCACAACTAGATACTCTCGAGGCACCCTCAAGAGGAAATCTACCCCTGTATACCCTAGGAAAAATCAACCTAGATGACCTGAGCCATCTCCAGAAGATAGCCGAAAAGACGCAACTACATAGCCTACAACGACCAGAAGAAAATTCTTCACATTATATTTTATATTCAATATGTATAATCTTTATTGTTCTCTTATTACTGTTTATTTTCAGACGACAGATATTCAAGTCAATAAGATTATTTTCAACTCGATATTCAACTCGAGATAATGACATTCAATTAGAACCAAATCGTTGTTCTGAAATTAACACAGACGTATTATTTTCATCTTAAGGATGGAGGAGTCATATATTCCTAATGAATATACCCATTGTAATAATCCAAGTGTTTACCAGAGCTCGTAGACGCTGAGTTTGCATTATACTTCGGTTGGTCCCATCCGAATAGATCACCTTGTAGTAGTACCTCTATGACTGAAATGCGCAAGTTGAAAGAAAGAATGATTCACGATGCCCCTATCTCACGAGTCCTCACCCGAATATCCGTCAATATACTTCTTGCGCTGAATGTGATAAGTTCGAAAGTGTAAATTAGTTTAAATAAGTGAATTGAAGGAAATTTTCCATATGTACTATGGAAAACAAAACAAACGATGCTCAGTGAAAACAACGTAGAAACTTGGCGAACACTACGGAATCTCCGTTCCTACTCGTTTAGTAAGTAAGATTGTTTTTAATGTTTTTTGTCATGTTTTAGAAAAACCAACGGAATGAGTGGACATATAATTGGAAATAGATGAGACTGACAATGATTTCTGATCATTGATCATCGGCAGGGGCAATCTACCTTGTAGATCAACATACGGCTGAACTTTATTCATCATGGTAGGCCGTTTTCTGCCCTGCATACTTTTTGAGTTATGCCAGCCGAGTGTCTCGCGCCCAAAGACAATTTCTTTTTCGTTGGCGCAGGTCCGTCGTCAGATTTGACATCGGAATTTTCCGCCACCAACAGTGAATCTTTCCGTAGTGATAACGCTGTTACTACTATACTGGGAGATGATCCGACTGAAGCAAAGTTTTACGGTAGTGATATCCAGGATGATTTCGCACTGCAGTGGTGTACCTATCTGACACAAGAGAACGACAACGAGGAACCTAAGAACACTCGAGGACAAACTCTGTTCTTACTCGTCGTAAGTAAGTTTGTTTTTCATATTTTGTCACGTTTTAGAACTGAACCAAAGACGTGAGTGGACGTATAATTGAAAACAGCTGAGACTGACAATGATTTCTGATCATCGGCAGGGGCAATCTACTTTGTAGATCATTCTACGGCTGACCTTCAATCATCATACGCCGTCTTTTTGTCCCGCACACTTCCTGAGTTGTGCTCGCCGAGTGTCTCGCGCACGAAAACAATTTCTTTTTTGTTGGCGCAGGTTCCAGGCCATTACACTACCTCATATCCACCTCAACTGAAACTGGTAGTTCAGACCTTTTTTTTCGGCATCTGAATTGAGGTTTTCTACTGGACCCTCAAATTTCGTTGGGCAAAGGTTTCTCAGCCCTCAGTACAGCTATGCCTGATGAGTGATCGATATGCTGAAGCATTCAAGACTACTTTGTCTGACAAAGCCGGTGCTGATGAAGCATTATGCAACGTTCCTCCCTCGATTTTGAACCACAGGAGATTTCTGCTTGCACTAGACCTGAAGGTACAACCTTTCCCTTCAAAACACCTCGAGGGCACTGCTCATCGAAGTCAATGGCAGTCTTAGAAAAATCAACAGAGGGGGGACACCTCAAGCAGACAAAACAGAGGATGGTGAGAGCGGTTCACGACGTACAACAACAAATGGAAGAAATAACATATTTGAACTTATACGCTGGTCGCATTAAATATTTGACAGCACTTGGCAATCTTTAACAAGCAACTCCAACATTTTGGAATGGATTCAGAGATATAAAATCCATTTTTATACTCTACCTTATGTAAAACTGGCACCTGAACCCCGACAATTCCACCCAGCCGGCTAAACCTATGTTGTGAGTGTTTAGCTATATTACTGGAATTTGACTACATTGGACCAGCAGTCAATGTCAAGAACAATTTTTGGTTCAGCTATTTTCTCAGGTTTGAGTCTTACTGATAGCTATAGATTTCTTTTGAATCTGAAACATTTGCATGAATTCATCACAGCCCCTCACTTGGAGCTGTGAAAAATCTGATGTCTGAAAATTGTTTTTTAACGTCGGTGGATTCGACAGATGCCGATAAACATATGAAGTATTTGCGCTTCCAATCTTGACACAAAATTTTTGAATTTAAATTTTTTGTGTTTTGGCTTATCTTTGCACCTTATATATTCACAAAAATCTCAGAAACGGTTATACATTTTTTGAGTTCAAGAATTTTCTGTATCTGTAGCTATTTAGACAACATCTTTTTCAATTAGTATTACCAAGATGGAGTGTTCAGGAAACATCCAACAAATTTGAGGTATCTTGGTAATCATTACGATTCAATATTAATGGAAAATAAATTCATTTTACACTTGATTTCGGTTTGCCTTGTAGTTGAATATAGGTGGCCGTCTACAAAATTATTTGAGGGGCACCAATGTATAACCTTGCAGAAAGATCGAGGAGATTTTGACAATGTAAATTTCCACCGAGTTACAGTGAGTTTTTCATGTTAGGCAACTAGAAGGTAAAACAAGGCCTGAATTTTCCAGAATATTACATGCAACAACGAGAAAGCCAAAGGTTTCAGTGAAGCAGGCCAAACTTCACATTAATGTTCAAAACCTTCAGACAGTTCTCCTCAAACTGTCACATTTTGTCGCATAGAGACAACAACATCGTCAACGCGCAGATCAACCGGATGTCTGGAATGAACCTCAACGGACTGGCTGGTGATATTTGGAAGTGGTGTGAAGAATTAAGCATAATGATATTCAGGAACTTGAGTTTCTGGTGGAGAATATATATGTATATGTGTATACGTGTGTATATATATATAAAATTATCAACTAGTGATGTTCGACTCATAAATAAATTCGAAATATGAGTTTATAGCAGATCAAAGTCCATGATGTGTCACCTTCGGAATGCAATATCGAGAATACGCCTTCCAAGAGCGGGCCAAAAAATTTCGATAACCTGAAGTTGATCTGTTTACTAACTACTCTAACACATAGGGTAAAACATTTTTATCTTTACAGCCAAACCTCATAAGTTATGCAACTGATGCATTACATTAACTTGGTCTTACACAAACATTTGTGTTTTCCCAATCATCACCACTTCCACATTTTCCTAGAATATTGAAAATGATCGTAGGGGACAAAATAACATGTTTTGTGTTTCTGTTATCGCAGTCCCAAACTTGGTTTCCACAAATTGATATCAATTTTGAATTCCATTATATTGTATTTTGAACCACAATATATAATTTTCTCGGTTTCGTTTAAGCGCCTACATCCACTGTGGTGACATCTTTCCCTGGGTGAACCGATTTTGTCTGGCATCCATTTTCCAGGAGAAAAACTGAGGGGTGAACCTTCAGCGATTCTGATGGCATCACTGATTGCAAATACGATGAAACCATACAATTTATTTTCGTCTCATTGGTGGATATTTGTGAAGGAGATGTGGATGAGGTAGATCGCCCATGGGTGCAGCTAGGTAAAAATTATTGTACTAGAAAATTACATAGATCAGCTTGAAATCTGATATCTCATGCATGTAACTATGATACAATGGAAATGTTTTAGAGGGGTATTTTCAAAATACGATCCACTTTTTTTCCCGATATGAGAAAATCTGGGACCCTTACCAAATGTTGACCAAATTAGAAAAATCGGAAAACCTCATTTTGAAAAATATATCACAAACTTATTGTTATGGTTGCTCTAAAGCTTGCTAAAGCGTAAAAATATGATTCAAAATCAGAATGAGTAGCATTTTTATTGTATGATCAGCACAAAAAAAAAAAAAAATCGTTTACCGGTTGACGAGTGTCGCCCTTCAGAAGTCGAATCTTCCGCAGAAAATGTTTTGACGAGGCATCTTGCCTCTTGGCGTGTGAGTCCCAGCACAGAAGCTCGATGGAAAGTTGAAACCGAGTCTTCCGCTTGAGGGGCAGACGTGCTTGTCTCTTCACTGCCGAGAACCAAATTATCCACAGACTACCAAGAGAGCAACAAATACAAACATGTATATTTTTTTTTTTCACCATTTTCCACGGTGAAACGTGAATTGTGTATGACATCCACGATTATCAATTAAAAAACCGCACACATTCAATTGGGTTTTTTTCTCATTTTTACTTATAAAAATCCTCATCACCCAGCTACACCTCAGCACAAGACATGCTGCCATTTCTGCGGCCAACCAAATCGATATGAGCACGGACACCATACGATCAAATGAAGGCTAAAATTGTTCTAAAAAAATTGTTCTAAAATTGTTCGTTTCCGTTAACCAGCTGACGAACGTCAACCCTCAGAAGTCGAAACTTGTGCGAGCAATGGATCAACGAGGCCTTACCTTTTAACGTGCGATTACCCAGCACGGTGGACCGGCGAGGATTCGAACCCCGGCCTTCCGCTTGATAGGCAGATATGCTAACCACTACACTACCGAGACCACGGTCTACAAAATTATTTGTCCAAAAATAAAATACTTTTGGTAAATTCTACATAGACCAGTAATTACAAATGGTACATTTGCGGATTACCTCCGCAATTTCATTAAACGAGTGTAAGTTTTCTGGTTATTTGAGTTTTGCAACATTATATTGTATTAGCATTCAAATACTGTCTGTATCAAATTCTTAGTTTATAGTGGTGAATCAAATGACATAAACAGTTCATTTAGACTACTTCATTAGTATGAGATCAGTCTGAATAAAATTTTGATCGCCTTTTAATAATTCTTTGAACATCTACAAGGTGATCTATTCGGATGGGACCAACCGAAGTATAATTGAGGATTAAACGACTTACCTGAAGGAAGTTCAATCCAAATTATACGAGGTTGGTCACATCCGAATAGAGAGACACCCACCCATCTCAAAAAAAAAAAATCCAATATATTATTTGTTCTGTCATCCCGACCCAAAAAGGCGATATCATCACAAGGTATATTGACGGATATTCGGGTGAGGACTCGTGAGATAGGGGCATCGTGAATCATTCTTTCTTTCAACTTGCGCATTTCAGTCATAGAGGTACTACTACAAGGTTATCTATTCGGATGTGACCAACCTCGTATAATTTGGATTGAACTTCCTTCAGGTAAGTCGTTTAATCCTCAATTATATTCCATATATAAACGCGAGAACGCATCATTGTTCGATTTTTACGTTTGATCCAGCACAGCTACCGAGCAATTGTATTCATTTTAAAAATAAACGAAATTTTTAAAAAACCAAATCGTTGCCCAGCAACTTTAATTCACTTAAACGGAATGGAATACAAAGATAAAAAATAAATCCACATTGACCGAGTTCCAGTGCCTGGAAGACAGTGGCGTCTCAAGTGGGGCATATATCTCCAATGGAACAGGTAATAGAAACCTTAAAACTAAGAACGTATCTACATCAACTGAACCACCGATGGTAGTTGGCCACACAAAAAATTCGATCAATAAGAAGATCTCCCCAAGATAGCACAACGAACCGAAAAAGAAAATATTATTTGTGGCGGGAAGTCTTGGAAGCGATGTTGCGCACATGATTACTCAGCAGATAGGGGATTCATTCAAGGTTCACTCTTTTTCAAAACCAAATGCGGATTCTTTTGTACTATTGCAGACAGCACTGGAAAACTCAAAGAATTTTACAAAAACCGACTTAGTCATACTCTGGCTTCAAAAGACTTATGGATATCCCATCAATGAAACTCGTTCTCAAATGGAACATACAAACGTACTCATCATTACAGAACCTTATCGGTATGACTTTGAAGACTCGAATACAATAATATATAAAAACAACCTAGACCTAGCCAAGATGGTACACAAGCATTTCTCCACATATGTGAATATTTTAGAATGTAATCATGTTTTTCTCAGAACCAACTACAGTGGTAATGGTCGCAGCATAAAGAAAATTGGTAAATGGCATTATTTATGCTCAGCATCATTAATATTCATTGTAACGAATCATTTTATTCTTTTAGCCAGATAAATGCGGCCAAGGTTCTTTTTGGTACTTCTGATGAAAATGATGCAAAGTATTACGATGAAGCAATAAACAAATTTGAGAAGGAAGAAATTGAACTTCAAAATTTACTCTCGAAACAGACTAGTATTTTTCAAACAGCTTTGGAAATCATGAATTCTTCAGCGATTATCGATATTGGTATGTTGAAGAAAAAGTTCAACAACATTCAAACATACCTGAATAGTAAGGGAAACGTTCTCGATAATGTCACATCCCAAATCTCTTTTACTTCAGAGTTCGATGAATATCTAATAATGTTCGATCTTTCAGCTAATCAGTTCGATCTTTACCAAAACAATTTACTCAATATTATTTTATCTGCTCAAAATGGTAAGATACATCCATTGATCATCAGTCCTGTTAGATTGATGAATCATTTGAAACAATTCAATGCTCACTTGCCAGTTGGATTGACATTCCCTGTATTTTTGACACATAATTATTCATTAGAATTGTTTAAGTCTGTTACCAAATGTTATGTTGATTAATAGAAAACTTATGTTTATTCTACATATTCCGTTAGTTAGTACTATCGAATACCACATTTTGAAAATGACTAGTTTACCTATGCATTTGTATACCTTTAATATTCCCGAGAATCTGGACTATACGGTATGCTTTGCAATGACATGTACGCATGCGCAATAGTAAATAAAATTTATTAACAGCAACATGGATAAAAAACCAGGAGTTAACAGAAGATACGAAACGTATTTCAAATGTAGAGGAATTGTCAAATGAAACAGTTGAAATATTTGACGGTGTCCAAAAAAAAATATGACCCAGCAGAAAGCAAGAACGTAGACAACATAGCAAATGAAATTGAGGAAGCCGAGATAGTGAATATGTTGAATAAAACAATCTCTTCTACCACGTCCATTGGCACCCCCCCTTACAAAAACCAATCGACTTCTTTTTTAGATTAGGCGACAATAATAGTCATCTATCCCTATTATTGCTAAATATTCAATCAATTCGAAATAAAATCGATCAGCTAAGTATATTTTTGGAACAGCAAGAATTACCAAATATTGTCCTACTAACCGAGCATTGGCTGAACACTGATGAAGCATTATTCATTCCTGGATACAATATAGTTAGACCAGGGCCGATAATTTTTGAAACCAAAAAAAATTACACTAGAATGAAACCAATTAGAAAAGGAGGGGAATGTGATCAAAATAAAAGGAAAAATAAATTACGGTCGATCCGAGTTCGGGAAGTGGGAGGGGGTGAGTTTTCAAGGGAAAAATGGTTTATCTTGATTTCCGGCAAAACTACAATTCCTATGGAAAAAAGTTGAATGGCAAAGTTGTAGGTAATAAAAAGATCTACAACTTTTGTGTTTTCAATTTTCTCACATAACCTCAAAATTTAGGTGAAAAATTCAAAAAACCAAGTTTTTGGTTTTTTATTTATATCTTTTTTAAAAAATATTTTTTTTTAACGAAATTTCTTGAAAACTCCCCTTATTTTGTCCCAAATACACTGTAATTTATTTGATTTAAAATATTCATTTTTTCGCCTTATTTCAACTTAATATCAAAAAAGCACCCTAATATTCAATCGAAAATTCTGACGTCAAAATATCAGCTATTTTGAAAAAGTTTGGGGGCTTTTTATTCGTTGAAATATCTACTTTCTGATGGTGTGAAAAAAATATACATTACTATAGGAAATGTTCTCAGAAAATGCAAAAAATTGAAAAAACTCAAATTCGAAAAAAAAAATTTAATCACTATGTACAATTTCATGAAAAAAATGTGATTGCTGCAATTTTTTTTAGTTAAAAAGTTTATTTATTCAATTCGAATTACATTCATGTCATAGACAATCTCATACAATATAAATATATATGTAAATCGTACTATTGAATTTAGATACTTAATTCTGATTACGTTATTCATTATATTTTTTTTTCAAAAACGTTAATCTTGTTAATTATAAATACCTTATCTGAAGTTCTAATCAGGTATTCATTAGTTTTTGTCTCTTTAAGGCATTTCTTCATCGTTAGATTCGACAAACCTTTCCAACTCTAGTTGATCGTCGAAATCTTCAAGACCATCATCTTCGTCTCCAATGTTATTTGCAGTCTGCATTAGCTCTTCATCCACAATTTCATCTGAATCATTTACTTCCTCGTAGATTTTTTCTTCCATATTGGAGCAACTTTCAGATTAGTGCATAAATTTGTGCATTTTAAATCATGTTTTCGGCAGCCACATTTTAAACTGTTACCTACATCCAGTTTCACAGCTGCAGCAAATAGGTTTGAGCAATACTTCCGGAATTAAATCTTTTCCTGTAAATTTGGGCATAATGCCACGCTGATGTTGCTTCCAGCCCCAATCTGTTGCTGTCAATTCGTTACCCAACCAAGTTTGAAGCTGATAATATGCTCTGTAACAATGTTGTTCTGCTGCTCCTTCTGTGGGTGGGAGGTTTGCCAAAATGAAGGATGATTTAATTTTTGCCAATTGATATTTTCGAAACCTTGATTGATTTAGTGTTATTTTTCCTTTTTTACATTTATAAATAGATTTGATTAATTGTAATCAATTTTTTTATATTTTCTTTACTTTCATCTTTCTTATAAAAACATTGGTCAAATTTGATAAATTTTTCGCGTCTAATAATGAGTTAACGATACTTTTCTTTCCTTTTCCGGCAAATCCAGATGTTGTATCGCAACCAGAAAAACAATGCAGAAATGCAACAATATTTTTGAAGGATTCATGTTTGAAACTATTAGACGTGGAAAATAGATCCTTTCCATTTCCAGAGCTTGGTTTGATAAAATAAATGTCATGATTATTTGAATTTAATTGATTTAAAAGGACCAAAAGATCAATATCTTGACTCACAACCAATGCAGACTGGAAATAATATTGGAGACGAAGATGATGGTCTTGAAGATTTCGACGATCAACTAGAGTTGGAAAGGTTTGTCGAATCTAACGATGAAGAAATGCCTTCAAAGAGACAAAAACTAATGAATAACTGATCAGAATTTCAGATAAGGTATTTATAAATAACAAGATTAACGTTTTTGAAAAAAAATATAATGAATAACGTAATCAGAATTAAGTATCTAAATTCAATAGTACGATTTACATATATTGTAAAAATTGTAGCAATCACATTTTTTTGATGAAATTGTACATAGTGATTAAAAATTTTTTTTCGAATTTGAGTTTTTTTCAATTTTTTGCATTTTCTTAGAACATTTCCTATAGTAATGTATATTTTTTTCCACACCATCAGAAAGTAGATATTTCAACGAACAAAAAGCCCCCAAACTTTTTGTAAAAAGCTGATATTTTGACGTCAGAATTTTCGATTGAAAATTAGGGTGCTTCTTTTATATTAAGTTAAAATAAGGCAAAAAAATAAATATTTCAAATCAAATAGATTACAGTGTATTCGGGACAAAATAAGGTAAGTTTTCACCAAATTTCGTAGAAAATTTTTTTTTAAAAAGATATGAAAAACCAAAAACTTGGTTTTTTGAATTTTTCACCTAAATTTTGAGGTTATGTGAGAAAATTGCATATATAAAAGTTGTAGACCTTTTTATTACCTACAACTTTGCTATTCAACTTTTTTCCATAGGACTTGTAGTTTTGCCGGAAATCAAAATAAACCATTTTTTACACTTAAAAACTCACCCCCTCCCACTTCCCGAATTCCGATCGGCCGTAATTTATTTTTCCTTTCATTTAGATCATATTCTCCTCCTTTTCTAATGGGTTTCATCCTACTGTAATTTTTTCTCATGTTTTACCATTCTTGAAGGCTTCGGCCCTGGTCTAAGTCTCGAAATACACTAGAAAAAATTCAGCACATGGAGGAACACTAATATTGATCCATAATGAATTTTCGAAGACTCTATCATTCATTAACATCAGTTAATTTGACAATCTGATTATGGAAAAACAATTCGAATTTTCACTTATTTATTCGAAAATAAATAACATTTATATATTATGTATTTACAGACCACCCTCAGTGGATTTAAGACTTTTCATAGAAAGACTAGAGTATTTATTATCTCAATTTTCACCACTCGCATCGTTGATTTTAGCTGGAGATCTCAACATTAATTATGCAAACAATGAATCTATTGAAACTCAAACGTTAATTAACATGTTAGACTGTTTTAATCTAGTAATGCATGTGGATAAACCCACCCGAATTTCCAAATTTTCATCTACGATCATAGATTATGTTTGCACTAATATTAAAGATGTATCAACTTCAGTGGTCAATCCTGGGCTATCAGATCATGAAGCTGTTATTTGTCTCATACCTCATAGTATCAAAAGTGACACCTCGCTCAAGGAAAATGAATATTGTCGGATATATATAGCAAAAAAAAACTACGCGCAATTCCGGACTCTCTGTCTGGCCACGGATTGGAATTCAGTACATGAGGCGGGAGATCCTATAAATGCATTTCAAGAACTTGTCACTATAATATTCAATAAATAATTTCCACTGCGATTGCTAAAGAAAAAAAAATCTAAACCTTGGGTAACGAAAGGATTAAAGAACTCATCAAATAATCTACGATGCCTACACACAATCAGGAAATTTTATAGCAATACTGAGTTTTTTATAGCATATTTTAATAAGTATCGTAGTGTCTACAATAGGACGATCAAATTAGCTGAAGAAAAGTATTATAATGAAAGAATACATACAGCGGACAACAAACAAAAAGAAATGTGGAATATAGTAAACGATCTTAGAGGCAAAAACAAACGTATCCATCCAGAAATAAATGTAGATCTCAATTTGTTGAACGAATATTACTGTTCAATTGCAAATCAATTAACTCAAGACATATTTTCAGCAGTAAATCCCCTTGACAACGTACACAAGCTAGTTTCTCCAGTGAATTCTTTATTCCTCTACGAAACAGACCTATATGACAAAATGGTTGAGGCTTTCGCGGCCGAGGTTATTAGTATAACTACTGCTCTTCGGGCTTGAAGGCCGTTGTATTTTGGAATTTCTTCCTGACGTTTCGCTAGCGCGAGTGGCCAGCTTCTTCAGAGGCTTATTCATCTCCGATGTAGAGGATGTGTCATCGGAGATGAATAAGCCTCTGAAGAAGCTGGCCACTCGCGCTAGCGAAACGTCAGGAAGAAATTCCAAAATACGACGGCCTTCAAGCCCGAAGAGCAGTAGTTATACTAAGACCTATATGAACTAAAGTCAGTAATAAATGAAATAAAAAATAAAAATTCTTCGGGTGAAGACAATTTGTCAGCTAAGTTGTTTTCACATTTATCAGATGAAGCTCTAAACACCTTAGTATTTGCCATAAATAATTCTTTTGCGATAGGTGTATTTCCTTCTAGCTTGAAGACCGCAGTAGTAATACCTCTGCATAAAGGAGGTGCCACTGATGATCCTGGAAACTACAGACCGATTTCAATGCTGTCAACACTTTCTAAAATTATTGAAAAGTTAGTCAAATGTAGAATAGTGGGCTTTTTAAAAATACATAATATACTAGCTCAAGAACAGTTCGGTTTTCAAAATTAAAAAAAAAACTAATGACGCCATTTTCAACTTCCTAGAAAAAGTCTACATGAAACTAAATGAAAAGGAAGCGGCTGCGGCAGTATTTCTTGATCTCTCCAAGGCTTTTGACTGCGTGAGTCATGGAATTCTGTTACAGAAGCTCTCCCACTATGGTTTTCGAGGTACAGTTTTGGAATGGGTCAGATCATTTCTTACTGATAGGGAACAAAAATATCACTGGGTAAAAATACTTCTGAGAAGGGAAAGATTGTACGTGGAGTCCCACAGGGGTCTGTTCTAGGCCCAATTTTATTTTTACTTTTTATTAATGATATATCTTGCCTTGATATTTCTGGACACCTAACATTGTTCGCTGACGATACCACAATTCTTTGGCACAATGAAGATCATACTACCTTGTTCCAGTCTATTTCCGCAGATATTCAAAAAATCAAAATTTAAGCTGACATTGATTATTCCTAAAACAAATTTTGTAGCATTTAAATGTAATGTTGAACAAATTACATTGGGAGATCAGCTGATTGAAAGTAAGCCCGTTACAAAATTTCTTGGTGTACAAATTGACAATGATCTGAAGTTTGACCACCATATAACAGCTTTAAAGAAAAAATTATCCTGTGGTTGCTTTGCCATCAATGTAATATCTCGCGAACTTGGACGGTCAGACTCTATTGCAAAGCGTATTTGTCCTTCAAAAGCGAGCTCTGAGATTTATATTCAGAATCAAAATGCGAGAATCATGTAGACCAGTTTTTTCAGACAATAAGATTTTGACAATTTTTGAAATTTTCATTCTTGAAACGGTATGCTTGCTTCATTAATATAAAAAAAGGTTAATGAACGTCAACAGGGAAAGACATACTCGCAATGAAAAACAACTCGCCCTTCCGTTCCCCGTTTCATCTCTGACGAGACAGTCACTAATTTATAGAAGTAAACAAATTTACAATCACTTATCGAGTCAAATAACAGATATCAAGGGTCTGAAACAATTCAGAAAAACTGCTGAGCACCTCTTGAACGGAAAATGCTTTTATAATTTGAATGAATACTTCTCATATCAATTCTAGTCTTTCTATGATTCAACTGCGAGGAATTAGTTCGTACGGGTAGCTGGAAAAGGAGAGCAGCACATGCCGAAAGAAACAGTTTTTAATCGATAGTCTTGAATTGGGTCATTTGGAGTAAATCTCCAGACTATTCTTTGAAAGTCTTGGTGAGGTTGCGTAACTAGTATTTGTCTGTACATCTGTTTGATATCGGCCGTGAAACAGATCGAGTGAATACGAAACCGTAAGAGAAGGAAAGCTATGTCAGGTTGAAGCTTGGGTCCAATCAATAAATTGTCGTTGAGTGATAAGTTGTTACTACATCGTGACGATGCATCGAAAACAACGCGGAGTTTGGTGGTAGTACTATCAGGTTTGAGAACGGAGTGATGCGGTATATAGTATGTGTGTGGAATAAAATTTTCATTGGAAATCAATTCCATATGTTGAGAGTCTAAATAATCACGCATGAAATCACCATATTGTTGATAAAGATATGAATCCTTCGAAAGTCTCCTTTCCAATGAAAGAAACCGTCTCAAAGCGATATCACGTGAATTAGGGAAAATAGGTAATTCATCTTTGAATGGCAAAGATACAATAAAACGACCGCTTTCATCTCTAGACAGAGAGGCTTGGTACAGCGCTTCCGCTTTGACGTCTTCAGGAGAGAGGTGAATAGATTCCGGAACTTGCTCGAGATCCCAGAACTGTTTCACGAGAATTTCGAGTGTAGGAGTGAATGAATCAACAGATGCAACAAGTGAGCAAATTGGAGAAGAAACTTTTATTTTTCCCTTGATAACCCAACCGAGAGTAGTATCAAGAGCAATGGGATCATCAACTTCTTGAATTACCGATGGACCTTTCAGAATGCGAGCAACAATGTCAGCACCAAGAAGCATATCTACCGGTTGAGATATATTAAAAGAGGGATCCGCTAGACTGAGTTCAGAGAATGCGTCAATTCTATGCTCACTTATAGTACTGGCAGGAATATTAAAGCATATTTTCGACAAAACAAGAGCGTCTATCATGAAGATAGGTTGAGAATTTTCAAATGGTCTAATGGAACACGATACTCCTTCAGAAACATGAGCATTTAGTTGACCAACGCCGTATATCTCAACAGACATTTTTTTACGAATAAGACCTAGTCTATTACAACATTTATTAGAAATAAAATTGCTTTGACTGGCACTGTCCAATAAAACTCTAGCAGGTTGATACCATCCTTTGTGGTCTAATACTTTGACGAGGGCTGTAGCTAAGAGTACAGTCGAATTATCCTCAACAACATTCAAGACTGTAGAAGGGGAGTTTGTATTTTGAGAATGGGATATTTCAGCAGGAAAGCTGCGATTAAAGGGTACTAGAGTATGAGAGTTTTGAGTGTGAGAATATGAAGCAGATGCTTGCGGGACGGTATTATTTTGTATGTTAACATTATGATTTTGTGAAATAGGCTGGGGAGAATTATGAGTGAAATGAAGAAGAGTATGGTGTCGTTTCGGAGAAGGGCATAAACGACAAGATCCCTCCGAGGAACAGTGGTTCGTGGAATGCCTCGAACCCAGACAATTAGCGCACCATTTATTTCTTTTTACAATGGCATAGCGCTCCTCTGGCGTTTTCGAGAGAAAGTTCTGACAATTATAAATTAAATGATCCTTGTTGCATACTTGACAATTGAGACTTTGATTTGGATTTACAACAAAACTTGACGTTGATTTTGTTTCAGGCAAACTGAGTTTATCCACTCTGGCCTTCCATTTCTGAGGTTGAGATTGTTTTGTTTCATTTTGTGAAAAATTTACATTATCCATCGCTGAATAAACAGAATTCAAATATTTTACCAAAGTTTCGTAATATTTTCCTTCAGTCAATGGTTCATATTTCAGTTCGAATTGAGTAGCGATTGTGGGATCTAAACGGTCTAATAATAAATTAAAAAGAACAAAATCCCAATGTTGGGTCGGAAAGCCCAAGATTTCCAAAGCTGAGATATTTTTGCTAAATATATCTATCAACTGGCGTAACAGATGAGGATTCCCAGTATCTTTCACCTTTTTTGTATTAATTATCGTATGCCAATGAGAAGTAGCAATTTTTCTAGTGTTTTGGTACCTTTCCTTCAAAGCATTGTATGCAACCATATAATTTCGACCCGCCAGAGGAGTGCATTTAACTAGATCCAAAGGTTCACCCGTCACGGAGTTAATCAAATAATTGAACTTCTCAATATTCGATATGTTTGGATTTTCATGTACAATTGAATTGAACATATCTAGAAAATTTTGCCATTCCTTAACATCACCCCCAAAACAGGGAATTTCCATTTTTGGCAGTTTCACATTCGAGCGAGCCTCTCCTGGAGTGGAACTGAGTACGGTATTATTCAATTCGTCTTCGAAAAGCTTGGCATAAATTGCTTGAATGTGATAATAATCATTTTCAAAGGTGGCTACAATCTGATTGTGTAAATCTAAATCGGCATTTTCTTGAGCAGATACAAGATTTGTTATTGCCGTATGCAAATCAACGAATTGGGAATAAATATTCTCAATATTTTTATAACGACATTTCAAATTATGATGATATGATGCATCCAATAATGCATTGTCCGCCATCTTCTTTAATTCAGTCAATTTAATAAGTTCGGTATGCCTTTGAGCTGTATAATTTTTAAGTTTTATAGCGTTGTGATTGAACAAACAACCTTAAAAAATGAAACTGGCCAACCGAATCACTAGACACGAGTGAATTTCAAAGGAAACGCACCACTGAGTTATGCGCTGAGAAATGAATCGCAAGTAATTTAAAAATCGAAAAAACGATATCGTAAAATTTTTAGTACCTTATTTTAATTCAAAATCAGAAATCACCATTATCATTACCAAACCGAGTATAGTGGCGTTTGATGAGCAATTTGAAAATAATAGCACGTAATTGTGTATTGAAGAATAAACCGTTAAATCAAAACAGAACCAATGTAAACAGCTGATCGCCCCAAAACAATCTACACCAACTGAGCTGAAATGCTCGAAACTTGAAACAGTCGAAACCAACTAAATTGAATACGCTAGTTTGCTATGCGCGCAACAGTTGCGCCTACGGTTCTAGTCGCTTCAACTAACGACCACTGAGCAAAATTTCAAACAGCGAAAGAGGAAAAGGAAACAAGAAACTCACTTGTTTTTTGCTAACAAAACAATGCAACAATGCACATAGTTCATATAAAAAATTGATTATTGAGTTTTCAAGACGAAAACCAATTTCATCAAAGTAATCTTGGCTCTGCAGGACCAAAACTTATGTTCGAACAAATTGAAATGGACTGTATTTTTTGTTGTTATGCAAGAGACTTACCACTTAGTTCCTGCTGCCTGCTGCATCGTTCGAATCTGCCATTCCTTTCGCCTGCGACGCCTGCGGTGATTAGATTGAGTTCCTCGAGGAAATTATGCGAGCACTAAAGTATATTCGTAAAAGATCAGAATGCACCAACTCACCAACACCCACTCTTTTTCGGCGGATATTCATTGGAATAGTGTACGTTTTGACTCTAATTTTTGCCTGCTGCGATGGACTGAACAACAGTGGCGTAGCGCCTCTTGCATTATTATAGGAAAAGAAAAATAAAATAAAATTTTTATCGCGAGATGAAATTGATTTGAGGTCATTGAATCCGAAACAAATATTTTTTATGGAAATATTCAATAATTAGACTGGTAAAGCGACTGTTTGCGGCAATAAAATTGGATGTTTTGCATCGCGACCCAAAGAGGAATTTTCTAATCGTCCTCCAACGCGAAGTAAATTTTCTGAGTCAATAAAAACAACAGTTTTCGCAACGGCTTTGAAAAACTTTTAGATTTCAATTCGGTACTAAAATGAATATATTGAGTTCTTCGAATAAGAGGAATGAGACCATTATATAGTTCTGAAATTGAAAGCGGACCATTCAGTTTTTTATGAGGATTTCGACAATTATGGGAAAATCTATATAAATAAGCTATTACTCGCTGTGAAGTAGGGAGTGATGAGAATTTATTCAATAAAGTGTCAATGAGAGAATCATTTTCAGTCTGAGCTGAAAAGTTGAGTTTTCGTTCCTTTTCTGGAGACGAGCACGAACGAAAAGAGTTAGCTTGAACATCAAGCCATGGAGATTGAAATTTGTAGAGCATTTCTGATCCACTGAACTAACTAGAAATTGAGGAGAGTTCAGACGGTAATACACCACGGGAAGCTACATCTGCCGAGTTATATTTGAATTCAACATAATACCATAAGTCGGGAGATGTTTTATTTTGAATGTAGGCGATTCGATTCGCAACGAATGTCTCATAACGATGCGGATCATTTTTAATCCAGGTGAGAGCGATTTGTGAGTCAGACCAAGCACATACTTTTGAAAATTTGATTTTTTCCTTGAAAATATTCAGAGTAAATGAAAGTAATTTAGCTAATAGGACTGCGGCACATAACTCGAGTCTTGGAATAGTAATTTTTTTTAATGGTGCCACTTTCCACTTGCCACAAACAAATTGGATGGAGATTTGATTATTGATATCAATACTTCTGACGTATATGACGTCAGCATATACGTCCAGCATCCCTTTTCACTTCCATCACAGAAACCGTGTAGTTCGTGTGTATCTGAATCTGACAAAATGAGTTTTCTGTGGATTTCGAGTAAAGAGATTGAGGGCAATTCAATTGTGTACTGATTCCTAACCCGGATTATGTCTGGACTTGGATTTTCATCTCATTCAACACCAGAAATACAGAGCCCCTGAATTAGATAATTGGTGAAAAACGTTATCGGTGTCAAAAAACCTAATGGGTCATAAATTCTGGCTAATTCAGAGAGCATTATTCTTTTAGTGCATGATTTGCTGAGAGAAGGATTAACAGAAAAAGAAAACGAATCCAAACAGGAATTCCACTGTAATCCAAGAACTTTGAGAAAAGTATTTTCTTGCTCGGAATCAAAAAATATGGGCTTGGTTAACAAATGTGACGGTGGCAGATCAGAAAGTAATGATGGTTCATTGCTAGACCACTTTCTGAGTTCAAAACCTCCACGTTTCATAAGTTCAGTAAGTTTAAAGACAAGAGAACGAACTTCTTCATAAGTGAATGCGCCACTCACGAAATCGTCAACATAAGATGAATGGAGAATATTTTCTGCCGCAAGGGGGAATTCTTTGCCGTCGTCCTGGGCCAACTGACGTAAAACCCCGAGAGCAAGGTATGGAGAGCTGGAGACACCGTAAACGACAGTAGTTAGCATGTAATCCTGAATGGGTTCATCAGGATGGAATCCCCAAACTATTCTTTGAAACTTGGTTTGTTCAGAATCTATTGATATCATCCTGTACATTTTTCTTATATCAAAGCATAGAACAAACGCATGACAGCGAAACCGCATCATAATAGTAACAATGTCTTGTTGTAATTTTGGGCCAGTATATAGGCAATCGTTTAAGGAGTGTTGACTTGGCAATTTTGCCGACGCATTGAAAAGTACTCGTGATTTTGTAGTGAGACTATCAGGCTTCAAAATGCAATGATGTGGAATATAATACGCGTCATTGAAAATTTCATTATAAGGGACTAATTTCAATGATTTTCATCGAGGTATTCTCGCATAAAATCCAAATATTGTGAATAAATATGTGGTTGCTTCAAGAGCCGGCGTTCTAAAGAAAGAAAACGTGTCAATGCTAAGTCTCTAATTCCTGGAAAACTTGGATTCGGTTCACGGAGTGGGAGCGATATGGTATAACGACCCGTACCATCTCGAGAATAGGTATTTTTGAAATGATTCTCGACTATCTCATCATCAGGAGTTGATTCATTCACGGAAGGAACTTCTTCAACTTCCCAAAAAAATTTCAAAGTTTTTTCTGTATCGATGCTTTCCAATGATTGAACAAAAAAATTCGAAACAGACGGAATTGAAATGTTAACTCGTCCCATCAAAATGTAGCCAAATAGTGTATTCATCGCTTCAGGCTCATTTGAATTACCAGAAACTTTACCGTTCAAAAGAATTTCCGAAAAAATATCAGCACCAAGTAATAGATCTACACTTCCGGGTCTATTGAAATTTCTATCGGTCAATAACAGATTCACAATATGTGACCAGGAATCTGAAGAACCGACAATATTGGCAAATTATCACATATTTTAGAAAGAAGAATTGCATCAGAACGATAAATGGGGGATTTTTTACCAACAGGTTCCAGAGTCTAGAAGACAACGAAAAGCTTGATAATTTCCCTGATTGTCTAAAACGTCAACCCAGGCAGTTGACAATAAAACAGTATAATTGTTATTTCGTAAATTAGGACTATCAGGATGAGTACTGGCCATAGCCGACAAAACAGGATTTGCGGAATTTCCCTCACAAGCATTTTCATCAGTGTTTGAGCTAGTTTTGGAAAGATTTTGTCCAGGCGTGGCAACCATGGATGATTTATCACTGTGCAATAATGTGTGATGGGATTTAGATGAATATTTCTTACATTTATAAGATGATGGGCAAAATTTAACATCATGATTTGAGCTTAAACAATTGAAACACAGGTGAGACGAACGGCAAAATTTATATCTTTCGTCTGTAGACTTAGCGATAAACGCATTACATCGATAAATCGAATGATTTCCCTTGCGGAAAATGCAGGAATTATCCGATATAGAATTAATAACAAAAAATGAGGATGTGCGAGATTCTTAGTTGATTGTGACCTCATACTATTATTAGACAACGTATTAAAATTATTATTGTTACGAGACCGTTTCATATGATTTGCTGAAAAGGCAAGTGTATCAAGTGCTAGACAATGCTTATCCAAAAATTCAATTAGTTTCTCATAAGTTGGAACATCTGTGGAACCATGTTGAATTTCAAATTGAGTAACAATTGCGTGATCAAGACGCTTCAACATCATCATTACAAGTAAAAAACTCCAAGACGCAACAGGACAATGCATCTGCTTGAGTTCATCCAAGGTTTCAGAGTAAGTATCGAGAAGTTTTCTGAGACTTTCAACATTTTCGGAATTGACTCTTGGAGCCTCGTCAAGTTCAGTCCAAAGAGCCCGAGCACGCAGTCTCTTATTTAAATATCTATTATTTAGCTATGAGATAATTTTCATCAGTGATATGGAGTTGTCATATCATAGACAAGGGAGCACCATGTAAGGATGATTTTAAATACTTAAACTTTTCTGTCGGACTGAGAGCCGAGTTATTATGTACAAGTGCATTGAATAAATCAATATATGAGGAAAATGATTTGTGATCTCCAGAAAATTTGTCTGAATCGATAAGAGGTAACTGAGCTTGAGCTGGTGAGGCAGCGGTACATTGCATGGTAGAGTTTAAACCAACCTGAGGACCGATAACAGTATCCGATTCGAAAAGATCGGTATAAACACATTTGATAAAATAATAGTCGCTCAGAAAGCCCTCGCGAATTATGTTCTCACTGTCAAAATCGGCTGCCAAAAGTGTGTTGACAAGGCTAGTATGCTGTTTCAAATATTCATCGCGTATTCCATCCAATTCGGCACATCGTACTTTAAATAAAGTTTTCAGAGACTTATCAGTGGTCACCCGATCGGCTAACGAACGAATAACACCAATATCGCCTAAACTAGTTTTTCTGAATGTTTGGTATTTCTTAATTTTCTTCATCCTTGTCCAAACGTAGTGAACTGAGAGTTTAAATTGAATATAGTTGTTTGAACGGTTTTTGCTTCGACAAACAATTGGTATGTCGCTGCAAAAAATACTACAGCTGATATCTCACTCGACAGTCCGCCTCCGGAGAATATCGGAAACAAATGAAATGCGCAGAAACTGCTGGGGGAAAAGAAACGCCCACTCGGAAAGTGAGACAGAAATAGTCTCGGTACACGTGAACCGAGCAAATTGACTCAAAAATTTGAATGATGCTAGGAAAATTCGAATATTACAAAAAAATATATAATAATTTTATAGAAAGATTACTCATAAATATTGGGCAAACACAATTAATGATCGGTTTATTGTTTCAAGCAGTTTTGAGAGACTTTGGAGTTGAATATAAAAAAAATCGATAAATAAAAGTTTTCAGAAAATCGTAGAAAAAATGAATTCAATTCCGGATTAATCTGGCTCGAAGGACCAATGTTGGATTACGATAGCCTAATGTGGTTGGAAAATGAACGTAATCAACATAAATTGAATATTTATTCTTGATTTTCCGAAAGGCTTGTGAAAATATTCTTGCGACAGTTGCAGAAACGACTCACCAGTGATATGATTTCCGATGAGCATAGGTGGTTCAACCGCTGCTTGATTTCTCTGCCGAAAAAGACCCTTTCTCTTGATCGGCGATGGTTCTTCCAACTTTCTACTCGAAGAACAAACCACACCAATAGTCACAAATAAAGTAATAACGTATGTTGATTAACACACCAACTTTGTGTGAAAACCGAACAAATAGCCGACACGGGCGAAATAGTAATTTGAAATTGACCCTTGATTGCTGACAAGGAGCATAAAATGTTGTACGAACGAACGGGTCGACAGGTCGAGTCATTGAATTCAACTGCTGAAGTACGGTCGATCCCTGCAACTTTTTTCGACAGTTTTTTATGTATAGAACGAAAATAAAAACCACACACGGCTTTCCCAAACATTCTCCCCCGAGAAAATGCATATTGCATATATGCATTTCACAATAAATAAAACAAAAAATATATAACAGTCAAATATGAGGCTCGAAAAATGATGAACTCACAACTGCTTGAAACGAAACCAAAAAAAAGAAAAGTATGTAATAATAAAAGCTTCAAGATTAATTAATTGGAATCATGATTAGGGACTGGGCCATAATTTTACGAATGGGCGTTTCAACGTTCCCGTTTGTGTTTTTACAGTTGCCACCCGCACAATACCATCACATCCCGTATGAAGTTCGATAATGCGACCCAGCAACCACTGACAAGGCGGACACGTATCTTCCTTCATTAGGACAAGTGAACCTACTATAGGAGGGAGGTGTTTTGAATCCAGCCACTTACCCCGCTGTTGAAGAGTATGCAGATACTCTCGATGCCAGCGTTTTCAAAAGTCCTGCTGCAGTTTTTGAATCATTTGCCATCGCGAGTGGCGATTAATATTCAAAGATGTGACATCAGGATACGGGAGAGCAGAGGCCGGCTCTAAAGTTTAGAAATGATTAGGAATTTGCATATTGACGTCCTCAATATCATTTGTAAGAGCCCCAAGAGGGCGAAAATTCAAAACAGACTCTATCAAAATCATGAGAGTGTTGAATTCTTCATATGTGAGGACTTGCTGTCCGATCACTCTATGAATATGAGTTTTAACGGATTTGATTCCACTTTACCACAATCCACCGAAATGCGGAGAAGCAGGAGGAATGAAAGAATGATGAATATTTTCGAATTCAACAGCATTTTGCATCAATTCCTTCGTAGCGCCAACGAAATTCGTGCCGTTATGGCTGTAAATGTGCGAAACTCGGCAACGACGAGCCATAAAGCGCTGCAAAGCAGCTAAGAACATTTCAGACGTCATATCACTAACTAACTCGAGGTGAAGGGCCGCAGTTGCGAAACACACAAATAGGCACAAATATCCCTTGCATGTTCGCACTCCTCTATGTCGAGTCATAGTTAATGTGAAAGGGCCTCCAAAATCAACGCCAACATGGCTGAATGGATTCACTTGGGCAATTCTTGAGGGGGGTGGATTACCCATTGGGGGTTGAAAAGGTTTGGGATTTGTTTTCCAGCATTGATGACACTGAGACAATACGGAATTGATTGCACGTTTGGTAGATAAAATCCAATACTGTTGAGAAATAAGGAATTGAGTGCTGGGGAAACCTGCATGTAAATATTTTTTATGGAAATATTCAATAATTAGACTGGTGAAGCGACTGTTTCGCGGCAATAAAATTGGATGTTTTGCATCGCGAGACAAAGAGGAATTTTCTAATCGTCCTCCAACGCGAAGTTAATTTTCTGAGTCAATAAAAACATGCAGTTTTCGCAACGGCTTTGAAAAACTTTTAGATTTCAATTCGGTACTAAAATGAATATATTGAGTTCTTCGAATAAGAGGAACGAGACCATTATATAGTTCTGAAATTGAAAGCGGACCATTCCGTTTTTTATGAGGATTTCGACAATTATGGGAAAATCTATATAAATAAGCTATTACTCGCTGTAAAGTAGGGAGTGATGAGAATTTATTCAATGAAGTGTCAATGAGAGAATCATTTTCAGTCTGAGATAAAAAATTGAGTTTCCGTTCCTTTTCTGAAGACGAGGACAAACGAAAAGAGATCCACGGAACCAACTAGAAGTTGAGGAGAGTTCAGACGGTAATACACCACGGGAAGCTACATCTGGATATATTTGGATTCAACATAATACCATAAGTCTGGAGATATTTTATTTTTAACCCTTTCGATACGAGTGTCGCATGTATACGCATTACGGGGCGGATACGAGTGACGTATACTTTCAAAATATTCTGGACAGCTATACGAGTATCCTATGGATACGACGGATATATTACGTTAAAATAGAAGCTTTAAAATGTATTCTGGCAAATGCGCACTTTTGTAGCTGTGGCGGTAACATCGCGACACGTGCTTCAGTTTTGTGCATTTTTTGGTACTGTCAATATGTCGCGGCAGTTCCTTACTCAAAAACAATTGGAGGAAATTGCAGATAGACTTAATTTAGCTGATGATAGTGATGTGGAGATTGTATTCTCCAGTGGGGAAAGTGAAGACGAAGATTTTCCGCCCGAAGATGAAGTTTTTCCGCCAGATGACGGAGATTTTCAGCCAAATGATAATGAGAAAAGTGACTCAGATGATGACAGAGACCAAATGGAAACTGATGAAGTAGCAGAACGTGATGAACCTGAACACTCAACATTTTCATTCAACTGGACACACAATCCTGAATTTGAACCTATCATTCATGGTTCATTTGAAGAGAACAATAGTGGTTGTCAGATCCCAGAAATAAATGGTAAGATATCCAAATTTATTTATTGTATACGGATATCCATATTTTTTATTCTTTCAGCATTGTCAAAACCACTGGATCTTTATGAATTATTCTTTTCTCAAGATTTTGTTCAGAGAATCGTAGACGAAAGTAATAGACAAATGTTGTACTTGAGCAATGCTGATGAAAATTTTACCAAGAAACACCGGAATCCTAAGCAAATTTCAATCAATGAATTTTATTCCTTTTTTGGTCTTACACTGCTTATGACTAGGTGCAAGAAATTGAGAATTCATGAGTATTGGTCCACTGACCCATTGCTACAAACGCCTTATTTTGCGAGAGTGATGAAAAGAGATAGATTTTTCTTCATCATGAAGATTCTTCATTTTTGTGATAATTCAATACCTCCAAATAACGATAAGCTGTATAAGATAAGATTCGTCGTAGACCACCTAAATACAAGATTTCGTGAAGTTTTTTTGCCTTTCCAAAATTTATGTTTGGATGAAAGTCTAGTTCTTTTCAGAGGTCGATTGTCATTCAGGCAATACATAAAAAGTAAGAGACATCGCTTTGGTGTGAAATTATTTATGTTGTGCGATTCTACAACAAAATACTGCCTAAGTTTCATTGTTTATACTGGGTCTGGTACTGATCTGGATCCCTTAGAAAAAAAATTTGAAATAATAGGGAAATCGGGACAGATTGTCCTTACGATGATGAAGCATTATTTAGAAAAAAATCACGTCCTATACATGGATAATTGGTACAATAGTCCTGGATTGGCAAAATTATTACATGACAATAAAACATACGTTTGTGGAACAGTGAATAAAAAAAGAAAATGCATGCCAAAGATGTCAGACAAACTGGCTAGAGGTGAGATGACTTTTCGAACTAGTGGTCCACATCTTGTTCTGAAATGGTGCGATAAAAAAGAAATTTATATGATAACAACAGCACATGACTATGGTATGTCCCGCAAGAAATGTAAATATGGGCCTGACGTGATGAAACCCAATTGCATCCTCGATTATAATAAAAATATGGGGGGAGTTGATCAAACGGATATGTTGATCAGTTCTATAGATTCAGGGCGTAAAACTGTCAAATGGTATAAAAAGTTATTTTTACACTTCCATGATATGGTTATCATAAATTCTCATGCGCTTTATGATTTGGAACATAAGAAAACGAGTAGTATAGCTGACTTCCAAATGGAAATAACTCGACAGATTTTCCAGAAATACACCGAACCAGAAGCAACAACATCTCTCCCTAGGCACAGGCAAACAGAAGACCCATTACGGCTTACAGCTAGACACTTCGTTAGAAAAATACCGAAACCAAACCCGACAGCGAAAATTCCAGTTAGAAGATGCGCAGTATGTTCTATGAAAAAAAAACGTAAAGAAACTACCTATCAATGTGATATATGTAATGTAGGTCTATGTGTGGTTCCATGTTTTGAACTTTATCATACTAAAAAAACATTTTGAAAGTTCCATAAATGTTTTTTTAATGTTTTTTTAATTAAGTTTGTGAAAAAAAAAAGTTATTTTCGTTATATTGTATAGGAATAAAGTATATTTTTTTGGTGTTTTTTGGTTTCGAATACGAGTGTCGGACGTACACGCCAAATGCAAAAACGTGCGGACAGGCGGTACACGTTATGAAATGCACCTGCGTATAGAAAGGGTTAATGTAGGCGATTCGATTTGCAACGAATGTCTTATAACGATGCGGATAATTTTTAATCCAGGTGAGAGCGATTTGTGAGTCAGACCAAACACATACTTTTGAAAATTTGATTTTTTCCTTGAAAATATTCAGAGTAAATGAAAGTAATTTAGCTAATAGGACTGCGGCACATAACTCGAGTCTTGGAAAAGTAGTTTTTTTAATGGTGCCACTTTCGACTTGCCACAAACAAATTGGATGGATAACTACTTCTCTTCGGGCTTGAAGGCCGTCGTTTTTTGGAATTTCTTCCAGACGTTTCGCTAGCGCGAGTGGCCAGCTTCTTCAGAGGCTTATTCATCTCCGAAGACTCAGTCATCGAAACGTCAGGAAGAAATTCCAAAAATCGACGGCCTTCAAGCCCGAAGAGAAGTAGTTATACTAATAACCTCGGCCGCAAAAGCCTTAACCATTTTGTCAAATTGGATGGAGATTTGATCATTGATATCAATACTTCTGACGTATATGACGCCAGCATATCACTTTTCACTTCCATCACAGAAACCCTGTAGTTCGTGTGTATCTGAATCTGACAAAATGAGTTTTCTGTGAATTTTGAGTAATGAGATTGAGGGCAATTCAGTTTTGTACTGATTCCAAACCCGGATTATGTCTGGACTTGGATTTTCATCCCATCCAACATCAGAAATCCATAGCCTCTGAATTAGATATTAGGTAAAAAACGTTATCGGTGTCAAAAAACCTAATGGGTCATAAATTCTGGCTAATTCAGAGAGCATTATTCCTTCAGTGGATTTGCTGAGAGAAGGATTAACAGAAAAAGAAAACGAATCCAAACAGGAATTCCACTGTCATCCAAGAACTTTGAGAAAAGTATTTTCTTGCTCGGAATCAAAAAATATGGGCTTGGTTGACAAATGTGACGGTGGCAGATCAGAAAGTAATGATGGTTCATTGCTAGACCACTTTCTGAGTTCAAAACCTCCACGTTTCATGAGTTCAGTAAGTTGAAAGACAAGAGAACGAGCTTCTTCATGCGTGGATGCGCCACACACGAAATCGTCACAATAAGATGAATGGAGAATATTTTCTGCCGCAAGGGGGAATTCTTTGCTGTCGTCCTGGGCCAACTGACGTAAAACCCCGAGAGCAAGGTATGGAGAGCTGGAGACACCGTAAACGACAGTAGTTAGCATGTAATCCTGAATGGGTTCATCAGGATGGAATCCCCAAACTATTCTTTGAAACTTGGTTTGTTCAGAATCTATTGATATCATCCTGTACATCAATGCTTTCCAATGAATGAACAAAAAATTTCGAAACAGACGGAATTGAAATGTTAACTCGTCCCATCAAAATATAGCCAAATACTGTATTTATCGCTTCAGGCTCATTTAAATTACCAGAAACTTTACCGTTCAAAAGAATTTTCGAAAAATATCAGCACCAAGTAATAGATCTACACTTCCGGATCTATTGAAATTTCTATCGGCCAATTGCAGATTCACAATATGTGACCAGGAATCTGAAGGAACCGACAATGTTGGCAAATTATCACATATTTTAGAAAGAAGAATTGCATCAGAATGATAAATGGGGGATTTTTTACCAACAGGTTTTATGGAGAGAGTAACTCTCCTGTTAGTAGTACATGATTGCATCGTACTGAGTCCCTTCACTTCAACATCGCATATGCTTTTATGCAAACCTAATTTATTAACAGCCTTTTCAGTTATATCTCTTTCATGAAATCAACAAATAAAACTGAAATGAAGAGACGTTTCAATGGAAGCAGCTTGGATAATTTTGAGTCTTGATTAGGAAAAGCAGAGTGGAACAACATTTATGACTATGGTGATTGCGACGAAGACTTCGATTGTTTTTATGATACTTTCGTTCATTGTTTCGAAATTTCTTTCCCCAAACGAAAAATATATTTGAACAATAATAAACGGGGGTGGATTGACGATCTCGTCAAAGAATCCAGCCGTTCATTGAAACATCTTTTTTATCTGAAGAAAAGTAACCCTGATTTAACTGAATTATATAATGCAAGTAAAAAAATACATCAGAAACTAGTTAACGGAACAAAAAAAAATTTTACCAAAATAAAATTAGTTTATCAGATAACGATCCGAAAACTTTGTGGGAGGTAGTATCTGAACTCACGAACAGTAGTAGAAAGTCTTGTGACAGTGGAGTTATTCAGAAGAATGGTGTAATTATCAAAGAACCCGCAGAGATCGTGAACGAATTGAATAATTTTTTCATTGAAGCTCCACAGGCTTTAATACGTGACATTCCAAGTAGCCATGATTATGAACCGAACATCAATTATAAAACTGGCATAAGTATAAATCCATACACGATGTTTTTACGGCCTTTTTGTGAATCTGAATTACTCAATTTGATTAATCGTAAACTCAGAAACAAAAAATCGTCTGGAACTGACGAGATACCAGTGTTCTTATTGAAAAGAGTGTTACATATTATTATAAAACCGCTAACTTTTTTGGTCAACCTTTCTTTTTTGCGGGGCAGTTTCCCTACAAGCCTGAAGGTGGGCAAGGTGACTCCCTTGCGTAAAAACAAAAAATTATCAAATATTGAAAATTTCAGACCAATTACCGTCCCACAGAGCTTCTCGAAAATTTTCGAGTACGCATTCCTGGAGCGCCTGAACGACTTTCTTGGAACACACAATATTTTAATACCAATGCAGCATGGTTTTTGCTCAGGAAAATCGACTCAAACTGCTTTGCTCAACTTTTATGAACACTTGGTACAATTTATTGAAAAAGGCGAGTGCCCTGCTGCCATTTTATGCGATTTGAGCAGAGCTTTTGACTGCGTGAATCACCTAAAACTGGTGGATATACTAGATTCTTACGGTTTGAGGGGAAATGTACATGCCTGGGTTTCCTCTTTTCTTAGCAACAGAAACCAATGTGTGTCACTGAAATTCAATCATGATGATGTGGTTTCCTTTTCAACATCAGAAATGAAACTGGTCCAGACGGGTGTACCACAGGGATCTATCTTGGGGCCAATTTTGTTTCTCTTGTACATCAACAACATTGATAGAGAAATAGCATACTCACTATTCACCGCATATGCAGATGATATTAGTATATTGATCTCGGACAAGCAAACTGACACTTTAACACAAAAATGTACGAATATCTTGAAACTGACTTCTGAATACTTCAACAGACAAGATCTATTTTTTAATGCCGAAAAAACTCAGATTATTCGTTTTCATAATTATTAGAATAAAACTGAAACAATCCAATTGAATCTCAATAATACCATCTTACAGAGCACTCATAATGCGGTGAAATTCTTGGGTATACAAATGGATGAATTTCTGAATTGGATTCCCCACTGCAACCAGCTGGTTTCCAAATTGTGCTCCCTAGTATATCTCTTTAGGAACCTCAGAAACGTTCTGAATAATAAACAACTGATCAGTGTATATTATGCTCAGGTTGAATCCAGGCTGCGTTACGGAGTTTGCTTGTGGGGCAACTCAACAATGTGTAAGAAGGTTTTTATTCAACAGAAGGCTATTTTAAGATGTATATTCAATACTTCCAGACGGAGTTCATGCTGAACCCTTTTTATAAATCATAAAATACTGACCCTCACAAGTCTATTTATATATGAATTATCAGTCTTTGTATTCATCAATAGGACCGACTTTATTCTGAATAGTGATATTCACGATAAGAACACACGTCAGAAAGAAATGATACATGTTAAGGCAGCCAAATATAGAACAACTCAAAAGGCCCCCAAATGCATTGGACCTAAAATATTCAATAATCTTCCTGATATTATCAAGAAAGCAGAAAACTTAACGTTATTTAAAAAAAGATTGAAGTCGTTCTTATTGATTAATTGTTTTTATACACTAGACGAATTTTCATATAATTCACTGTGATTCACTGTGCTTGTGTTTACTGTCGAGATATTTGTTTGTTCGTTTTTCCTTTTTTTTTTTTGTACTCTCTGTGAGTTAGGTATAAGTGCTGACTATTCCTATACAAAATGAAAATTTTGTCATTTTAAGGAAAATAAAGGATTTGATTGAGCTTGAACAATTGAAACACAGGTGAGACGAACGGCAAAATTTATATCTTTCGTCTGTACACTTAGCGATAAACGCATTACATCGATAAACCGAATGATTTCCCTTGCAGAAAATGCAGGAATTATCCGATATAGAATTATTAACAAAAAATGAGGATGTGCGAGAACTATTTCCGGGATTCTTAGTTGATTGTGACCTAGTATCATTATTAGACAAAGTATTAAAATTATTATTGTTACGAGTACGTTTCATATGATTTGCTGAAAAGGCAAGTGTATCATGTGCTAGACAATGCTTGTCCAAAAATTCAATTAGTTTCTCATAAGTTGGAACCTCTGTGGAACCATGTTGAATTTCAAATTGAGTAACGATTGCGTGATCAAGACGCTTTAACATCATCATTACAAGTGAAAAACTCCAAGACTCAACAGGAAAATACATCTGCTTGAGTTCATCCAAGGTTTCAGAGTGAGTATCGAGAAGTTATCTGAGACTTTCAACATTTTCGGAATTGACTCTTGGAGCCTCGTCAAGTTCAGTCCGAAGAGCATGAGCACGCAGTCTTTTATTTGAATATCTATTATTTAGCTTAGTATAAGCTATGGGATAATTTTCATCAGTGATATGAAGTTGTCGTATCATAGACAAGGGAGCACCATGTAAGAATGATTTTGAATACTTGAACTTTTCTGTCGGACTGAGAGCCGAGTTATTATGTACAAGTGCATTGAATAAATCAATATATGAGGAAAATGATTTGTAACCTCCAGAAAATTTGTCTTAATCGATACGAGGTAACTGAGCATGAGCTGGTGAGGAAGCGGTACATTGCATGGTAGAGTTTAAACCAATCTGAGGGCCGTTAACAGTATCCGATTCGAAAAGATCGGTATAAACACCTTTAATAAAATAATAGTCGCTCAGAAAGCCCTCGCGAAATATGTTCTCACTGTCAAAATCGGCTGTAGGTTCTGTCAAAAGAGTGTTGACAAGGCAAGTATGCTGTTTCAAACATCCATCGCGTATTCCATCCAATTCGGCACATCGTACTTTGAATGAAGTTTTCAGAGACTTATCAGTGGTCACCCGATCGGCTAACGAACGAATAACACCAATATCGCCTAGACTAGTTTTTCTGAATGTTTGGTATTTCTTAATTAAATGCGCAGAAACTGCTGGGAGAAAAGAAACGCCCACTCGGAAAGTGAGACAGAAATAGTCTCGGTACACGTGAACCGAGCAAATTGACTTCAAAATTTGAATGATGCTAGGAAAATTCGAATATTACAAAAAAATATATAATAATTTCATAGAAAGATTACTCATGAATATTGGGCAGACACAATTAATGATCGGTTTATTGTTTCAAGCAGCTCTGAGAGACTTTGGAGTTGAATATAAAAAAATCGAAAAATAAAAATTTTCAGGAAATCGTAGAAAAAATGAATTCAATTCCGGATTAATCCGGCTCGAAGGACCAATGTTGGATTACGATAGCCTAATGTGATTGGAAAATGAACGTTATCAACATAAATTGAATATTTATTCTTGATTTCCCGAAAGGCTTGTGAAAATATTCTTGCAACAGTTGCAGAAACGACTCACCAGTGATATGATTTCCGATGAGCATAGGTGGTTCAACCGCTGCTTGATTTCTCTGCCGAAAAGGGCCCTTTTTCTTGATCGGCGATGGTTCTTCCAACTTTCTACTCGAAGAACAAACCACACCAATAGTCACAAATAAAGTAATAACGAAGTTGTTTAACACACCAACTTTGTGTTAAAACCGAACAAATAGTCGACACGAGCAAAATAGTAATTTGAAATTGACACTTGATTGCTGACAAGGAGCATAAAATGTTTTGCGAACGAACGGGTCGACAGGTCGAGTCAATGAATTCAACTGCTAAAGTACGGTCGATCCCTGCAACTTTTTTCGACAGTTTTTTATGTATAGAACGAAAATAAAAACCACATACGGCTTTCCCAAACACTGAGGGTGTGAGAGCTACTTTTTGAATTACCCCTAACTATCGGACTTCTTTACTACTCGAAAAGAACTCTACCATTTAATTCTCATTCAATGTCGATTTACTCACTCACCAAAGCCATGAATATGGCTTCAATAGGTATTTCCTATATATTCCATCAATCTGAAGATGTGAGAGCTACTACCTGAATTCTCCCTAACTATCGGACTTTCTTCCTACTCGAGAAGGACTCTGCTTTCGAATTCTACTTCGATATCGATCGATTTACTCACTCACCAGAGGCATGAAAGATGGCTTCAATAGGTATCTGCTATATATTCCATCAATCTGAAGGTGTGAGAGCTACTTCTTGAATTCTCGTCAACTATCGGACTTTTTTCCTACTGGAGAAAGGCTCTCCCTTTGAATTATCATTCAATGTCGATCAACTCACTCACAAAGGGTTTTCGATTTCTCATTCTATATTGATCGATTAACTCACTAACCAAAGGCAAGAAAGGTGACCTTAATAGGTCTTTCCTATATGTTCCATCAATCTGACAGTGTGAGAGAAACTACTTGAATTCTCCCTATCGGACTTTTTTCCTACTAGAAAAAGACTTTCCCTTTGAATTATCATTCAATGTCGATCAACTCACTCACCAAAGGCATGAAAGATGGCTTTGATAGGACTTTCCTATATATTGCATCCATTACTACTTGAATTCTCCCAACCTATCGGATTTTTTCCTTCCCGAAAAAGACTCTGGCTTCGAATTTCCATTCAATGTCGATCAACTCACCCACCGAAGTCTTGAGAAATGCTTTGTGATGATTGAAAAATAACAGGTGCTTATCATTATTTGACATTCATAAGATGAGTCTCATACCAGGGCTATTGAAAAAAAAATTATTTCAAATTGTAGCGGAGTTCTGATATGTTTCCTCATTTTCCAGTCACTGTCCAAGCAACGAAATTACGAATATATATTTCAAGTATTCAAACGTCTGTATACTTCCCAAAAACTCAACAGATTCATTTTATCGTAGTATTGCGAAAAAAAACCTCCAACACTAAAATGAGTGCGGAATAGTGGATTTTTCTTTACGCCAGTAAAGAAAATATTCTATGAGAATTCTCATCAAACAATTGACGTTCAATCAAGTCCAACGCAGACAAATTATAACGGACCGTCCGCTTTGTCTCATTATAAATTGAATTTTCTTAGAGATCCTCCAGAAAAAGTGAAGCTTGCACTCGTATCCATATACGCTAGAGAATACATTCATCCATAAGTGAGTGGTTTCGATAATTGCAGTGGTTAGAGAAATTCAGCGATTCGTTCAATTTGTCGACAGGTGAATTATCATGGATCTGGATCTTCATCTCCCAACAGAAGTTACTGAAAAGTACAATTTCAGTTATCGTTCAATAAATAGATACCGTCCAACAACCGAAAATATTCGCTTCACATCGAACAATAGAACGATCCTCGGTCGCAAGTATAACGAAAACGTTCGAACTGCGAACACCTCTTCTCGTAGAGTCATACAAGTCGCGATGGTGCCACTTATGTACCAGCATATCGATAATTTCAGTGAATCAATTGGCGCATTACTGCACATGTATGTACTCAGTGAAGATGATCTAATGAGGTTAGGATATCCAAATGAGAGAGATATGCAGAAACGTAACGTAGTGTACGCTCAGAGAGGAACCTTCTCGTCGCATAGGGGGTCAGATGGCAATGTTGGCAGATGCACTTCGATGAGAATATGCTGCAGATGCAAAAAAACATTTCAAGTATCGGCACATCACTATATCACAAGAGAAAAGTGCAGTTATCATTGGGGAAAACTGCGAGAAGTTAGTGATCCATCTCATGAAAACTATGGACAACGTGCTTACGAATGTTGCCGTGGGAGAATGGGCAAGGCAGGCTGTTCCAAGGGTGAGCTTCATGTATGGACTGGTATCAAGAACAGAACAATCGAATACGATGATGAGTTTGTTCTCACAGAATCAAGGGAGAACCTCTCAACAAGCGTTGGTTCCAATTTTTACGCTCTAGACTGTGAAATGTGTTTCACTGTGAAAGGACTCGAATTAACAAAAGTCACCGTTGTGGACGCTCGCGGACGATTAGTATATGATACTTTAGTGAAACCTGATCACGAAATTTTGGATTATAATACGCGTTTTTCTGGAATAACGGCCAAGACCATTACTAATGGTGTTACCAAAACTCTGCGACAGGTACAGAAAGATTTGCTGACTTTCATTTTCGACGACACAATTTTAATCGGACACGGCTTAGAAAATGATTTACGAGCAATGAAAATGATTCATTCTAAGGTCGTGGACACTGCCCATACCTTTCCCCATCACCAAGGACCCCCTTTTCGCAGATCTTTGAAAGAGTTAGCCCACACTTATCTAAGACGTACTATACAGTGTAAATCAAACGGTCATGACAGTCATGAAGATGCTAAAGCTTGCATGGACCTCATGATATGGCGGATGAGAGAGGACTTTCCCTATTACATGTAATGAGCATTATTGGAGTCGCGCTTTTTTTTCGGTATGACTTTTTTTCTCGCCGATAAATGTTATTTATGATATAGCGTAGAAATTGTGAAAATAAACTAAGAAAATCTACATATCGATTTCCGTTTTCGTCTATTCCACTACTCCTTTTTCAGTTTTGCTGACGATACAATATCGACGATAGTCGAACCTCGCATAGTGCAACTATTATTTTGCGGGCGCACTGACGAAAATCACCTCTTTCGATTTTTTCCAAGTATTGATGTCTTTCAAATGTACCGATTATTTTTGCCACATTTAAAATATAATCCCTACGCGATTATCGCGACGCTTGTCAGTCTGGAGATGAAGTGTAGTCTATCGGAAAACCGGCAGTCAAGTCAGTATATCTAGACTTCCATTAGGTAGACGATTCATTCTTGATGATTTCTCGATAGTGGACCAAGGAAAAAATAGAACTTTCAAACGAATTCGACAATATTATGAATGGAACAAAATGCATCGACAATTACAATAAATATATTTCAACTTTCATTGACGATTTGACAAAATATTTAATAGCAAATCCAATAGAAAATCAAGAAGCAACGACAATTGCGGGACACTTTGTTGAAAAAATAATTTGCCAATATGGAATACCCAAATATTTGGTTACAGATCAAGGAGCAAATTTTTTGAGTAACATATTCAAAGAAACTTGCAAAATTTTGAAAATCAAACAAATATCCACCACAGCATTTCATCCACAATCTAATGGAAGTTTAGAGCGCACTCATCGCACTTTAGCAGAGTATCTGGGAAATTTTGCAAACCACGATATGAATACATGGGACACTCAGATACCTTACGCACAATTCACATACAATACGACACCCCACACATCAACTGGTTTTACGCCTTTGGGACCTCATGATATGGCGGATGAGAGATGACTTTCCCTATTACATGTAATGAGCATTATTGGTGTCGCGCTTTTTTTTTCAGTATGACTTGTATTTCTTCTCCGATATATGTATAATGTTATTCATGGTCACTTAATATAGCGTAGAAATTGTGAAAATAAACTTAGAAAATCTACATATCGATTTCCGTTTTCGTCTATTCCACGACTCCTTTTTCAGTTATGCTGTCAATACAATAGCGGCGATAGTCGAACCTCGCATAGTGCAACTATTATTTTGCGGGCGCACTCACGAAAATTGATTACCTCTTTCGATTTGATGTCCTTCAAATGTGTCGATTATATTCGCCACATTTGAAATATAATCCCTACGCGATTATCACGACGCTTGTCAGTCTGTAGTCTGCTTGATTTGAACATTCAATGTCGATTAACTTACACAACAGAGGCATGAAAGTTGGCCTCAATAGGTCTTTTCTATATATTTCATCAATCTGAGGGTGTGAGAGCTACTACTTGAATTCTCCCTATCTATCGGACTTTTCCCCAACTCAAATAGGGCTCTGCTTTTCAAATTATCATTCAATGTTGATAAACTCAGTCACCGAAGGAATGGAAAATGGCTTTCATGAGACTTTCCTTTATATCTCATCAATCTGAGGGTGTGAGAGATACTACTTGAATTCTCCCTAACTATCGGACTTTTTTCCTACTCGAATAGTTCTCTGCCTTCGTATTCCCATTCAATGTCGATCAGCTCTCACCCACCAAAGTCCTGAAAAATGCTTTGTGAATATTGAAAAATAATATATGCTTATCATTATTTGACATTCATAAGATGAGTCTCATACCAGGGCTATTGAAAAATATTTTCTTCTTTATCAAAAATTGTGGCGGAGTTCTGATATGTTTCCTCATTTTCCAGTCACTGTCCAAGCTACGAAATCACAAATATATATTTCAAGGATTCAAATAACAGTATATTTCGCAAACACTTAACTGATTCATTTTATCGTAATGGTGCGAAAAAGAAACTTTCCAACACTAAAATGAGTGCGGAAGAGTGGATTTTTCTTTACGCCAGTGAAAAAAATGAGAACTCTCTTCAAACAATTGACGTTCAATCGAGTCCAACGCAGACAAATTATAGCAGACCATCCGCCTTGTCTCCTTATGAGTTGAATTTTCTTTGAGATCTTCCAAAATAAAATGAGCTTGCTTGCACTCTTATGCTAGTGAACACATCCATCCTCAAATGAGTAGTTTCCATAATTGCAGTAAGTCAGCGATTCGTTCCATTTGTCGTTGTAGGTGAATTATCATGGAAATGGATCTTCATCTCCCAACAGAAGTTACTGAAAAGTACAATTTCAGTAATCGTTCAACAAATAGAACCGTCCAACAACCGAGAATATTCGCTTCACATCGAACAATAGAACGATACTCGGTCGCAAGTATAACGAAAACATTCGAACTGCGAGCACCTCTTCTCGTAGTGTCATACAAGTCGCGATGGTGCCACTAATGTACCAGCATATCGATATTTTCAGTGAAACAGTTGGCGCATTATTGCACATGTATGTACTCAGTGAAGATGATCTAATGAGGATGGGGTATCCAAATGAGAGAGATATGCAGAAACGTAACGTTATGTACGGTCAGAGGGAAACCTTCTCGTCGCATAGAGGATCAGATGGCAATGTTGGCAGATGCATTTCGATGAGAATATGCTGCAGATGCAAAAAAACATTTTGAATATCGGCATATCACCATATCACAAGAGAAAAGTGCAGTTATCATTGGGGAAAACTGCGAGAAGTTAGTGATCCATCTCATGAAAAGTATGGACAACGTGCTTACGAATGTTGCCGTGGGATAATGGGCTCGGCAGGTTGTACCAAGGGTGAGCTTCATGTATGGACTGGTCTCAAGAACAGAACAATCGAATACGATGATGAGTTTGTTCTCACAGAGTCAAGGGAGAACCTCTCAACAAGTGTTTGTTCCAATTTTTACGGAGACTGTGAAATGTGTTTCACTATGAAAGTACTCGAACTAACAAAAGTCACCGTAGTGGACGCTCGCGGGCGATTAGTATATGATACGTTAGTGGAACCTGATCACGAAATTGTGGATTATAATACGCGTTTTTCTGGAATAAGGGCCAAGACTATTACTAATGGTGTTACCAAAACTCTGCGACAGGTACAGAAAGATTTCCTGACTTTCATCTTCGACCACACAATTTTGATCGGACACGGCTTAGAAAATGATTCACGAGCAATAAATATGAATCATTCTAGAGTCGTGGACACTGCCCATACCTTTCTTACGTTACTATATGTAATGAGCGTTGTTGGAGTCGCGCTTCCTTTTTTTTCCAGTATGACTTGTATTTCCTTGCTGATATATGTATATATAATGATACTTATGGTCACTTGATATAGCGTAGACATTGTTAAAATAAACTAAGAAAATCTCAATATCGTTTTTTATTATCGTCTCTTCTACAATTCTTTTTTTTTTCAATTTTCGCGGGCGCACTCGTGGTAATTGATTACTTCTTTCGATTTTTTCATTTATTGATGTTCTTCGAATGTATCGATTCATTCCTGATGATTTATCGATAGTGGACTTTGTATGAATAATTTTTTGGGATGCCTAGTGAAAGATGGCTTTCAAAGGACTTTCCTATGTATCTCATCAATCTGAGGCTGTGAAAGCTACTATTTGAATTCTCCCTTCGTATCGGACTCTTTTCTTACTAGAAAAGAACTTTGCTTTTGAACTCTCATTCACTAAAGGTATGAAAGACGCTTTGTGATGAATGAAAAATAATAGATGCTCTTTTACAATACAAGTCGAGATGGGCCACTAATGTACCAGAATTCCGATAATTTTAGTGAATCAATCGCCGCATTACTGCACATGAATTTACTCATGAAGGCGATCTAATGAGGATGGGATATCCGAATGAGAGAGACATGCAGAGTCGTAACGTAATGTACGGCCAGAGAGAAACCTTCTAGTCGCATAGTAGATCAGACGGCAATTATGGCAGATACAATTCGATGAGAACATTCTGCAGATGTAAGATACATTTCAAGTATCGGCATATCACTATATCACAAAAGAAAAGTGCAATCATCCTTGGGGAAAACTGCGAGAAATGAGTAATCCATCTCATGGAAACTATCGACAACGTGCTTACGAATGTGTTTCACTGTTAAATGACTCGAAATAACAAAAGTCACAGTATTAATTGATATTAATCATTGAGGTAATAATGAACTGTTGAGTTCTCCACCCATAGTTGTCCAGTTGTGCAGAAAGATAACTGAACACTTACCTTTTATTTTCCTTTCATGATTTTGATTTTGTTTTCATGGTGAATGATTATTAAGTATCATTTTTATATAATAAGGAAGGTAAGAGAATAAATAATCGAGTTGTGAAGTGAATTGTTTGAAACACATTTTTCGTGAAGGCATTCGATGGAGGATACGTTTCCTGATTATGCGACTCCCCAAAAATTGAAAATGTTTTTTTTTCATATTTGCAAAATCTTATATACTCAGAAAAGAGATCGAATGTCTTATGTTTTCCTTGAACTCTGAAGAACCATTACTTTCCTATTTGAGTTAAGTTAGGTTATAATACTCCGATAGATAGAACAAATTTCAAAAACGAATAGAAAATAAAAGTAGGCCGCTACAAATGAGTGATAATGTAAAACTCACTCTTCTCTCACAGCTAATTGGACTCAATTCAATTTTTTATTCCACTGAATTAGTTGTTTTTGGAACTATAACTATATTTTCCAAAATTATATATTTTTTCTTTTTCATCTGCCACAACACTTTCGATTCCGTCTTCAACAGGGGACAGAGGTCTTTTACAAAACCAACTTTTTTTCCTTCTTCCAGCCCAAAACTCCTAAATGGTACCTAAATTTGATAAAGTAGTTGAGTATCAGACAAATAACAGCATTGGATTTTTTCAATCCAATAGTCACTCTGAATGAATTTATTGAATGACCTCCCTCTAATAATAAATATTTCATTTTGCTGCTTACCGTTCCACGTTCCATTCCTTTTGAAGAATTGTTTCCATCTGGAAAATAAGAAAATGAAAGAAACATGCATCTTCATAGGGAAAAAAATTAATTATGTTCGCATATAATCATGAAATCCTTTCAAAATTCGACTTTCCATTAGCATACAACGGTTTCGGGAAATATTTTTGGATAATTATTTAAAAAAGTATAACTAAATTAAAACATTCTCAAAATAATTTCTCCCATCCTAGATACCTAATCCCTCACAAATTGTCGTAAGGATTTGTGAAATTTCACTAGCTATGAAAATACTTGAAACAATTGATAATTGATGCATGAATAGTTAATTCACCTAACAGTTCCATTGCTTCGTGATATGAACTATTGGGTGAGTTTTCCCAACTCTCACCCTCCTTAGTATTATCTATGCCGTGTGCCCCACGTATTTCGTTTTGAATCTTACAATTATATTCATAGCTATTGAAAATTCACATTCGCAAATTTCCAGGAAAATCAGTAGGTATGGGATTTTGAATATGTATAGGTCTAGAAGAAATCATTTTATATATTAGTCCGTTTTGAAAACGAGGTAGGTATATATTAGTTTTTTTTATTCAAATTATCATTTTTTGATTTTCAGTAATGTGTGTACGAAATTTTGCAATCGATATTAAACATTTTGATGTGATTAGACAGAGACATGTGACAATTTCAGGTTTGTTCTGCCCGCCATCTTGGATCCGCCATCTTTAATTTATATATTTTGATGAAAAAATCTTAACCTCCGATCCCAAAAACCATCACATACTAATTTTGAATAGCATCGGGTCATAATCATAAAACTCGTCCGCCATCTTGCTACCGCAAACTTATTTGATGAATTATGGCAAAATCTCCATGATATCCGACCCCGAACACCCCTTCAGAGCCATTTCAAATAGAATCACACTATAATCACAAAACAAGTCTGCTATCTTGAAGCCACTGTTTTATTTATTGCATTGTCCTCCAATTCTAAGCTATGTTTGGAATTTCAACTCTTCAGCTGATCGGAAGGTTTGTTTAAAATCGATTGCAAAATTTGTACCAAACAAAGAGACAAGGAAGCGACCTAAAGAAAACACGGTTGAGATAAAAAATCCCCATGGCATTTATGAGTTCCACAGGAGAGTGATTTTCAGATTAATTCTACGTAATTACGCTTAATACTTCAATAAATTTTATTGTAAAACTACTTATCAAACCATTACCGATTTCCATGCTTGCCTCGTGATCAACGTTGATATTAACCAATAGAAAGAACCATCGACAACTAAATCACTAAAATCACACGTAAGACACTTATTGAGATTCCGTTTTTTTGACTTCATTTTGCATGCTGGAATAACACCTCAACCTAAATCCCAACAGACACTTACGAATTTTGAGTCTACGCCATGAAAATGAGTAACTTTACCCGTCATCAAAGATTCTCAACAGTTTGTTAGGTATACACCAGTAATTCCTATTAATAATGAAATCCAATATTATTCCACTTACCACTAAAACTCCTTGCGTTCAACATTATTCTGTAGGCTCTTGTTCGTTTTTCCATTTTCAATTTCCAGTTTCCAACAGTACCTCACACAAACGAGAACAAACTTGAAGTAATTATAATTATTCATCAATTAGATACGTAACTCGCGGGATATCCACAATAACAGTAGACATGACAACAACGTCTGAGGTTATAATGTATCGTATAAGTATATGAGTTTTGTTCGTATTTCGGATAAAATATAAAAAAGTGAGGTGATAATGACAGAGTTTTGTTAAGATGTGCCAAGGTGCAAACAATTGTGAGAAAACGTATTTTATTTTATTCATATAAGAACCATCTGATCAGTGGAAGTGGGGATAGGGCTGTACGTGATAAATATACAAGCTAGACTTGATTCTTCAATAAGACGCTGTAACGTTACGATCTGGTTTGATGTCTTTAAATATATATGATTATATATATATATATATATATATATATATATATATATATATATATATATATATCTGAATATTCAGAAGAATATTTCCTAGAAATCATGAGTTCAGTTTGAAGTTGGTTGCTCCGTTTCTCAAGATATCAGGTCCGTAAAATATTCGGTGAATAGTGAGGCAGTACCTCCTCATGAAAATCAATATCCTGAATCAAAATAAATAAATAAATGAATAAATAACGTTATTTATTGAGCGCAAGCACCCAACAGGCCATCGACCAAAGTCCTTCAGCCTAATTTCAAGAGAAGAATGAAATCATAAAGTGAACAGTGTGTAGTTACATTGCAAATAATTGATGGAAAAACTTGATGTCGATAACGAGAAACTAAAAAATCATGGGATATAACTGAATCAATCTGATCTCAACAAACCATCGAAAGAAGTAATCGCCCTCATCGCCATCGGTGAACCAAATCGAGGCACTGGATGAAGAAAATAATGGATCAAAATCCATCAAGCTGCCATCATTTTGAAAGCACAAGCCTGAATTGTGGTTCAGTGCGATTGAAACGATTTTCAACATGAACACCATTCAATCCAATGAGATAAAATTTGCCGAAGTTATTTTCATGTTGGACTGCTCAATAGTCAAAGAAAATTCTGATCTTTACAGAATTCAGAAAAATGTCAACTCCTACCAAATACTGAAGATGCGGTTGATACAGTGTTGTCGAATTTTCGATGAAGAAAATATGACCAAATTGTTTGGAGAGTGTGAATTTTGATATTCCAGACCAAACTTTTCAAAGGAAAAGCGAAGATTTCCTAGGAATATTATATATCCTTAGAGTTAATGTTCCACGTGAATTATAGAAAATAGTTTCCATAGTAACCTGAGTAATTTTATTACGAATTTCAGAGTGAGATTCATTTTTGAATGAAAAATTATTGGTGACTTTTTTCAAAATCAATTAATATCTGTCGAATTTTAAACTATTTGCGGACAAATAGTATGTTTACCTCGTAGGAAAAGTCGTATTCCTGGACTCTGTGTTGCTAAGTCTCGGCTTGCGCCTCGACTCAGAAATCTTCACAACCGTCCAAAAATGTTAGGGTTTTTCTAACTGGTTAACAATATACTCCTATTGACTTTCTGGTTAAAAAAATACCGTCCACTGTAGAACATGTGATAAGAGCATCTCTGAACAAATTAAATGAAGAAGAGTTCATCAATATGGCTGATGGCATGGTGAAAAGTATTTGTATCTGAATAAATTAGTGTGGTTGAATCATCTACAGAAAGTAAAATGTAACTGATAGTAAACTGATCCAAACCTCAGACCTGAGATCTAGAAATCGTTATACAACTTTATGGCGTTCCATGTCAGGATCTAATCCATGCAGAAAAGGTGATTTTTTTGTTAATATCACAGAAGATTCAAGGATTGTGCTACTAGATGCATCCAACCTTGTAGCTTGAAATAATGTTCCCAACAGGGAAACGGTGAAGCCAGTCGTTGCCAGTAAAAGTTGTCTATTTATAAAAGATCCACTAACTGAAATTCAAAACCTAATCGATACCAGTTCCAATTTTACCATTTTACCTTGAGAAAACAAGGATATACCACTATTTTTCACGCTTTAGATTGCTTGAAAATTAATTTCAATGGCCAGAAGCTTGTTTCTGTTATATTGATTCTCCGGAGAACATTTGATAGGCTATTCATTTTTCAATTTATTATGCTTTGTCAGTAGATTAATTCAATACGACATTGGTTGAACGAAAACATATCGGGAAAGTGAGGGCTAAAGAGTCAAGTACAGTTTTCCCACTATCAAAACTATCAATCAGACTGAACTCCATCATAGGCTCCTATCAGACTTTCCAAACCTCACTCTGTTGTGTAGGTTGTTCGAACATACTGTAATATAAAACAGAACAGTGAGGAGCATTGTCCAAAAATTGTAAAGTAAAATACTCCGACGAAACTTCAGCACATTTTTATAGTTTATCCCAAATAGTACATGGTGCCAGGATCAAAATACGAACCCTAAGAACATGGAATTCGAGCCACTATCAGAATTACGGTTAACAGGAAATATAGAAGTGAACTGGAATAATTGGTACAAGTTGAATAACTTCCTACTCGCTATCGAGAAAACGAAAAAGTCGAATGAAATCAAGGAAGCTATATTGCTGAGTTTCATCGGAGATGAAGCCTTAGAGATCTATGAAACATTCTAATTGAGAACAGATGCTACTTTCGAAGAGTTAGTGAAGAAATTTGTGGAATACTGTATTATTCGCAGAAATGTTGTTTTCGAAAGACACAAGTTTCTCAAGCATAGGCGGAATATTGGACAACCATTCGAAAGTTAATCAGCTCAGTTGAGAATATTTGCATCTGGTTACAAATTTGACAAATAAACGATGAGATTGAAACGTCTGGTGTAAAAGTTGAAACTTTTCCTAGAGATCAATTACCCTAACACCAAACTGATATTTTTGCCCTCGACGCGTGTTTCGCGAACGAGGTTAGCATCTTCAGGAGAAGAAAATCGAAACTAAATCTGAAGCTAGGGTAGTTGTCTATATACCTTAAGATTTTTGTCCGATCGGTCCTTGTTAGCGAAACGCACGTCGAGTGCAAAAATATCAGTTTGGTGTTAGGGTAGTTGACCTCTAGGAAGAGTTTCAACGAATTTGACACACAAGAAGACTCTCTGACAAGGGATCAGATTGCATTGCAATTGGAAGATGGTCTACAAGAACAAATTTCCAGGGAAACAGACATATTTTCCCTGGAAAAAGTCATTAAAGTCATCAAAGCGACAGAAGTCACGAGGGATCAGATAAAAACTATTCATTCACAAAGTCGTTCCGAGCTCAACTGCGTTGAGAGTCGAAAATTTTTCAATAATACACAGGAAAAAGTTAAGGAAACTCATCATGTACCAGAATCACCTTGTGAAAAAGCTTGTACTTTCATTCGCAGTGGTTTGATTTGTTTAGTGGTGATTGATTACTTATCAACCTGAGTTGAAAGAAGAGCCTTGAAAGATCTTAAATCAAGCTCTTTCCTGGTTTGATAACAAGAAAGCCAATACCATTAACTAACCTTCATCTTGTACACCTAATCGATTGATAAATTATATTTCGAATGGTTATGGAGACCGAATAACAGACACACAACACATTATGAAGGTGATGACAGATAGAGGATAAACATGAGGAAGTGTATTTTCGAAAATAGGTGTGCTATTAGTACGACCTCCAAGCGTTTCATCTGGAGGTAAGTTAATTGAAGCTGAACTGAAAGAAACTAAACAAATAGCTAGCTTAGGAATTCATGTTGATCGAGTGATAAGACGGTTACGAAAAATCAACATGTTAAAACCACACGCCTATCTCAACCTAAATTTGGTCAAAGTTCTCGATGATATTGTAACTATAGCTTGTGGTTTGAATAATGAAGAAGATTCTCTTATTGAATTATACATGAATGAAATTTCCGCATTTTTATTTTCTATTCCATACTTCTATACAATAAAGGATATATATGGGTTTTCCGAAATTTAATAACACTTTCAAGTAAGCCTGATATATACTGCTCATCCAAAGTTATACATATAATTTCAACATTTTATTAGTAGAAAAATTTGGGTCAGTGACGCAAAAGTAACACTTCTTTTATACTACTCAGGTACATTTGCATTAAAATCTGGGCAAAGCATTCCTTGGTGGGTTTCCTATTTTTTATATAATTGAGGTTAGTTTTGTTGCTTATCAGACATTTTATCTCCACAATGCTATCTTGAGGGAAACCTGTTATCATTGGAGTAGTTTTAGTTAGTAGTTTTTCGCTATTCCGTCAACTTCAATATCTACCCCGTTTTATTGCTGATGTGTCTGGTATCTACCCACCCCACCATGATGATGAGAATCTGACTCATCACTGGTCTGACATCGATTCCCTTCATGAGATATAGACGCTACTACCCTGCCGTACCTCTATTCGTACCAAAGGCTATTTTTGTATTGGTCCCTGGGTTTCAGTTTCAATGATATTAATAAGATCAACAGTTGAAATAATTTTACTTGTAAATAAGTCACAACACTCTTCCTTTTATGTAAGCACAAGTTGGTGTATCAAGACACCAAGTAGTATATTACAATTAAGATCTTGTTGATACTTTAGTAGATCACAGTTGTTCGGTCTCCTCTTCTGTCCACCTAAAAATTTTTCAAGGACTGTATGTAGGCTACCTTCAAGATGAATCGTTCGTAGACATTGATAGCTTTGATTTCCGCCTGTAACATCAAACTTCTGTGCATGAATGTTCTTGGCCTCGTATATGGATCCATATAAACAGCGTTAACGCATGTTTACATCCGCCCTGGGCAGCAACACAGTCATGGCATTCTATTGATATTACTTTCTCTTCATCTTCAACAAGCATCAATGTAACAGCATAAAGTTTTGCACGGACTCCATGATCTGGGTAAATCTTACACTTCACTGTAAAAATGTTCTTTCCGTTTCAGTTACACGTAACCAATTATCCCGATATGATTTACTCTAAAATAGCAACCTACAAGCTGTAGGGAGCTAACCTCAAAAATAAACTAATAGGTTTATTGTAAAAATAACCCATGAAAATTAAATAAACTCGCATGAGTTAAAAACGAGTTTAATTATATCTAGGGTAAAGATACAAAATGTACTCACAAGGAGGTTTTCACGTCTCTAAACTCAGACGAGGAAAATTATTCATTTGTTGCTAGGAAATCGACCAAAATTAGTGTATCAATCATGGCAAATTTGAGCTATTTACGTTGAGAAAAAGCTTGGTTCTATTGTTATAGTAGAGTGGAGTCGATAAATCACACTTAAAATATCAAAAAATCAATCCAAATGCCTGATGAATTTTTTCAATATGAATTTTCTCCTAAAACCAATGAATCTTAGATTTTTTGATACTGTCGTCATGCCTATTCCGATCTCATTTACCCACAACAAATATAAATTTGAATCCGAAAGTCGTGGACATCAGGCGTGAAAAACTCTCTCAACAAGAGTATTCGTAAAAAAACTATGAAAGATCCACTAGAAATTCGTCGGAAAATTTCAAACTAGGTGATAATGTGATTATCAGAAAAGGTGGTTTTTGACTTCATGGGCAAATTGTTGGTTCTCATGAATCGCCGAGATCCCTCATTGTGAAGATGGATCAATTTACTCCCCACTATTCTACTGGGGATTCGAGTAACAGTCAAAGAAAATATGAAGTATTTTCAAGCTGAATTGCATTATGATACAACATTGCAAATTCTTGTTGAGCTCATTCTTGAAAACTCTGATGTACCACCTACTCCACAACAATTTTTTTGCAATTTGAGGGGAAAGTATGGAAGAGATGAGAGCACTACCTGGATCTAACAACGGAATGTTTATTAACAAAGAGTTTTCAAATTGTACCTATGTTTTGTGCGAGTTGATCCAGTAGAAGAGCCTTCCCAAGCTCCTTATAACGGACCTTACAAGGTGATCAATAGATACCAAACATATTTCACAGTAAAAGTAAATGGAAAATTGAAAATGTATATAATTTGAAACCATCTTTCATTGATGAATGTAGAAAGCAAGCAATTGGAAAAACCGATCATCAGATGATTAATAAGAAGCAATCAAAAGGCTGGCCGTTTTCAGTGGAGGGGAAGTGTTGTTGCAGCCGGGACTGCCTTTCTTCTTTTTTCTTATCAGTAGTTTATGAACTGGAACATTTTGTCATTTTTTAAGTTTCGTCAATTTTGGTAGTTTTGATAAAAGTAATAATCAACGAATAAAGAAAATCCCATGAATTGTTCAGTTTCTTCAGATCTCCTGAAATTTCATCACTCATAACTTAATTATATTTCACACTGATCAAATGCGTCTATACGTCAAAAAACAAAAAAGAAGGAAAAATTTCGACACAAATGACTGTACTTATAAAATGCTTCATTAATCGACAAATGATATGGGTATGTTGCCAAATGGTTGGGCATCGTGATCGTGAACTGACAAACCAATCATATGATTTCGGCCAGAAAAATCCTTTTGTCACCGATTAGTAAAAAATGTCATTTCTAACATAATATTATTTGTCGTGACGTCACACTGGAAGAAATATATCACTTGTTCCATACCGTGTAATTTGAGAGGATAAGATAGATCGTAGTGAATGAGTTCGAACAGTCTTCATTTTGCAAAGCTGCAATTATCTAAATGACTTTTGGAAAATTTGTTTTAGGTGTACCGGATAATGATATTATTAATGTCATTCAACCACAGTTGATAATTCGTATAAAGATTTGTGATTTCAATACAAATTGGATATCATTTAGCTACCACACTAGCTATAATTTTCTTTGCAGCATGTTGACAATAAGCCCGGTATTTTCATTGCTCTGTGATCTTCATATATTCTTACTGAATTGTATGACAATGAAATAATGAAGATGACCCTTTACATTATTCATCTACACCCGTACTCTAATAATACAATTATATGCCCACAACCCGTTTTATAATGAAATCCATTACGATACAGATTTTAATTACGATACAGATTTTCAACCGATAGAAACCCATTATTTTTCAATCAAGCATGATGTGCAAGCTTTGCATTTTGACGTTTGTCAAGTCAAAGTCAGTAGGTATTAAATTTTTGAAGAATTTAGTCAATTTTCGATAATCGTATGAAAATGTCTTATAGCAGTGATATAGAAGAATTATCACCGACCCTCCACAGATGTCTCAGACAAGAAAAAAATTCAATCGAAAGGATTATATTTTTCATTCGACAAATGGCACACATATGTTTTTATTTTCAACCAATCTCTATGGGCTCTCATGTCCGAGCGGTCAAAGGCGCCGTCAGTGGAAACTTACGTCCAGGTTCAATTCCTGACCTCGGCAGGATTTTTTTTCATTTTTCTCTTCTTTTCATTTCTCATTCTTGTACTTTCCGTGGTTATACCATTAATTATAATTTTGTAGAATTTTTCAAAGAAATACGATTGATTACCTACTATTATTGTGTTCAATATAAATACCTAATGATATTATATTTTTAGTTCTTCATTATTTATTGGGTGTAGATAAAATAGCGTATGCATTTCTCATGTAATGGTTATTAATACACTCGCATAAACCATACGAAACTCACCTTCGGCTCGTTTCGTATCCCGGTTTATGCTCATGTATTAATAACCATCATTACACGATCGTTGCATAATATACTATTATATAATTAGCTCACTGTTCCCAAATTCACAATTTTCTTTTTTGTTCTAGGTTCCCCAACAAACTCACGGAGGAACTACACGAGATATTTTGCTGAGAGACAATTCAGTCATGTGAGTTTCATTTCAATTTTATCCACTATATACGCTCCATCAAACTGAGAGAGTAATTTACTTGTTCGGTAAAACTTGGTGAGTTCACTTTTTGTGGACTGGTTTCATCAAGAATCGCGCCTACATTAGAATACATAATTTATGTATTCCGATTATTTGGTAGAACTTCGTTGTGTGGAGTTCATGCCAGGAATTCCAAGTTTCAACTATCAGTTTGAACCAAATATATATTATACTAGCTTCCACTTCTTGTTATTCATCATTTGTGGCATCGTTGATCTCGTGCACGTGAAAACAGTTATGAGTTATTTTGATGCTCATTGGCACATACGGTTCAGTTACCATTTATTGAAAGAAACCAAAACTTTGATGTTATTTTTTCATAGAAGTTTTGTATTTGTTTTACACTGACTTGGAGGAAAAAAGCAAAAAAAATCACTTCATCCAAACCTGCTTCTGTCTACAAAAATAATAATTTTTTGAATGGCATTATCGAGGGCTCGGTTGAGTAGTCATGTAAGTGAATGTGTCATCGAAATGTCGATTCATTCAGAGCATATCAGCTCAAAATCGACTTTTTCGAAAGTGTTCATTGTATCTGAAGAGATAGTTCTATAATTATTCCTTGTGTCCACTGATGAGTTCGAGGGATGGTTTCCTCTGAGCAAAACAAGCTTGTTATATCTATAACATCGCATTCCGAACTTCTCTTTTCTCGTGTGAAAATACCCTAGATTGTAGACTGTAGGAAGTCCGTTGAGCATTAAGCCTCTCAGTACTGCGACCTGTGAGATCTATTGTACATTGCCATTTTGTTGAGGTGGTACCTCAATGGACAGTACCCTGTGAGCAGCCCAGTTACTAATTTGAGCTCTCTTTCGTTCAAGCCTTAAAGATGTGCTTTTTTGGCCGGAGGGCTGGTAAACCTTTCCGGTTGTCTTTGATCTGGGACCCTGTTCCAGTGACGTCTTTATTAATAAAATTCCCATTGTCGGAGTTTCTTCTTCATGTGGCATTTTGAAAGCCCACAGAAAGGTTCCGATCGAGGAAAAGAGTTGTTTGCCCTTTCTTTTACAAGGGCATCAGCTTCCTCATTTCCTTTGATGCCCTCATGACCTTGTATCCACATCGAGATAACTTGATTCACTTGAACCAGTTGTGTTGAGGTACATTTGCAGTTCCATGTCGATTTGTACTCTACTATGTGTATGACTTGAGGGGCTTCAATGTTGCTTTGCTGTCTGATTGGATGTAGATATCTGCACCATGAATGTCCCTAGTGAAGAACTCTGAAGCACAGATGCATTTCTGCCCGAAAGATGATGGGGGTGATCGAGTGGTTCCGAAAGTCTGAATTTTGGCTCTGTCATTCCCACTGCTTCCCCTTTGTCCATCATGAACCATCAGTGTACCATAATACCAAGGGTTACTGCCCAACTGTGGCTAGCTCGAAGAGAATTTTTGGCGATTATTTATAATCAGATCATACAAAAATCTCTGTCAATGGTATCTGCTCCAATATTTTTCGAAATTTATTGTCATCTTCAGGAAGGAACAATATTGAACAATTTTTTCATGAGATTAAATGTAGGTATAGAAGATGTTACAAATTCAAAAAAGTCATATGATAGGTACATATGTCACTTAATTATTAAAATATTTATCACTTTTACTACCAAACATTTAGGACAGTCAGCATGGACATAGATTAAAATTATTCTGATGAATTGATTCAAAGTTTGATACGACGTTCACTGTTGAAACGCTGTCGGCATGGAATGATAGAAATGGAAAGTTAAAGGTTGTTCCATCCTGCATGGATGGATGTTGGGTGACGCGTCCTCAGAGCGAGCCTGCGAAATTTCGAATTCGGAAGAGGAACATAGAATAGACATTGTTGATGAAAAATTGAATTGAATAAATATTGAGTTTGACAATTATCAAACAAGAGTAAAGGTCAACAAGGAAATTATTGTTGAGTATTAAATGGAAATTTGGGAGATCAAAGGTATTTCAGACGCTTCCTCCCATTTTTGAAATGACTGAAACGTCTATAAATTATACACACCTATCAACAGATCAACTTGCAATGTATCAACAGAGAGTGTTTGCTAAACATTCAATGATACATGATGATTCGTTTTGCACTGACTTGGAAAAGAGAAAACCATAAATAACACCAGAACTCGATTCTCTACACAAAAATAATCATGTTCCTGAATATCATTGCGGAAGGTTCAGTTCATAAGTCATGCGAATGTATGTGCCATCTCAATGCCAATTTATCCAGGACATATTTGCTCACATCGACACTTTCGAAAAAGTTTGGTCTATCTAGTCAAGTTTTATAATTTATCCTTATATCCATTGATGAGTTCGAAGATATCTCTATGAATGATTTCTATGTGCAAATTACCCTCCATTCGTGTAAAAATATTATATAAATGGTATCTGCTCAATTCAAGTTTCGAGTGTTCGGTATACAAATTGGGCAAGAAAAGTGACTTCCAAATGATTCAGCGTCCAGCGCGATATATGCAGGAGAGTAGCTATTTCAAAAAGACTCTTTCTTCCTTTTGGAAAATGGATTGATTCAACGTCTTTGAATTATATACACATATCAACAGGGATTGCTTGCTAAACATTCTACGTTACTTCTTTCCCAGAAGTTTTGTATTCGTTTTGCACTTACTTGGGTAAATAAAAGCCAAAATTAACTTCCTCAGAAAAAACTTAGGTACTGATTTTCGAGAATAAACTCACTGATAATCTTCACACTTCTTAATTGTGAATGTTCTGTTACCAGAATACTCGAATACTCGATACACGTCTTGCAAACTAAGTTGGGATTCTCAGAAGAAGAGGTTGTTAATTTGTGGCTTGTTATATAATAGAAATATTCAGTTATAGATCTCACAACTTGATAAGTAGTTACTCGAGTTCTATGATAGCTCAATTATCTTTCTGAATCTCGGAAATCAAGTAGAGTCGGTACTTTGTCACCTTTTCTGCTACTTCTATAAACAGCTGTTCCACTAATCCTGTGTGTGATTTTCATCTATAGGGCATGTGGAATAATATTGGAGTGTTTTGATTTTCTTACGGGTGTGCGCCTAATTGCCTCTCATACGAGTTTGAATAGCTCGGCGATTTTGACTGTTATAGGTCCTTACAACCCCCCTACATTCAATATTTTGGATTACCTGAACATTGATGTGATCTACTGATGTGTCTTTATGCAATATCCATGCTCACATTGGCGAAAATCTTCTTGAATATTTGATTGAAATGGAATCATAGGTGAACTATTAGATTCCTACCTGAGATTGGAAAATCAAATCAATTATATATGGGAACAGACATGCGCTCTCTTTAACGAGAAATATGTGTGAGTCTTTTGTTTCGTCCTCGGTTAATTATAGAGACACCTCATATTAGTCCACAGTACGTGACCTAAACGAAAAATTGATTACCTCATTCTTAAAATTCTGTGAGTGCGCTTTACTTCGACAAGTCTTCCTCATTTTTCTTCTACGAAAATTCGTGAAACTGCTGCTTTTTGAAATCATCAACTCCTCAACGTGTCGATTTACGAAAATACATACTGCAATTACCGCATATTTTAATTGAAGGATAATTAAATTATTATTATTATTAAGAAATACATGATAACACTTGGCGGCAAAAAAAAGCTACAATGAATTAGGGTACCGACTCGAACACGTCGATTTTACGGGATTATGTTCCGTGATTACCACATGAATCTTTCTCACCGAATTAGTTGATATACAATCACACAATCAATTGACCATATCGGCGGAAAAAATAACTGCTGCTTTTTTCCAGTCAGACAACCTGAACATGTCGATTTTACAATGTATGGTTATGCGATCACCACAATTTATACTGTGATCATCCAGCATTTTTTATCAAGTGTAGAAGGTATTGAACCATGTGGCGGACAAAATATCCTCTGCAAAATGATAAAAAAAGTCGCAAAAAGTTTCTTTTTGTGTAACAATCATGATTTTTTGGGGATGAGCTTACAATATTTCGCAAGCACTCTTTGGATATTCAAAATACATTTTCAACTTCTTTCCTACTTGATATTTCCCAAAATCGTTCCTTATATCGATAAAAAATAAAATATTCTGTTCAATATTTTCCAATGAGGAAATTTGCAAATTTTGCAAATCTCTCTTAGGATCAAGTATATGAGTTATGTGCTTGTCAATCTGACATATGCAGTAAGTGCATCTCGCCCTTTGGAAGACATCATAGGACCTGTTACTTTTAGTGTCATTTATTATAACATATTAATCATTTTGGTCGTTGCTACATAGATCCTGGAAGTAGGTAACAAATCTTCTCACATGTATTGTATTGTACCGAAGTGTAAAAGCACCAGTATTTTTCCGTATTCCAAGCGATGTGATCGCACGAAAACATCTTTTTCAATGCTACATTTATATACAACTTAGTATGGATCAGAAAAAAAAAAATTAGCATTTACTATTTAGAAGTAGAAAATTTGGATATAACCACGATACACTCATAACGGTATGCTACTTGTTAGTTCCAAACGCGCCAGTTCGCGCAGATGACGTGTGTGCGAAGCATATCGGGGTTGTAACTTCGTAGACTTGCCTAAATTCAATTTGAATTTCTCACAAGTTCTCTGTTGTGCTGTGAAGTTTGAGAATTATTACCAAATTATTTTCAAGAGTGGTTTTCAAACATTTTTAATTAGCTTTTGTCAATTGAGTGTCGTATTCGAAGCTTCCATAATTAAACAAAAATATGAGTAGGTAGGTATATAACTAAGAATCCCTGGTTGTACGGTTTTTGGTTGTAATAATTACAACAGAGTGACAAAAGGGACTAATATTAAGTATTTTCGATTCCCAAAGAGCAAAGAACTAACGGAGACCGAATTTCAGAAAATGCATGGAAATACATTATCCAGAGAAAAAGGTATCTTCAAAACTTTAACGCAAAGAACCATAGAAAACATTGAAAACCCAATACCATACGATGCACTACATTGTGTGTGTAGAACAAGGACCTTTATAAGATTGCGGGAGATTAACAAACAAATAGGTTTCCATAATTTGAAAAACGGGATGGAAAAAAAATTTATAAGTTCGTAAATCAACGAAAGAAATCTCGATGAATTAACAAAATAGCTTCTATCTCATTTTGTAGCTCGTTGTCATATGTCTTGTTACTTCAAATAATTAGAATATGGAAAATTTGACTCATGTGCAATTTATCTTTTTTGAAAACAAAAGTACTTCAAAGAATATGTATTTTATTACCTAGTCGATTGAATTTGTCAAAAATATTGTCAAAAGTCGGAAATATTATCACAGTATGTATCACCCTCGGTTTCATCAATAGTGTGAGAAAATGTCTCATAATTTTAGTATTCAGTGGACTCAGGAAACAAATATACCTACATCTGAAAAAATCAACATGTATGTATTTATGCATCGAGACTAATAATTCCATTTTCATGCGAAAATGCCTGGAGATATTCGACCGAATCTCATTCTCCTTCTAATGAATAATTGTGCGTTGTCCGGCTCCGTGCTTCGCAGTGACGTCACAAGTCAGGACAGAGAGATGCGCGTCGGCATACCGTTATGAGGATATAACCTAACCCATATCGATTCATGATATACATCAAAACATTTCATAGTTATCTGATATTGAGAAATCTGTTATTAAATTTTTGAGGATTTATCAATGTTTGAGGGTTATTCGGAAGGAATTTTTTTGCTTTTATTAAAGGGCTGCTCACGCTTCTTGAAAAACAACACTTTCAAACGGGTCAATTATAACATTCATTTCCTTGAAATACTTTTTTTGTAAAAGCTTACTTTACATTACATTCCACATAGTTTTGACCGTAGCTTCTTTAAAATGCGTACCATCTTTTCTTCTCATATTCACGGCCCAATCTTTTAAAATTGACGCTATTTCTTCTACCGTTCGGCTTCCATCTAATTCATAATTTCTAATACTGCAAAAGTCAATAAAAGCTCTCCAAACAAATTTCTTACTGTACACAGTATCTGTATCTTCTCATCATTATCATAACGAAAACGTGACATGTTGAATTTATATTAATTTATGAGAAACGTCAAAATTGACATTCATGCGTATCTGTAGCAACGAAGTGGAAACATCCCATGGGATCTGTTATGGGGGGTTATATCCCGAGTGCACCAAGTTTAATCGGTTGAACTGTGTGCTGCAATTCCATGATTCTCGAAATTTTGCTTAGCAAATGACTTGAATGTATGATAATTTGATAAAATCCCGAGACCGCAGGTCGAGGGATTTTATTTTAAATTATTATACACGAAAGCAATTGCTTGAAAGCAAAATTTTGAAAATCATGGAAATGCACGCACTTTGGTCGATTGAACTTGGTGAAGGAGGGATATATGTTTAGATTATTTCAAGAAAACATGTAAACTCAGGAAACATCAAAATCGAACACAGGAACAATATAGTACCAGAGATAGTACCTGAAAAGTGATCCAAACGCCCGGTTTATTTCGAACATTTTAATCGGTTAAAAGGTCTAGTGCATTTAATCGCTGTAAAACTATGTAAAAGCAGTCTAGCCTTCAACTGTTTCATCGTTTATTCGCATTGAGGAAAATAATCAGTGTAATGTTGCTCTAATTTGTTATTTTCATTCACATAACCTCAAATATATAAATTCCATTGGATTTTTAAGTAAGCAAAAAATTTTCTTCGAAACCATTTGATTTATCATTCCAAAAAATGGAGTCATTGAAGACATGACAAAGTATATTGCTACTGAATTATGTTGGCATCTGGCATGACTTCTGTGGAAATGAAGAATACAAAACTAAAAAACCAGTTTTTCGCTTTTTTCTGGTTATTTGGAGGTTATGTGCAAAATTCATTCATTTTAGGGTTCAAGATCTATAACATTTCCGTTAAAAAAATAATTTATCTTGCTTGGTCTATATTATTTTTGGGTTTGCTGATATGAAAAAAAGCATCTCAATCAATTTCATCCATTACAGATATAAGTTTTTTGTATATTTTTGCCCCTACTTACGTGGGTAGAAAACGAGTTTTGTTGCGATACTTAGGTGACACACGATATTTTCGAAGCTTCTGTTTCAACTGATACACACAATCAGTTTCGCATATGCGGCGATTCATTTTTTTCTTTATATTTTTGCTTCAATTATAATCCTCCTGTAAGCCCCTGTCGCGGGGGTGCACCAGCAGACGGTCAGATTACTATTATATTGTATATTTCACACATAACTCACACAAAAGAAATAAATTTTGCGGAAATGGTGTAATAAAATCTCTTGTTACCTCCCGGGATAGAACTAGTGAGCAAAAATAATAAGAGCGTACTGTATAGTATGCGCGTTCGTTTCTTAGTCGTTCATTGCGAAAATGTAGGGAAAGAGGAAACAGCAAATAATACTCTGAGAAAAGGAAAAAACTACTATATATTTTTATGAAGCCGGTTCGAATATATTGATAATGAATGCACTGTCGTAGCGAAATATAAATTTTACGATGACACTTTCTACCAAACTGATAAAAAAAATCCGAGAAAAGGATCATAAATATGTTCGAGAGAATATGGACTGTAGATGAAATTATCTTGAAAAAAGGGCTGATTCTTATTGAATTGATTGTGGCCAAGCGGTCTGAGGCGCGGTCCTCACATTCAATTTGTCTTTTTTACTGCTGGTTCATTCCGAATTCAGAGCAGAATTTTCCTGGCCGGCTCTGTGCGATAAGAAATTGTCAGTTGCCAATATACCAATCCTGGTAGGTGTGATATCTTGATTGAACGCACCAACCGACCCTTGCCCACACAAAGCTCTGCCTTCTGGACACACTGAAGAAAGTGTTCGGTAAAGGAGGACCATAAAATAAAGAAACAGAAAAATAAAGCCACCTACCAAATTGCAGTTGTCTGGTATTTCTCCACTTCTTGACCATAGTGTCACTTCGGGTTTCAAAAATCAATTGGGGAGTTTTTCAAATAGCGAAACGACCACAGAATTCCACCTGTAACTCTGCAAAGAGTTTTCAAACTGCCTCTTTCTTCCCTGTCGAGCATGCGTGGTGGTTGGTACACCTACAGGTTAGTACTCACACACTGACGTTCAGAGCCCTTGCAGTAATTCGCGAAAAATAGGGGTCTGTAGGTACTTCATCTCTGTTTCCTTTTTCAAATATAGCTTTAATAAATGCCACTTACAATACTTCTGGGAATACTGCTTGTGAAAAACATACATTTTTAATATATGTCAAAGGATAGGCTATGATGTCTGCTATTTCTTTCAACAGGCGCATAGGAATCTGATCTTCACCAACAGTTTGTTTTATTTTTCAGTTGTTTAACATATTCTATTATTCCATGCGGAGTGATAGCTTCAAAGGAGAAAGCATCATCACATCTTTTTAATTTTGTATAATCTGGGCTATTTTTTTCATTTAGGTCAGGGAAAGCTTCACTCAAATACTTATCGACTCAATTCACTGTGATTAATGGATTTTTATATTGTTCTACAAAGCTTTCTAGGATATTGTTTTCGAGGTACTTGGGTTTGGTTATTTTTTTTATCTTATTTTTGGTTTCCATTATTATATTATTTATTCAGTGTTCGACATTTTTTCAGCAGCTGCAATAATATCACTGAGGACGGAAGACAGAACTATTAGTTTTCAAAATACTGAGTACCTCTCAACCCTAATGTCTAACTTTTGTATAATGAGGGCTTCCTAGAGCATGATTTTTTCATACCCCTTATTATCCATGGATTAGGTCTAGTTTCATTAAACTTTTTTTCACAAAGATCAGGTTCATTATTCTACTAAAAATGCTCGAAAAGCAATCTGTATGCTTCATTGCGACGTTGTTGTTGGCAGCTGTTTTCAGAAATGATTATATGTTTATTTTCCTGCGATCAACATTGAGATGCAGGTTCCTTCTTTAATTTTTCAGTATACAGTTGATACATTTGCTGTCTCGCTCTGACTCCTGGCATTCGTTTATTCTTATGTTCCTCAGCACAATTTGGACAAGCCAACTTATTTTTGTCAAAACCACAGCATCTGAAGCATCTCAGTATATTAGATTCGACTTCATACACTACGCAAAAGTTCATTATGAAGGAGATTATCAACTTCTTCAGTAGAAATTGTGTTTATTTTTGGAATCATAATCGCAAACCGATGAATCTGGATTCCCTATTATTGATTTGAATAGCGATACTGATTCATTGATTTCCTGTTATTGATTCGAATATCGTTACTGATCCATTGATTGGGCCTATTTCAACTATTTGGGCAAGTGGTAATATTTTAACTAGGTTGTTTTTTACCTTTCACTCCATAAATGAAATCATTTTCATGTATTTTTTATAAGTAATTTGATGTCTTCGTCATCAAGTATTTTGAATTAATCTATACTTATAAAGTTTCTTTTCTAACTTCTAATCTTCGGACAAATTGATCAGATTCTGAAAATACTTTCACTAACAGAAAGCTACAGTATTCAGGAGTAATATAAGATATATTTTTAATCATTCAACAGAAAATTCAGTGACAAATATAATAGTATATGTAAATCAAGTCGGAGAAAAGCGGGCGAGATAGACGAACATAATATCCCGCCATACACACAGAGGTTTGTCTGAGGACTTTAGCCAGCACGGTTTGAGTCTGCGGTCTTTCGCGGATTCGTTGTGTAACAGACTAATCTTTGTTACTCCACTTACTTGAAAAGATATGTCCGCAGACAACTCTGACGTATTTAATCTGTTGTAGACAAAAATATATTTGTTACTGGCGAAACCTTTCAACTTGTCTGCCAACTTTTGCCAGAACTGTGGAAGTCAGTCTTGACAAAAGTTTTATTGATGTCCTTCCGGTTTTTGGTGACATATGTATAGTTGTTGGAGACAAAATGTTCTGCAGAAAACAGTTGCCTTGTGTTTGGGTATGATTATTATACATCCTCTGACAAATACTTTTTATCCATGAAACAACGAATCAAATATGTGAAAAATGGCTACTGGAAAAATAAACACTGAGTCATTTGCCTTCATTAAAGCAATTGAGGCAAAACGACCTTCATGATTTTTGAAACTATTTGAGAATGGATAGTGCAACTGTAAAGTGATAAATCTCTACTGAGCATGGATAGCTCCGATTGTCAGTAATATCAGCAGCTATCTATACACATTCTTGTCATTTTTCAATACTCCTAGCCTTCTTGTTATTACATTCCTTCTTATCCATATCGTTACCTGTTCGTCAACCCCCATATCACAGGTATGGGGTATTGTTGAAATTTTGAGTTCCATCTGTTCCTTGTTCAGATTGCATATTGCATTCTTCAGAGCTTCTCGACAAATCTTCATCCATTATTCTGGTGTCTGCCTAGAAGAGGGTGAAACGTTATGATCAAGGTTTTATTTGTGTTTGAAAAATCTGATAGTTCTATTTTATTTTTGAGTTGGAAGCAGTTATGATATTATTGTTCCCACCTCTCTCCTGATTGTTCCCTGGGTTAAGATATCACGATTTTGTGAATATTTATCCGTTTCTGTTAATAAGATTCCCAAATCATAATTTTGTTAACAAGTAAATGGAATCTTAGGTTAGATACCTATCCTATCGATCAGAAATTGACAAAGTTCTGTCTTTCTGGATGTTAGGGAGTAGTATTTTCTCACGCCTCTAGTCGATGACCAATATCCCAATGTTGGACACGTCTTCTTGATCAGAAAAGTAGGAATCAGCGGTCAACTTTAGATGAGCCCCGCCTACTTATTTCAGTGCGGAAAATGATGATTCAATTCCTACAATTTGATTTGAACTAGTTTTATTGAATGTATATATTATTCTTCAATATTTTTGATTCAATTTTATCAGACTCGTACCGATTTTCTTTTTTGTTACATTTGTTAGTGCCAAACTGACCGTAAACGACTCTTTGTGAACTGATCGTTGATTGGACCATTTCATTCAAAGTGTAACGTATTGTCATGCATATGCAGTCGAAATATTGAAGAACCACAGCCAATGGTGGAGTGCAGAGACGCCATATTTGTTTTTTCTCTAACCACAGACCACTTACAGCAATGCTCCAATCATACAGCTCTACTAGCAACGCTCTATTTGCTCTTTCCACCGACCACAAGCCACAAAAACACGCCTCCCAGGCGTACCACACCATTTTTTCACAACCCTCCTGCTTGCCATCATCCCTCTCCCCACCTGTTTGACGAAGAACTACACCCCCATGGACAGCTAAGACCATCGAGTGTATCAAACCTCCCCTTTGATTGTCAAAACGCAATTGTCCTACTACTTGTTTTAAATAGGCTTCTGAGGGCTTACCCCCCAACCGAATTTCTGGCATCTTCAAGATGGAATATTGGAAATATTCTGGCAAAAAAAGCCATTTATTTTCTCTCTGTGAGTTCAGATGGTACCTATCGGGAGAAACATTGTTCATCAAACATCTCTATGTGGAGGAAATTCCGGTCTAGGTAGTCTAAATGTGAAATTCAGTGCCAATTGAATGGTGTTTTGTTGAGTAGTGGATCTGTTCAGGCCGTTTCACCTTTGACGAGATTTAAAAAAGGAGACGTCCTCTTTCCAATTGACCAATGTCACAAATGTTCAACGCATGTTTCACATACCAAATGTGGAGCTCACGATTTATCCTGATCTCCCAAGTGGACGCCAAAATTGGCCAGATAAGCTCTTCTCACAAAGTCAGAAACAGGTTTCCTACTTTCTTCGAAAGTGTGGTCACCACAGATATAACAGAAAAGTCTGGTTGATTTAAACAACTTCTACTTGTGGATACCATGCCTTCAATTCAATATTTGGAAAACGTAAACAGAATAATGAAGCAACTTCACCCACAAAGGCTCAAGAGTAAACTGAAACCTTCAAGGGTAAAAATATACAGAAGGTATAGAAAGGTCGGTTTTTACAATCATGAGCAATAACAAGTACCATAAAGGGCTGTAAAAACATGCCAATTTCAGGTGAGAATTTTTTGTTGTGACCTTCAATGATATCATTATTTCATTATTTCGACCTGTTATCAGAACTGGAAGTGATTGGCCTCTATCTGAAGAACTAGAACTGCTACGAGAAAATATCAGACATTTTTGAAATCAGCACATCAAAAACATTCAGAGTCAGTTTATAATTCCTCTACACCAAAAAACTATTTTGTTGGTTTGTTAGTTGGTTTCAGATCGTAAATGAAAACTAGAGAATGGGACATTTTCTTAACTCTCTGGTTCCTCATTTCAGTGCTGTCAAACCTGGAATGTCATCTGAATCCAAAACGTTATTTTTCTCTAGGATTTTAAAAATTTCCGGAAATTTGAGATGAGTTCAGTTCATTTTTCGGAAACCAGCGAGTCTCAGTTGATACAATATTGTTGGCTTGGTTGACTGTATTATAGATTTACCGAACTTCCTAGCAGTGTTTTGCGAATATATTTTTTCACAGATAAATTTTGTTTGGTTTGATTATTTCAAGTTCATAACTTCTCCAATTTCTTCTCCTTATTACTTTCCTGTTTTTATCGAATTAGGTCAAAATTGATCTTTTCTTTTCAAGAAATTTTATATTTCGTGATTATCAGATAAGGAATGTTATTGGTTTTCCTTGTGTATATTTCCACGAGAAATATCGTCAGCATTGGTATTTTTTATATGATTGTAATAATAATATTCATTCACGTAGAACAAAAAACAGAACAATGTAATGAGAAGATAAAGGTGAATAGATGATGAGTGTTTATCGAACTTTTTTCGAGAAATACAATACAATTTAACTTATAAATAATGAACATGTTGACTGAAAATTGCGGAAATATGCAAAAATTCAATCAATATTAAACTTGTCTTAGTATAGAGACAAATTTTCAAAAGCAGATCCGTAAACACCCATACGCTTATATATGCGTAACTAAAATTAATAATGTCAATGATATAAGATCGTGTGATATTTGAATGACACAATGTTATAAAAGATAAGCGTTTTTTTCAAAGTTGTAATGATAAATGAAATGAAATAAAATGGACAAGCAGCTTTGCTAATATAGCCAGTTTTTTATTGTAATGAGTAAAGTCTGATTCTACTGTATATTTCGATTCTTGCCAATTATTTGCCCTACAGAATATTGTAGTGTCGTCTGCGAATCCTGAAATTTTTCCTCAACTCGCTAGAAAGAATAGTTCATTTAGGTACAGATTGAATAAAGTAGGTCCAAACACCGTACCTTGAGGTATCCCTCAAGGTTATCTATTCTTACCGTTTGGACTCTGTTAGTGAGATAACTCCTGAATAGATTCAAGGTAGTACCCCTTTTCTTTCATTGTTTATAGAAGCAAAATCAAACGCTTCCGATAGGTCTATGAAAACGCAGAGACTCGGCTTATTTTCATTAAGCGCTGATGATATTCCAGATGATGAAGCTAATATTACATCTTGGGTAAATACATTTTCTCCAAACCCAAGTGATGATCAGATATTAAGTTATGTTTTGAGATATAAGATGTTAGTCGTTTTTTGAAAATGTTTTCTCGAAAATTTCAGTTAGATATGTTTTTAGTGATATGGGCCGATAATTTGTCACAATATCGAATTTCCCTTATTCGAACAATGGAGTAGCAATCGATTTTTTGAATGCTGCTGGTCAGTAACCTTTCTTCATAAACAAATTCAACAGATATGCTAATGATTCCTCAATATGCAGGGAGATTGCTTTTAATATGTCAGCGTTAATACCATCAATACCTGCGGACTTTTTCGATTTTGAACTTGCAATCGCTTTTTGTATTTGACTTGTATCGGTTGGTAACGGGACGAATGAGTTTGGGACAATTTTTCTCTTGTATGAATAATTGGGATTTCTCTGTATTTTTTCAGCCATTTCTTCTTTCCCATATTAGAATATATTGCAATAAACTCTTTTGCTATTTCTCGTTTTGTTTCAAGAGTAACCCCTGCATCATTTTTTATCGTTTAAGGAAAAATTGTTCGTTTCGTTAACCAGCTGACGAACGTCAACCCTCAGAAGTCGAAACTTGTGCGAGCAATGGATCAACGAGGCCTGACCTTTTAACGTGCGATTACCCAGCACGGTGGCCCGGCGAGGATTCGAACCCCGGCCTTCCGCTTGACAGGCAGATATGCTAACCACTACACTACCGAGACCACATTGATCTTTGATTGATCTTTTTCTTCTATTCGAATCGTTTATTTCTTGAACTATTTTTCATAACCGGGTGTTATCTGATGAGTTTGAATTGATTTGTTTTCGATAGTATTCATATTTTGTTTTTCTTATTAATTTTGTGACTTTATTTTGGGTTTTGTTCTGAATTCATTTTTCAGTTCAAGATTAGTGGGATCCATTGAATGAGGCTTGTATGAAAGTCTTCCATTTCGGCGTGAATGTGCATTCTTCATTCTTCTATAAGAATTTCATCACACAACTTTTCCTCTGGTATAAGTTCAGTAGTGGATAGTTCCTTCCGACGTACACGTTCAGCTATTTCCTTAATGAACTTCCTGCCATGAGAACCAAAGAAGTTTGCTTCCTTTCAGTAAGATATGAAAATAAAACCTTGTCACCAAATTTATCGATCAGCATCACTTTGAGATCACGATTAGAACTACATCCTCTACTTCAGCGAGTATAGTCATGCGTTGAGCCAAGTATGTCAATTCAAAAGCGGTCGTCGAAACACCGTCTTTTATATCCGCCATTAATTTGTCAAAAGCAGCCAGTAACTGTTTTTGTGATATTTGCTGTTGGTCGACCTCTTTCGTTACTGGAAGATATTGGTAATGAAACGTAATTTCTTCAACACGAAGTATGATATTGGAAGTTTCTGCAAACAAATCTTCCGGTGTTTCGCATAACAAATTTTTGTGAAAATTTCATAGTATTTTCGACGCATTGGAAAACAGCAAAGCTGCTGAAATTTCAGTTAAAAGATGACTTTTTTTTATTTTGGTTTTCCTCGTATACCACAAATGGAACATCATGAGTCACTCGACGAATTGCTGTGGCTTCTTTTCGATTTGCAGGTCAGTTGATGATCCAGCTAAGCCCTGTGTTGTTGATGAAGCTCTTTCTTCCAGCTCCCTATGTGGTGACGACGACGAATTTTTTTTCGCTGATATAGCTGGCCATGCAACTTTTATACCACGAGAAGTATTCTTCATCAGCGTTCGGATCGAACAACTTCTCAAATTTGTCTGAAATTTCGTCTTTGCGTCGTCCTGCTGCATTTGAATAGTTCCTTTCGGTTCAATCACCAGTTCAGCATGATTTTTCGTTCGCTTTTTTTTTTAATCTAATAATTGTAGCGATATTTATTCACTTCAAAGAAAGTTATCACAAAATACGAAGCACTGCTATTTTAAATATTGGAAAATGTATCCGTTATAATAATGGATGAAGTTCAGCTATAACTGAAGTCACAAAAACTGTTGAGAAAAGCGCGGCCCGCTCCAAAACTCGAGAGAAGGTATGTGACGCTGGGAAGGAGATTTATAATAAAACTGACAACGGGCTTTTCTGGTAACTTTAAGTTCCAGGTTTGAAAGGATCTTGCAAAAACATTCCAGTCGAGAAATAGCGGTCAATGGTTTTTGCATTCTATAAAACATTTTTTTCAACAACTACAGCGATGGAATCGAAAACTCCTATTATAGGGCCGAAAAAAAAACTGGACCATAATTCCGTCCGGCAACCTCCAAATTATTATTCATCAAGTCTTCCTCAACTCAAATCATGAATCAGAATGGGGTCATCGCTTTTTTCAAACGGAATGTTTCGCAGCGCCCGATCTACTTGTATTAGTTGGCCTTTTTCAAAATTCAGCCAACCAATATCAATAATTCTTGTCGATGTTGTAGCAGGAAAAATTTATTTTTCAGTTAAGATCTGAGTTTCTCTAGGAGACTACTATTTCTGGAGCCCATTTCCCTTGTACAATAATCCAAGATAGCTAGACGAACACCTATTTTCCTGATGAATTTTTCCGATGCTTCATTAGTTTGATTGTCTCCATAGAAATCTGAAAAAAAATATTAAATCAATTCATTTTCCACACAAAAAGATAAACTTACAGAGAGGGCCTAAAATGTGCTGAGAAATTCAAAAATGTAATAAAATTCAGGGTGTTCCATTGGAAATAAGGAAGTTGCCCTCAACTTCCGCTATAAACGAAAAAGACCGGTAGTTGAAAATATTTTAGTTGATAAGACCATTTTGTTAAACCCACTACTACACAATTTCAAGTTTTTTCATTTTGAATCGTTCTCCATATATTCCTAACGAACGCTCGTCGTGAAAGACCCTGTAGTATATCGTAGCCTGGAATAGAATAACGTTCTGCATTATGTAATAGCAAAGTTTCTGACAAGGTTATACAATCAATATCGGAATTTAGATTGCTAAGAAAATTTTTTAGTTCATCAGTATTTTTATTCAGGCTACGAATATTCATTTGGATGATTTTAAAATTATTCGTATCTTTGTTGACATCCAAAATTTTTTACACTGTGAGTAATCTAGTAGATTGAATGTTTCTTTTGTTTCGGAATCGAAGACACGGATATACGGATCGTTTTGAAAGTATTTTGGGTACAGTGGGAAAGTTGAATACACCAAATACGGGTCTACAATTTTTGTTCTTGAGATATTTTTTGTGACTTGAATATGAATATGAAAATGTATCATATAAAAAATATAAAAATGTTTCCGACTTATTTGGAAGAACGTGTTCTTGGTTTGGTCAATTCATTTAGTTTTGGTATTTGCGTTTTATTAAAAAAGTTATTAGAGGTAATCAGGACTTGAATTATTGTGTTTAAATTTTCTGAAATCGTAAAATCACTGAAATATTATTCAATTATGCAAATAGTTCAGTTTGAATGTTCCAAGACATGTCTCATATTTGATTTCAATACAGATATCAGATGTTTAGTTTTTGACGGAGCGCGTTGTCGGTTTCTCTCTCGGGATGTTTGGTGCTGGCTTATTCATTTGTGGCTTCTTGTTTGAAGCCTCTTTCCTCTGTTTCCGAGTGAGATCATGTGACATGGAAATATTTTTCCTTTCAACTACTTGCAATTTTGTAAAACTTTTTTTTCTTGAGATTTTAAAGAAATTCTAGTTTTATTGGACAGTTATCGTTCCTTCCGAGTGGATAGATATTACCAAGATTACTGCTTCGTCAGAACCTACCATCGTGAAATACAAAAATTTGAAGTAAGGCTTCATTTTATGGTAAGGCAGATAACACAGAATGTACTCTGAGATGCTAAAAGTTGTTAACTCGGTACGTAGTAAAGTTTGAATTGATATCCTAGAAGCTTTCATAGAGCGAATTGCTCGAGTATTTTCAACATTTATTGACTATCCAAATTCACTCATTTCGTGTCCCAAAAACTTCACTTTCCAGACTCCAAACTTGGATTCCTCCAAGTTCTGAATTGAGCCACTCTCTGGAGTTTTTCAAGGACAACCTTCAAATTTTTGTTAAGATATTCCACACGCCAACCTTAGGAACCGGAAGCGACCAAAACTAGTTTTGATTATACACATCAACTTTCATAATCTAATGGTGCAAGAATACTGAGGATGCACGCGCCTGATAACTGAGAGACTGAGACGTCTTGAGTTGGTATTTCAAATTCCTCTCGTTCAACGAACTTTTTCATTTTACGAGGGTCCAAACAGATGCGTATATCTACGTTTGACTCAGGAAAAAACAGGATGGGATAAACCCAGTCGATTGGTTCGGAAACTGGAGTGATTATTCCCTCCGAAATAATTTCATCTAATTTATATTCAACTTTTTTCCGAGTCCTATCGGAATTTTTCGCGGAACCATAACGAAAAGAAACGCATTCTTCTCTATTCTAATGCGATAATGTTTTTCCACCTTGCGAATTCCGCGAAATATTGATTCATAGGAGTCTATGATTCGTTTAAATTCATCACTCTTTTCGTAAACGACATCAATCGCATTCTGATTCAACATTTTCAGATCGAGTGCTGCATTTAGTTCTTAACTGGAATATTGATTCGCAGATCTGAGGATGTCAAATAAAAGTTTTTTTATCGATTTGTTAGTATAGTTCAGCAATGTCCGTCCCAAAACATTTACTTTGTGGCCAGAGTGGAATTACAAAACAGAAGACGAGGGAGAAACTTTGTTAACTTTCATATTGAGTTTTTTAGATCACTCAAGTCGAAATGTTCACTAGAGAATTAAATTTTCTCTAACCATTCGATTGAATTGACATGCGTGTAGTTCGAGACACCACACAACAGTTTCAGGTGAATCGCCATGGATTTACTTTCAGTATGTCGTCAATAAAAACCGTACCATATAGGAACGAGAGATGAGTCTCTTTATCTTAATGCATGTTGTTTTATTACCGAGACCATCTTCAACCGTGATCATTGTTAACTAAGTTATATTATTCATTTTCAACAGGAGGGACTTGTTTTTCAATCGACGAAATGTTCGAAACATTACAAAATGATGCATCGAAAACGAAGAGTATTCTTTCGATTTCATTCACCCAAAAGGTGCCCGAGTAGATAAGATATGTGTAATCATACAAATACATGTACATACTTATACAAGGTTCTGTGTATCCGATACATCAACTGGCTCAGTAGAACTATAGGTTTGTTGTATCCCGCAAATGTACTACCAGAAAATCATCATAGTATTTGTTACAAAGAGAATATTTGCAGGTAATTCTTTCAATTTATAGATCCGTCAGGCGATGTATTTGAAAGTTCAAATTCAAATTTCTATTCCACCAACAATTTCGACTATTGCCTTCTATTGTCAATTTGAATCCCAATTCCCAAGTTTGGAAAACTTACAATCTTTTTTTCTTTTTTCAGTTCAATGTAGTACTGCTGTGTGACAAAGTGAGGAATTGTTTTTAATTTCGAGAGTAGGCTGCAACCCTGGTAAATACTTGATATACTTTCGACTTCAAAGCCAGACAGTAGTTCCGACCGGCCATAGATCTCTTCAGTGACACTTGGCAGGATCTTGAATCTCTAGTGTATCACATGTCTGATATCTAGGGAGAACAGTCTACTCTGCAAAGAAATGATTTCTCCTTGAAAACGTACTACTTGAAAACGCATTAGAGAATGAATCGTGTTTTATTTCAAAGCACATCAAAGCTAATGTTCCTCTAGTTTCGAGGAAAATTGATTGAGTGGTGCATGATTGGGTATATTATACATGAATTAACTAGTTATTTCAAGTTGTATTGGTAATTACAAGAGGTGTAAACCTACAGTTCCCTCAACGCTAAGAAAAGTACCCAGTACAAAATCACATTTCAGTAGTGACAAATCTGGAAACACTGATGTATTAATTATAACAAGATAACCTAACTGCCTAACTCGTTTTACATAAATTACCTACTTGGGAAAGAGAACTTCGATACATGTAAGCGTACAATATTCAGGAAATGATGAATAAAAAATATTCGGAATTATTGAGGCGTTCGTTTGTTGACCATCAACGTGCGTCTCTGTCACTGGTGACGGACATGCAGCGCTAGTTGTAATATATCACAGTTGCCATTAAAATAAGACTAAGTTGTAGTTTCACCGCATCATTTTTTCCGACTAATATATACCGATCCATGAAATATAGGCGACTGTTTTGTTATTTCAAGCCGCCTCTGAAACCTCATTATTCATCGCATCTGTCTTTCTATGATTCACTCGGTAGGTTCCATTATTCGGCTAGTTCACGCACCAGTTTTTATAGAAGCGATAAGCCCCACACCCAATATCCAACTCAACACCAGGAAGCCAGTTCATTGTTTGGTGCGTTCACGTATAGTAGTTTATCAATTACAACATGTCAGCTCGTAAACGAAAATTACTTAGTGAGTTCAGTGCGTTGCGAAAGAAGTTGTCTCGACTAGAAGAAAAATTGGATGCTCCTGCTTCCTCATCTTGTAAGTACGATTAATGATACGTTTATGTGTACAGGGGTGGAGGTCACTTGACGCTCCGAAATAGCCTCGCAAATGTTTTGTTTGCTATTGTACACTGCCTCGAAGGGGTTGAAGTCACTTGACTGTCGTAATGCCCCCAAATCACACTTGCTAGGTACTTGCCAATGTGCACAAACAGCCTATAAATCACTTGATTTCACCTACAACTCTGTTATAAGACAGATCATTCTAAAACGATTCTCTCTCTCTTCTACTATCAGCTTCAACAAGCTCCTGTGGAGATGTATCCAGTGATGGAGAAGGAGACCAACGAGGTACTGGCGAACACGAAAAACCTGAAGAGGTTGAGTGCAATATAGTTCCTTCAGATAATTTGATAGCCTTATTAGGTGCCAACCCTCTACATCATGATAACACTGGGCCGGAACTGCATGAAGAAATTGTCGTTCGTTGGACGAATTATTTACGAGAGGGCCTATCAAAGGACAACAGATCGGAGCTTCTCAAGAAAATAGCTATTTCAAAAAATTGCGGTGCTTTAAAACCACCTGAATTGAATGACGAATTAAAGCACATCGTACCGGAATATGCTCAACGCGATGATAAATTGTTGTCATCTTTACAAGAACAACTTGGCGCAGGGCTTTCCGGCTTGGGCATTCCTCTCTCAGAGAAGTTGCGAGAACCCCACAAGGACCTTTCTCTGAATGATGACCTTTTTCAACGGCTCATTGAAATAACCCAACTTCTAGCCAATGCACATTATGTGATTTCCCTCCATAGACGTCATAGACTGCTATCCTTCCTCAATGAGAGTACGAAATCTGCAGCTCAACAAAGCTCCATAGATAGTTTTTTGTTTGGAACCGACTTCATAGAAAAAGTGAAGAAAAAGCAATCAGTCAAAAATATGGTTGACGAACTGAAGAAGGCTCCTCAAAAACTTTGGACAAATAAACCAGGTACTTCAGGTACGCCAACGTTCAAAACGTCTTTAAACTTCAAGCGCCCATATCAAAAAACCAGATTGAAAAAAGGGATGAAGGGGGAGGACCAGCCGTCAGGATGGAGGAAGGACCAAGGGAAACGAGGAGTGCCGTCCAGAAACCAGCCGCAAGGGAGGGATTACAGATATCGCCGCTAACACCTGTTCCACAGGTAAATGTTTATGCAGGCAGACTGAAATACTTTTTCCATAATTGGTTGAAAATAACAGACAATCTCACAATTTTGAATTGGGTGAAAGGGGTTGCTTTACCGTTTTGTTCACAACCCTATCAACATCGAATACCACATACTAATCTATCTGTAGCTCATCATAATGTTTATAAGAACGAAATTCAGTTATTACTGGAAAAAGGTGTGGTAACCAGTTGCAAACATGCTGAAGGAGAAATTCTGTCTTCATATTTTTTGTTACGAAAACCTAATGGATCATATAGAATAATTCTCAATTTGAAAAACTTGAATTCCTTCATTCATGCACCCCATTTTCAACTGGAAAGTCACAAAACCGTTATCAGACTTGTGCAACATCATTATTATTTCACATCTTTCGATTTGAAAGATGCGTATTTTTTACTTCCCATTCAACAAAATTACAGAAAATTTTTACGCTTCAAGTTCGATAACATATTGTATGAGTTCACTTGTTTACCAATGGGTTTGAATATTTCTCCTTATATTTTCACGAAACTGTTCAAACCGATCATAACATCCTTACGAAAACAGGGCTCTATTGTAGTAGTGTATTTAGACGACATCCTCATAATGGGAAAAATTTTCAGGAATGTCAACGCTCCACAAAATTATGTGAACAATTATTGACTAGCTTAGGATTTATTATCAATTATGACAAAAGTAATCTTTTTCCCAGAACACAAATAAAATATTTGGGTTTCATTTTCAACTCTGATCGAATGTCTATCAGTATTTCTCGGAAAAAACAAGATAGTATAAAACAAAACCTCGAAAAACTCAAGGCAAAACATTATTGTCGCATAAAAAGCTTTGCTTCTTTAATTGGCAAATTAATATCGGTGAGTCCAGCACATACATATGGCTGGTTTCATACAAAACCTTTTGAAATTGAGAAAATAAAAGCTCTCAGAAAAGCTAGAGGAAATTTCAATAGCAAAATGAAAATACCAATTTATTTAAATTCAGAGTTCCGTTGGTGGTTAAAAAATATATACTTGACAGAAAAGCCATTGAAAGAATTTTTCATGGAGATTTTTTCTGATGCCTCTACTTCGGGTTGGGGTGGTTTTTGTAGTGGTGATCGTTCACATGGATTTTGGAGTGATAATCAAAGAATCAAGCATATAAATTATCTGGAGTTAAAAGCCTCATTTTATGCATTGAGATGTTTTGCGGATAATACTCGAAATTGCAGAATTCTTCTGAGATTAGATAATATTACTGCTATTGCTTGCATTAATAGAATGGGGAGCACAAGATCACAACAACTGCATAAGTTGACTAGAAAAATTTGGAATTGGTGTGAATCTAGAAAAAATGTCATTTTTGCCTCGTATATAAGTTCGTCCGAAAATACTGAAGCAGACAAGTTATCACGGTTAAAATCAATTGAAACGGAGTATCAGTTAAATTCGGATGCTTATAAAGAAATAGTTCATGAATTTTGTGAACCTCGTATAGATATATTTGCATCAAAGCAAAATACAAAATGTAAAATGTATTTTTCTTGGGGGCCGGACCCAGCCTCTTCTGGGGTGGATGCATTTACTCAAAATTGGTGTGATATTGAATTTTATGCATTTCCACCTTTTGCAATTATTGATAGAGTTTTGGAAAAAATTTTGAATGACACTTGTACTGGAATTGTTGTGGTTCCGAATTGGCCTTCACAACCATGGTATCCCTTATTCCAGAAAATGTTAATAGGGAAACCACTTATATTGGAGCCTAATAAAAATCTAATTTTATCACCTTTCAGCAAACCACACCCGCTGTACAAAACCCTTTCCCTGGTGGCAGGGAAATTATCCGGGACTGTTTTCGCAAACAAGTTCCAGAAACTGCCGTCCCATTGATGATGGCATCATTATCGGAAAAAACGTATTCTCAGTACTCATCTTGTTATGTAAAATGGTGGAAATTTTGTCAAAAACGAAATCATAATCCGTTACATTATAATCTTGAACTAATTATAACTTTTTTCACAGAGTTATTCAGTGATAACTTATCATACTCGTCTATCAATTCCCATAGATCAGCATTAGCATTATTGTTCAATTACAAACTGGACGACGAAGCAATATTGAAACGTTTCTTCAAAGGTATATATAATAGGCGGCCTGCACAGCCTAAATATTCAATGACTTGGGATCCTTCTCGGGTTTTAGATTATTTACAAGAATTGTATCCACTTGAAAATTTAAACATGAAAATGGTATCTTTGAAATTAGTTACACTCTTAGCCTTGACAGCTGCTGCTAGGGTACAAACTTTATCAAAAATATCTATTCATAATATATCGCAGCTTAACGATCGGATAGAGATTAAAATTTCTGAAAAAATAAAAACATCGGGAAAAAATAGGAACCAACCTCTTCTAATATACCCATTTTTTAGTGAAAAACCACAACTTTGTGTTGCTTCGACAATCATATTCTATATGAAAAAGACAAAATGTTATCGAACAGAAAATGATAAGGGCCTTATTCTCACCTATAAAAAACCGTTTCATGCTGCTTCGTCCCAGACTATATCTAGATGGATTAAGGAAGTTTTAGAGAAAAGTGGAATCGATACTTCTAGATTCTCTACTCATAGTGTAAGACATGCTGCAAATCTTCTGCTTTCCAGTCCGGTGTGAATATAGAAATAATAAGATCCACAGCTGGCTGGACACAGAAATCGGACACATTTAATAAGTTTTATAACCGACCCATCACCAAGAACCCGGAATATTTTGCAAAATCGATCATCTTGGCAAATTAAAAATGAGTTCATACTCATTAGAATTCCGAAACTAGTATATGTGTATACTGGGGTATTATCTCAAATTGTGAAATTAGAACATTAGACAGGCATATACATTTAAAATTACGTATATGTGTTCAAATATGAAAATGTATATGAGTATAATGTCGGTATGTATAGGTATGTGTATATATTATAATTATTGCATAATTATCATATTGTTAATTGTTACTGATTCTAATCTACTGATTATATGTTTCTCTTCTGTAATTGATTAACTTCGCACTTTTATTTTCTGCGAACATCTACCGAGTGAATCATAGAAAGATCAATCTTTCAATTAGTTCCAAGATAGCACTGAGAATTACCATTTCATCGTGATCAGTACAATCAGGCTGTTTCCTAACATCCTACGCAGGATGATCGATTGTTTGTTTTGTTCAGCGTCTGTTGAGGCAGCGTGTTTCGATAATACTATGTTTACAATAATTGTCACCACTCAGTTTTGAAATCATCTGAAATAATTTTTCTAAAAATTCTAGAAGCTTTGGAGACATTGTACAAGGTGTGGCAGAAGTAATAAATTGAGTATGAACCAGACAATATTTTAATCTCGATACTGAAAAATATGAATTTCAGAGTCATATTTTGAAGAAAGTTTATGAATTGGATTTGAATATTACGTGAAAAATAAATGATAAATGATTTTTTAGTGAAAAACCACAACTTTGTGTTGCTTCGACAATCATATTCTATATGAAAAAGACAAAATGTTATCGAACAGAAAATGATAAGGGCCTTATTCTCACCTATAAAAAACCGTTTCATGCTGCTTCGTCCCAGACTATATCTAGATGGATTAAGGAAGTTTTAGAGAAAAGTGGAATCGATACTTCTAGATTCTCTACTCATAGTGTAAGACATGCTGCAAATCTTCTGCTTTCCAGTCCGGTGTGAATATAGAAATAATAAGATCCACAGCTGGCTGGACACAGAAATCGGACACATTTAATAAGTTTTATAACCGACCCATCACCAAGAACCCGGAATATTTTGCAAAATCGATCATCTTGGCAAATTAAAAATGAGTTCATACTCATTAGAATTCCGAAACTAGTATATGTGTATACTGGGGTATTATCTCAAATTGTGAAATTAGAACATTAGACAGGCATATACATTTAAAATTACGTATATGTGTTCAAATATGAAAATGTATATGAGTATAATGTCGGTATGTATAGGTATGTGTATATATTATAATTATTGCATAATTATCATATTGTTAATTGTTACTGATTCTAATCTACTGATTATATGTTTCTCTTCTGTAATTGATTAACTTCGCACTTTTATTTTCTGCGAACATCTACCGAGTGAATCATAGAAAGATCAATCTTTCAATTAGTTCCAAGATAGCACTGAGAATTACCATTTCATCGTGATCAGTACAATCAGGCTGTTTCCTAACATCCTACGCAGGATGATCGATTGTTTGTTTTGTTCAGCGTCTGTTGAGGCAGCGTGTTTCGATAATACTATGTTTACAATAATTGTCACCACTCAGTTTTGAAATCATCTGAAATAATTTTTCTAAAAATTCTAGAAGCTTTGGAGACATTGTACAAGGTGTGGCAGAAGTAATAAATTGAGTATGAACCAGACAATATTTTAATCTCGATACTGAAAAATATGAATTTCAGAGTCATATTTTGAAGAAAGTTTATGAATTGGATTTGAATATTACGTGAAAAATAAATGAGTGGATATTCACTCTTTTCTTCGTAGTTTTTTGTTTTCAGAAAATCAATAATCTGAAAAAAGTTATATTGGAATTTATCACAGCGTAGGAGGGTAGACTTTTGATCCATTTATTCCTGATTTTTTCAGACTGTGGTAGGTTGAAAACTTGAAAAACTACTATGAAAGGATTCATCCACCACAAGAAATCATCTTTTGAGAAGTATATCCACTATCTTTCAACTCGTGAAAATGGTTCAATAGCCCGAAATGCAAATTATGCCTTTCTGCTCAATTTCACTTGAGGAGTAATATTCTGTACAAAATGAAACCATTTCATATTCATGGGACTTGCATTACAAGTATGGAATTTGTCAATATATCTGTTATATATTTTATTGGTGATTAAACTTTGAATGTTTTCAATCATACTGTAGAGTAAAAATGTATGTTTCCAAGATAATAAAACAATCGAAAAAGAGAGTCCGACAGTAAATTTTACTCTTATAAAAGTTAGTTGAAACTAGATAAAAAGATATTATATAATTTTGAAGAAGTATTAACATTGGTCCTTCGAGTAATAATTGACCTGGAGAAGAAATAATGTCCACTGGAGGAAGTACATCGAAAATTCTCAGGTCCGGAAAAAAGTTATTGGCAAATGTCGAGACGACAGATGAAAAAGTCAAGACAAAAGTCAATTTGGACATGAACTGCGATATTTCGAAAAAGGATGACAGTAAGAAATCTGCAAAAAGGAGCTCTGCGAGAAAAATGAGAATTCGAGCAGAAATCGAAGCCCATGATCAACTGGCTAAGATTGAAGAAGAGAAAGAAAGGATAGAAATTCAGCGATTAGAAAGGATGCAACGAAAAATCATGTTAGAATTGGAATTGAAGAATGCAACTATATCAGAAAGTGAATCCGAGGAAGAAAAACCTCAACTGTCTGTTGACGAATTTAATAGTCAACTGAATCATGATAGAGTACAAACATGGATCGATAATATATCCAACGGAAATTTAGACGATGGCAGCAGAGAAAATAAGCCAATGGCAACGGAACGCAAATCGATACCAGAACCTGAATACAAAGGAAAACCAATCGAATATGAAGACATTACATTCACCAGACAAAAAACTGTTGAACTAGAGGATTCACAAGAAAAACTCAGAGAGAAACAGTATTTGGAAAGAATCATAACCAGGCAATCGCTGAACAAAGATCTTCCGTATTTTGCTGGAAATCCCTTAGAGTGGCAAAACTTCATTACACAGTTTCATGAATCCACTGAATTATGCCAATTCTCTGATAGAGAAAACATGAGTAGACTCCAAAAATCTCTAAAAGGCAAAGCTAGAGACACAGTGCACGCTTTGTTGAATTTTCCTGATAAGTTAGGAGATGTTTTGAAGATGTTGGAAAGAAGATTTGGAAGGAAAGAAGACATTCTTGATGAAATATTCATTCAGTTGAAACAGACCAAACCAGTCAGAGAAGAAAACTTAGAGAACCTAATTGAACTTTCTAATGCTCTTCAGAATATGACAGTGTGTCTAGAAAGCTTGAATTGTGCAGAATATTTGATTAACCCACAAATTCTCAAAGAACTGGTTGATAAAATGCCATTAAATCTAAGGATGAATTGGGGTATTCATGTGAAACTACTAGAGAAGAAAGTAGTTTCTATCAAAGACTTTTCTATCTGGTTGGAAGAATTTTCTCAAACAGTTGGTTATATGCAATTGTCGACTGAGAAGAAAGATAAAAAGCAAAGAACTATTCTAACTACGAATTCAACAGAGAAATCCAGATTCTGTTCATTTTGCAAGAAATCCGATCATTATCAGCTGACAGTTTGTGAGAAGTTCAAAGAATCAGATGTTGCTGGAAGATGGAAATTCGTGGTTGATAAAAAACTGTGCTTTTGTTGTCTTTTGGGGAATCATCGAACAACTTTTTGCAAAAAGAGACAACCATGCAATGTAAATGGATGCAAAAGTAGACATAATAGTTTGTTACACAACCCAGATCACATTTCATCGAGGTCCAATGAAAACACTATAACTACTGAGGTAACTTACCATGCAAAACAGCTTGAGTCGAAGGAAAACACAGTTTTGCTCAAAATTGTACCTGTTACCTTGGAAGGTCCAAATGGGACACTAGAAACATGTGCTCTGTGTGATGAGGCATCCACAATAACCATCATTGAAGAAGAAATCGCAAGTGTTTTGGGATGTACTGGAGAAACCGAACCACTGACGATGAAATGGACAGATGATACCATCAAGAAGGAAAATAATTCACGAAGAGTATCTATAGGTATTAAAGGACAACATGAAACTAAAAAATTCACTATTAGAAATGCCAGAACTGTGAAGAATCTACAGCTACCAAAACAAACAATAAATGTTTCAAAATTACAAGAAAATTACCAATTTATGAAGAAGATCAACCACATGAAAGGCTATCTCGAGATGAAACCAACAATTTTGATAGGACAGGATAACTGGCCACTTATAATAGGAAGGGAAGTTATTTATGAGAATTGGAATGGTCCAGCACTTTCAAAAACATGGCTTGGTTGGATAGTTCATGGGAATTTACCGCTGAAATTTCAACTTGATGATAATTATACCCTACATGTTCGTGAAATTCAGCTGACAACTGATGAAGAACTCCATAACTTGGTGAAGGAAAGTTTTTCCATTGAAAATACTGGTTACTGTGAAAATAAATGTGATTTATTGGAAGAAAAAGCAAGACTTATCATAAAAAAGACTACAAAACGAATAGGACAAAAATGGGAAACCGGACTACTGTGGAAGAACGAAAATGTTGTACTGCCAGAAAGTAGATTTACAGCAATGAAACGACTGAAACAGATCGAGAAAAAAATGGATGAAGACGAACAGTTCAGAGAAATGTATTTATTTAAAATTGACGAATATGTCAGAAAAGGTTATGCTAGGAAATTATCATACGAAGAATCAATACAAACGACCAATGAGACCTGGTATTTACCTCATTTTGCGGTTTATAATGAAAACAAACCCGGAAAACTACGCTTGGTTTTTGATGCAGCTTCGAAAAGTCATGGAGTGATTCTAAATAGTTGTCTCATGACCGGACCCGATTTGTTCAGTGATTTGATCTGCATTTAATTCAAATTCCGAGAAAAACGTTTTGCTTTTGCTGGAGATTTGAAAGAAATGTTTTTGCAAATCAAAATCATCAAACAAGATCGCGATGCACAAAGATTCCTTTGGAGAGGCGAAAGAAGAGATATCCAACCTGAAGTTTATGAAATGACATCAATGATTTTTGGGACAGCTTCATCACCATGCTCCGCACAAGCAGTAAGGAATAAAAATGCACAAGAATTCATGACAGCATTTCCTGAAGCAGTGACAGCCGTTTTGACAAAACATTTCATGGACGATTACCTAGATAGCGTTGACACAGAACATGAGGCATTGACTAGAATTAGAGAAGTTATGAATATTCATCTACAGGGTGGTTTTCAGATGTGCAATTGGATATGCAATTCTAGAGAGGTTTTGAATAATCTACCACCTGAAATCACTTTCACTAATATGAAGAATTTGTCTGAACATTCCTCTTTGCCAACAGAGAGAATCTTGGGACTTTGGTGGGACCCTAACGAGGATTATTTTCGATTTCAACAAAGTTTCGAAAAAATATTCGCAAAAATCCCGGACTTGGAAAACATTCCCACGAAAAGACAAGTTCTCAGAGTAGCAATGTCAGTGTTCGATCCACTGGGATTTCTAAATACTGTTATGGTTCAAGTACGAATATTAATGCAAGATATTTGGCGGTCAAAAATTCAATGGGATGAAAAACTGAATGAAAATTTAATGGAAAGATGGCAAGATTGGTTGAAATTAATGAAAAAATTGAGGAATCTAGAAATTCCAAGGAGTTATTTCAACTTCAGATGCACTTCTACTGAACTCCACATATACTGTGATGCGAGCGAAAGGGCTTACGCAGCGGTGGCGTATTTTAGAACGGAAAATAACGGAAAAATAGAAACTTCCTTCATCACTTCGAAAGTCCGGGTGGCTCCTTTGATTCCGAGACTGGAACTCCAAGCTGCAGTCTTGGGGGCTCGACTTGGTGATTTCATACAGAGGGGACACACTTTTCATATAGAAAGAACGATATATTGGAGTGATTCGAAAACCGTTATTTTCTGGCTGAGATCAGATTCATGGAACTATAAACAATTTGTAGCTCTAAGAGTTGAAGAGATTCTCGAAAAAACGAAAAATGGATTATGGAGATGGGTGAATACAAAGCAAAATATAGCTGATGAAGCTACTAAATGGAATAAACCTGAAAACATCCAGAACTGGTTGAACGGCCCTTCTTTTTTGAAAAAACCAGAAGAACAGTGGCCTGTAGAACACTTTGGGAATGAAGAATGTAGTTTGGAAAGGAGAAAATTCATCGCTTTAGTCACAGAAGAAAGTCCTTGTTTACCAGATCCGACAAAATTTTCCAAATATACCAAACTCGTAAGAAGCACTGCTTGGCTTCTTCGATTCATAAATAATATAAAAATTTCATCAAAACTGACCCAAGGACAAAGAAGGATTGGTGGTCTAGTACCGGAAGAAATATATTCAGATGAGAAAGAATTGATAAAGAAAATTCAACATGAAGATTTCGAGTCAGAGATTAATGATTTGAAGAGAATGAAGAAGGTTGAAAAAGAAAGCAAAATATACCAGCTCACACCGTATCTGGATGAAAATAATATAATCAGGATGTCAGGGAGATTGAAGCATTCTCCAAATATGAATGAAAATTCCAAAAATCCAGTTATCTTGCACCCAGAAAATGAATTTACCAAACTCCTCATTATGTTCTATCACATAAGAAACTTCCATCAAGGACGAGAAACAGTTGTGAACCTGATTCGAGAAAAGTATTGGATTCTACGAATGAGAAACGCAGTGAAGAAGTGTATATCAAATTGCAGTTTCTGCAGAAATAGAAGATCCAAGGTGAAAAATCCACAGATGGGATATTTACCACATACGAGAGTAACAGGTTATGAGCGGCCATTTACCAATTGTGGAGTGGATTATTTTGGACCTATTCTTGTTAAAATTGGTAGAAGGCGAGAAAAAAGGTATGGGGTGTTATTTACATGCCTGGCAATAAGAGCCATCCACATCGAATCAGCACATTCATTGGAAACAGATTCGGCAATAATGGCTATCAAGAGAATGATTTCCAGGAGAGGATGTCCGAAAAATATGTACTCCGATAATGGGACGAATTTACGAGGTGCCGATAGAGAAATAAGAAGCTTTTTGGAAAAACTTGATCAAGTTGTCATTTTGGACGAGCTGACGATGAGGGGAATTAAATGGAACTTTTCGCCAGCGACTGGAGCACATTTCGGGGGAACGTGGGAGAGGCTAATTAGATCAGTAAAGGTATCACTGGGAGTTATCCTGAAAGGAACTGTTCCCAAAGAAGAAACACTCCAAACTGTATTGGCTGAAATTGAACATTCCATCAACAGTAGACCTTTAACATGGATATCAGAAGATCCAGATGATCCTGAATGTATTACACCAAACAATTTTTTGATTGGGAGTTCTTCTGGGTCACCTGTATTAGGTGAAGAGGTACCAGTTGATTTGAAGAAACAGTGGACTTTAGCTCAAAAACTAGCTGACAACTTTTGGAGAAGATGGGTCCGAGAATATCAACCTACTTTGAATAAATGATCGAAATGGCACAAAGATCCAAAAAATTTGAGCGTTAATGATTTGGTTATCATCGTTGATCCAAACAATCCCCGAAATTACTGGCCAAAAGGACGTATAGTTTCAGTTTACCCAGGAAAGGATGGAAGAGTCAGAGTAGTCGACGTTAAAACTGCTACAGGGTTATACAGGCGACCAGTTTCCAAATTATGTAGACTGACTTAGAACTTCGACTCGAGTTATACTTTTATTTGGGGTGAAGAATGTTATATATTTTATTGGTGATTAAACTTTGAATGTTTTCAATCAGACTGTAGAGTAAAAATGTATGTTTCCAAGATAATAAAACAATCGAAAAAGAGAGTCCGACAGTAAATTTTACTCTTATAAAAGTTAGTTGAAACTAGATAAAAAGATATTATATAATTTTGAAGAAGTATTAACAATATCTATTGAAACTATATCAACTGAAGGTAACATTTTGAATGATCAGACGATCACACTACATGAATGAAGATCATAATTGGAACGCAATAACTTAAACCTAATGGATAGAATGAACATGAATTTGGTAATCAAATTATTACGTAAGAGTGTAGTAGCTCATGCCTCCTAGGGATTTCTCACACAGTCTTTCGAAATCAGGATTCTTTATTGAATCAGGTAAGTGATTGTACATTCTTATTGAAGTCAGTTCGATCTGATTCAGTGGAACACGTGGAATACATAATTCGTTTGAATTTCTTGTACTATATTCATCAGTTTCAAGTTCTGAATGTATCCAAATTATCCCAAATGAAACAGACACCGTCAACAATATAGTCATCAAACATCGTTTGAATCTCTTGATTTAGACAAGTGGATGACATAAACGTGTAGAACCAGGCCAAAGATATTCCTAATGATATGTTACGGTCTATAAAAAAAGCTCGGCGCCTAAGCTGTACCCCAGCAGTATGCCATACATGAGCGACGAATACCAATAGTCATGAAAGTAAGCCGTCATATCATCCTAGTGATATTCCTGAGTTGACGAAAGGCAAATTTTTGAAATATAGCGAGTTTGCCAGTCTCTAAGTGTGAATCTCCCAAATTGAAATCTGATCAAGAAATACAATCAAAAAAGAAAAGAACTCACTTTGTCTATGGGACTCATTCTCTGCACCAGAACTTGCAAGTGTGACATCTTATTTCGAGGTTATAAGTGAAAATGAAATGAATTTCGTTTTTGATACATTCAGTATTATGCCGTTAACCTCACATCGCCATTCCATTGCACTGATACAGTTTATAGATCACGATTATGATTATAAAAAAATGTTGGCCTCAATGTATTACCCTGGCGTATGCCGCTGCTTACGTTTGAAGTTTCTGATGTGAATGTTTCCCCTTTCGATTCAATACAAACCAATTGGTTTCTATCTGTAAGATATGACCAAACCCAAGATAGAGCTGGCCTTCTTATATCATATGTTTTCTTTTTATTGAGAAGAAGAAGGTGGTTAACAACATTGAAATTCTTTTGGAAATCGAAAAAGATTGACGAGGTCTTTAATTTTTGAGGATGTTGAACTTCGAAATGATGGTCCTGAGGTGTGAAATTGTCACGTCACGTCGTTAACGACGTCCATATACTACTCTGGAAATCTTGGGAAATATCTCTTGGTAATAAGAGCAGAAAAGATAAAGAAAGCATTCATTATGAGATATTGAGTTGAATGAGAGTGAAAGCATCATATCAGTATTTTTCGTGTTGTAGATTCATTCACTTCAATATGAAACGAGGCTCGAAATTTCGCTCTGGAAAACATGTTGTTTAATGCATGTAAAAACTTTTTCATGTGGCTTTGAACGTGGCTTTATATGATCTTAGTTTTCTCTCAATATCATCGATATATCTTTGAGTATTTTCTAAAACCGATTTTCAACCAGTATATTGAAAAGTCATATCGCTATTTCCTATTACATCAGTCCTTCTAGTAACAGGAGCTACACGGATTATATCAACAATGTATATTCATTTCCGGTTTCTACCGACTTTTATCTCCAGTGAAGTATTGTTCATTGGAGTGCTCCACTTTGATACAAGTGTGAGGACTTGATTTATATCCTCCATTTCTCTTCAGTTTCTTTTACGATTCGAAACAAGCTGCTCGATTCAATGGCTAGATATCCTAGATTAGTACAAGAAAAGTATGAAAATGGTGATATATTCCTCTGTTCAAGAGGGTACGAAATCAGTAACTTTTCCTGAGAATAAATTAACGATTTTTATCTGAAAAATAGCTTCATGAAAAATATATTTCACCTGTCTTCGTTCTTCAGAACTTCCTCATCGGGATGAGGAACAGCATAACTGAAACAGTTATTCACTGAACAACCGAAAAGGAGTGGGATGTGGAAGAAAACCATGGGCTCTAGCTCGGGAACAGGTAAATATTCAGGTGTGCTCGAAAATACCGAGTTCAAACTGAAATTATCACGTTGATTGTATCCAGAGGTTATCATTTAGAATGTAGCAAAATCTTGCTACATAGATTGAGTATTTTCGCATACAGTCACGAAAGTTTGTAATTTCCTTCGAGTTGAACCCAAAGAAACTGCCTTCATCGGGGTCAATCTGCAGAAAAGCTACGGAAGTGGAACATCTCCATCCTAATAATAATGATCTGGATCAGGACCAAATATTCTTCTAATATATTTTCCATTCTAAATGAATGATTATCTACAATGACACCAAGAGAATGATGGCTACAACATTTTGAAACCACTTCCATCATTGGTGATGAGAAAGTTCAACACAAAAAACGTGAATTTATCAATGATATATGATGAAAAGATGGAAATAGTGAAGAATTAAAAATATCAAAGATCCAGCCAAAACCCAGAAATATTGATCGATGAACTACCTCAGAAAATGAAGAGTCTACAGCAAGAAAAGAACGATTCATTCAAAATGGATAGATAATACGTTGGCATAACAACAATATGTACCCATCTCTAAAATCGGTAGAAATGACTTTTCCTCCAGATGAATCTATGTAGCTAGAGTAGCTGAAAAGAAACAGGTTATGATTGGAGAGTGAGCTTAATCTTTTTCCTTATAAGATTCGTTATCGCAGGCCATTTCCTTCATGTAGTCGCGTTTCAAAAGTATTTAATTCAATTCGAAGCCTGAAGAAAACTCCTCCACGAATATTGCAGAATAAATTGTTGGTTCAGAATTGAACTAAGTTCACTGTTCAGTAAAACATACTTTGAAACTACTAGATTCTTTTCAAGAAGAGGCGAATTGTCGTCGTGTTGACGATGCTTTGTTGACGAAATCACTCATTCTTGAAGAAAAACGCAGAAAAGTCCATTTGCCCCTCTTTCATTCATTTTCCACAGTCTGTGCTTTACGGTTGATCCGAGGAGTACAGTCAATTACAAGTTGTTTTCGAAAAGTTTATCGATGAGTTATATGTTTTTTCGTTTGTTCGAATAGTATATTGTGGTATTGGGAGAAAAACTGATGTTTGGTGATTGACTGACGTCCCCTAGGAAAGGCCGCCAACTATGCGAGCCACACAAAACATGAAGAAAGGCAAAATCATATCCCTTTTGAAAATCGACACTTTGCTGCCTAGGCAGGAAAAGCAATCACTTTTTGTACCAGTGGCATCAAAAGTAGAACGTAACCATGGTAATGATGATTTAAATTTGTTGAAAAACTAGCATCAACTTTGATCTTTGATGTCAGTTACAAAACATTGGACCTTTTTGATATTTGAAAAAAAATGAGAGACATCATTTTACTAGGCTTACATCCTCCAAATATTGGGTAAATGCTGATTCACATCTACTATCCTTTGGCTTGTGCGTTGTTCTTTCAGCATAAATATAGCACTATCAAGTGACACTGACGATGAAGTTTTAATGACCCGAGTAATATTTCTTCAAATGGCACAACTGGTATATTATTAGATTTTACAAATTACCCAAAAATTCTTTATACAGGCAGTCATTACTTATAGGAAGTAAGTTCATACAGGAAGGTGGAAAATCATTAAATAATCACAGTAACAACAGTAGGTTTGATTTCGAATTTCAGGTTATTGATTCACCTTTAGAATATGGAAATAGTAATATGAAGTTTGACAACAAAAAGCAAGTAAATTGGTATAACGATGGTCTGAGAGAAATGACAAATCAATTGAAAGCTTCGAATATTTAAAAAAAATCGTTATCTTTCATAGAAGATATCTCAATGTTACAAGAAAATAAAATATAATAACAAAATCAAGATTAATAGTACAAAACGCGAAGCTATCAAGGATTTCATAAAAAATTCCACAAATATATCTGAGGCTGTAGGGAAACTGATTGATTTCGAAAAAACAAATGAATATAAAATATATAAATCAGTTCGAGAATTCAACGAATTCTTCGTCAATGTAGGAAAAATTATTCTGAATGCTCTTCCCGAATATGATATTAATTTCATAAAAAAACTCAAATATACTCACCCTTATACTAATGAATATTTCAACACCCACCACTGAAAACGAAGTTGGTTGAGTTATTGGAAACCTGAAGAATTAGTATGTAGTAGTAAGGATAGAAGTAAGAAGTAATAGTAGGAATGTTTGTGATATAAGCATCAGATTGATCAAAAATGTATGTAATGAATTATTGAGTCGCATTCTCAATAAATATCTAGACTAAGAAATATTTCCAGGTGAGCTGAAGGTTGTCAAGTTCGTTCCTATTCATAAAACAAACCCGTTTCTGCCCGTTTTTTCGAAAATTCATGAAAGTTTGCTCAAGCATAGGAGTGTCTCTTATTTCGAAAGAAAACAGATCTTTGCTTGCGAACAGTATGGCTATCGCACTAAGAAATCAACAACCAAAGCACTAATATCCATTCTGAAAACAATCACAATAGTGATTGATGAGAATAATCAAAATTTCGCTCTGCTAGCATGTAAGATCTGTCCAAAACTTTCGATTGCGTGATACATGATCATCTTTTGAATAAATTTGAGTTCTATGAAGGCAGAGGTGAAGTACTGTTCACTTTCTATTCGAGCCGAAGCCGAAATGTGAAACACGTTTTATCTGCATGTGGAACATCGAGGAGTTCATTTATAAAATTAGTTGAAATTATTCAAGAAAACACTTTGATTTCGACCTTGAATCTTTTTTTCGAAATTCCATGTTTGATGGACGCAAAACAAAAAAAGACCAGCAGGATCTCCAGATCATACTGCATATGGGAGTATAACGTCCAAATTTTGTTTCAAAAGACTTATCAGTATTGAAAAAATGACTTCGGAATATGTTGAAATCGGAAAAACTGCACCTGGTGTAATTGAAACTCTTCCTAGAAATAGTTTATAGCTGGTGTTATCTCAAACGTTTCGCGAGATTTTCGACACGTCCTGGGTATTTTCTAGCAGGAAATAACAGACAATTTTAATATTCAATTCAACTAGTTTCAACTGTACTCGAAGATTCATGCAATGGATGCATTACTTCGTTTTTGATAATTTTGATCATCCTGTATGAATTTGATACGTATGAGCATATTCATTTAAGAAAATGTCGCTCCGGTCATCACTTCGAAATATATCACTTTGTAAATTGAAATTATTTTGTAACGTTTTTTTTTCAATTTCGAAAGAACTTCTCAGATTAGTGTAATTTTCGACCGGTTGAAAATAAACTATTATATTTGCATATACTATTAGAGGAAATTTTTAGAATCATGTATCGACTGCACAACTGGATCTTTCAAAAAAAATTGAGATTAGAATTTTTTTTTTGAAAATTTTAGCCTGTATATCAAACGGTAGAAAAAACTCCTAAAATATAATATTAGAGAATTTAATAGGCATTCTTTGAATGTGTATACATTTTAACATCATTGCATTGGCACCTTTTGTGAGAAATGAGAGAAAAAAATAAGAAAGTGTAACCTTTTTACCCCTTTATCTTCGATCACACTGTCAACTCGATAGGACTTAGTATATTATGTATTCTGCAAAAAACAGGTTCAATCTCACCCCCACTTTTTTGCTTGGAAATAATCCATCTCCAGTTGAAGGAATTGAGATAATGAGAGTATTTGAAGATTCAAGTGGATATTTTATTCATTAATCAGTTAACGTCCTCCATGAACCTAAACCGACAGAAAGTCGAATTTGTAGGAAACGCTACAATTCAACGTATGCTAAATAGAAGGCACTGCCATCCTTGCAATCTCACGTTGATATGTAAGACCTTGTTGTTCCTCAGCGCGCAAAATTTTCAATTTTTTATTGAGTGCTATTTTTCATTTTATTGGAAACTATGGTTTCGAAGGAAAGTATCAATTTCAACATCATTTTCTCCATGGAGTAACAACGGAGAAAATAATGTTTGAAAATTGTTATCCGCAAAATTCCAGATGGAATATTGAAAAGATATCACATTGTCAGAAAAAATGCCAAGGCTAAAAGTAGTTTTCATGAAGTCTCATATCTGGATTCTTTCCATTTCAATTCTATAAACAGATGTATCATCGTCTTGTCTTGTCGAAATAGTGCCAATTTTGGCAATCATTTTTTATGAATATTTGAAATCGTTACGAAGAAATTAAACAAAGCTGCATGGACAACTACAACAAAAAACTATATCCATATCGATGGAAACACTCTGTCGAATTCAATCTCTATCAAATTTGAATGAGTAATTATAAATAGAACAGAGATTCATACGGCGGATTCTCCATTATTCTTTACTCTCCACTTGTTCCGAAGAATTAATTAAGCGACTAGGATCGATTAGAGGGAAGTGAATATCTATACGACTAATGAACTTGGCTTCACATCAAAATCCACTCATGTCTAAATATGCTATCATGGATGCCATCGGATCCACTTATTGAAAATCACTCTCGTTATTCGAATTATGATCTGGTTTTTGATTGATACGGTGAATTGATCGGTAGATTTTCGAAAAGTACTATTAGAGGTGAATATGGAAGATACTTCTGAATGCAGTAATGAAAAGCTTTCTGTGTAAAACTCAATACATCACATCGATTTCTAATTTTGAAAATTTGTAATTACCATGCACAAATCCGTCAGTTATTGTAAACGAAGAATGCGAGTAATAAGTCAATATGAATTGTTGTAAAACGTATGATAGATTTTTCAGGAAAGATGAGTGGACTGTATAATATTGAATTTCAATTGCAAGCTTGAAACTCACCCTGCTTGCTCCTTTTGGATGATGGAAGGTCCCTTCATCTAATCTTCTCGTCTTGGTAGAGCGGTTGAATTATATGAAAATGGTTGATAATGTTCTAATCACTTGAAAAGCGGAAAACACTATCGGACGAATCTCAATCGGCTGACTGACTTTTTGAACAGACTGCTCTTTTTGGAGTGGCTAAGAGTTCAATGAATGCAATATAGGATTTCAAGAAAATTAAAAATAGTTTCAGTTGTGAGATGAATCGTTCCGAAACATTCTTTCTCACAAAATGCGAAATAGCAATTTTTTGCGAAAATCTTATAGTTATCAATTACCGACTTATTGAATCTTAATGAATAATAAAATGATTACAAATATACAGAAATGAACTGAAACAATTAGTTTTATAGTAAAATTTAGAACCGAACAGAGGAATCCGGAGACTCATCAGATAAATCGAGGAGTGGACACAGGACACAGTTTGATCCAAGGGTCGTTTTAAAATACCACCTTTTCCAAAATTCTTGCTGCATATTTTCTATCAGTTGCCAGCAAGATAATCGGGTAACTTCGGGAGGGGTAAAATCGGGTGGTAGGATTGGAGAAACGGGCTCAAGATTTAAAATGATTTGGGGTTAAATCATTGATATCTTCTACGTCATGAGTAAGTGTACCGAGTGGTCTAGAGTTGAGAATTGATTCAATGAGTGTGAGTGTAGTATAGAACTCTTCGTAAATTAAAATCTGTGTTCCAACAACTCTGGTAAGATGTATTTTCACCGCTTTAATGCTACTTTCCCACATGCCTCCGAAGTGTGGAGATCCTGGTGGAATAAACCAGTGATTAATTTTTTTTTGTTGCAGCATGTTTCATCAAATCTGAAATCTAATTTTTTGCTCCAACAAAATTTGTTTCTCCGTCACTCCATAAATGGGAAACGCGACCACGGCGGGAAAAGAAACGTTGAAGAGTGGCTTGAAATGTTTCTTCAGACAAATCACTTGCTAACTCTAGGTGGATGTGAAAAGTAAGAGAGTTTTCGCTTTAATACAGTCTTAGCTAGCATGTGCTTTTTCGCAAAATGAACAAATTCGAATAGTCTCACCTGCATTCCCATCGTTTGATTGAAAAACCTTTCGAATTTGCTGCATGAAAAGTAGATGACGTATACATATCTGGGCATTGTTTTTTCTGTGTTATTCTGAGTATGCTATCATTCTTTTCCTGGATGTGCGTAGTTTGTAAACTGGTCTTTGCCGAATCTATACGCTCTTCCGATTCGACTTCTTCCTTCATAAAATCTAGTAAGAGTGATAAATGTTAGTATTTGTATGAGTTTTTCTGGCTGTGATTCAATTTTCAGTTCTGCAGTGAAAAGTGAGGAAAACAATTATTATGAAATTGTTATTAGCCAATAAACATTTACCTAATCTTGCAGAAATGTTCAAATGCAAACAAACGATAGCTGTAAATGGATTGAAAATTATATCTTCCATTTACAGAAGTGAAAATACATATACTATTAAATCTTCATTTCATTTGAGAATATTACTTTCAAATTCCATTTGAAAATACACCTTAAAGTTGGCTTGGCAATCTATTAACAGCCACGAATTTGGGACGGAATCATCACGTTAATGTGTTCGTTTCTATATTCACAGAACAAGAATCCATTACAGAATATTTATTGACAATTATCCAATGCAGTGGATGGGTAATATCGAATGTGGGTGTCGCAAGCATGGCTTGAAGTGCATGAATTTATGCTCAAATTGTCACGATACTTATATGTGTTGTAATACCGAAAATCGTTTGACAAGAAAATTTCTGATTTTAAAGACATCGAAGACGAAGACATCTCCCCCTGTCTAATAAATATTATCTATACTATACTGATCTCGAAACCCAGAAAAACTCCAAGATGATAATGTTACGAAATCGAAATGAATATCTTAACGCCGCCGCTAAGAATCATAAAAAGGCGAATTTTAAAATGCCGCTCGTTTACGATCCGGCATTGCGGCGAGATAATCACCGATCCGGAACATTGATTCTGGATTATAAAATATCTGGAGAGTTCTTTCCTGATCCGATGTGGTGTATAAGAATGCATTTCAAGTGAAGACTGTTGGATGTTTCAGTCAGTTGAGAATTCTAAGTGTTCTATAAGCGATTTATAAGTCACTGCAGTAGTTGTATTTTCTAGTAAAGTCAATAAAAATAGTTCAGTGTTATTCGAAGTATTATTCGGATGAAATATCGAAACAGTGGTGTCAGAAATGGGATTTTGTGGATAATTGAAAATTATCTGTGGTGAAAACGAGGAATATATCGTACGATACGATAGAGGACATGGTAAAATTTGTTCAAAGCCTATTTATGGATTTCGAAAGACAACGGCAAGAGAAGGAACAAGAAGGGAAAAAGCGACGGCAAGATGAAAAAAAGCGAGAAGTTAAAAAGAATAAACGAAAGAATGAAAAAAAAGAACGAGAATATGCAATGCAGAAAACTTTCTGAAATCAGAAGAAGGAGCGAGAAGATGAAAAGAGAGAAAGAGAAGAAGTACTCCAGAAAATTCTATAGAACAGACGAATGAAAAAGAGCAGAAAGAATAACGATGGAAATACAAACTTTCAGAAGGTTCTTGAAATTCAAGACAAGCTACAAGTGAGCAAGTGTTACTTACATACAACTGAAGTACGAAAGAAGGAACTGAAAGAAGACTTGAACTATGAACTGAAAGAAGAACTGAAGGGAGAACTGAAGGACGACATCAAAAGAGAAGTGCATACAGAGCAAGAGGAGATCAGAAAAAGCAGATAGCTTTTCCACGTCGAGACATGGTTGCCACATCATCAATTCCTGTGAAAGCACGGACTATTGATGGACAGCCGTCTTGGTCCATGTATATCCGGAAATTTGAGGTGGCAGCAGCAGCCGAAGGATAGGATGAAGGAGGAAAATCTACGGCACTGATAGTAGTTTTGAGAGGGCCAACTTTTGATATATTGTAAAAGATACCCATCGAATAGCAATAAAGTTGCAGTATATCAATCAACCCCGTACCAGGCTCAAATAAATACACGCACACAAAAATTAGGTGAGAGAATTTGAAGCAGATGTGAGACGTCCAATCCAGCTGGCCTACCCAAGAGCACTTGGAGGTTTCAAGAATCAACTAGCGGTGCAGAGATTTTATAGTCGTATCAAGAGAACCAGAGATCTGAAAAACTCCGAGACTGACAAACTTCTAGAGGACTAGTGATGCCTTGGTGCGTTCTCTAGAAGTGAAGGTGGCCTTTAACACCTCGAGGCTGAAAGTGCGCGCTGTATCGATCATCATCTACAACTTTCACTCATTTTCATTCGACTTTTTTCGAAAGGATTCATAGTTCAGGTTCATATCGTAGAAAATGAATCTTCACCTCTAAATACGTATATACTACCACCCTGACCCCCTTTCAGTTTTTGAAATAAGTCGGCTCAATTTTTCTTTAATTATTTTTTCTTATAAATGCAGATTCACACGAAAGGGGAACCCTGTAATGTTCGAAAGACACCGCCTGAATCAAGATTAACATTCACTTTGAATTTTTGAAGTTTGTAAGCCTCAGGAAAAACCTCTCTCAGCAAGGAGTTCCAAAGCTCAGCTGTCCTATTGAAAAAAAATCCCTGAGCAAAAGAGTTTCGACAGGTCTCCAAGTTCACAACAAAGGGATGGAAATTCTGTACTCGTCGAGTTATCCAAGGGTGGAACGATTGATAAAATTAACTAAAATTCCAAGCATTCGTATAGGTACTGCTAAGAATGTATTATCTATTTCGGAATTTGAAATTATTGGTCCTGGTCTATTAGTTATTTCAATTTTTCTATATGACTTCATTTCGACTAAGTTCCATTATGCTGGTTACTTATTATACTTTTTTAGTTTTTTGATGAATCCAAATTGTTAAGATTTTCCAGCTTTGCTTTGTTGTTTATCCACATAGCGACGCAGTGCCACAACAATGTCTGAAAATAGTCTCTACGGATATCATTCAGAATGACTTGTTCTATTTCATCAAGTAAATCAGGAAATTGTTTTTCCGAAGTTTTATTCATCCATACTTGACAAAGTCATCTCAATCCTATCTTAATCTATTACCAAATTCCTGTCTTCACAGTAATTGAAACAATTTATAATTTTATTAATATCCACGACCAAATTTTTTTTTTGCCAAGTTAAACGATAAGTATTTAATTCTCTCGAGGACGTCTAGTAGAATTAATTTGAAGAACATCAGTTTTTCATGTCGAACAATATGATGAAAATTTTATTAGGATATCAATCACGAAATGGAGAGCCGACGAAACGAGAGGAGAATAAGAGAGAAGTATTAGCTTGGGGGGTTTGAGACAAATAGAAGCTCCATGACATAACGTGAAATGATAGTCTAGTGGACCGATTCAGTTTGGTGATGATCTATAGCAGATATTCGAGTTTTTGCTCACTAGATCTATTAATGGTAACATATTCAACGAATCTCATGAAATTAATAGGATCAGATATCAAGGACAAACAAAGTTTACGTGAAATGGCTTCATTTTGAGTGCTTTCCAATGGAAACAATGATCATGTGACGTCACTCGTTGCTGAGAGGGCGATATAACTTTTTTTATTGAAACAAATATCTAGTGATACCTGTTCAGAGGGGTATTTCGATTTTCTGTTCAACACTGGATAATTTTCGAAAATTGGACCAGCTATTCCTGAGCTGCCTTTCTCAAAAATGGTTTGTAACCCTCAGCGCAAGTCTCGGTATGAATCGAATCAATTTCAATTCATGCAAGAGCTGGGCGTGATTATTACAAAGGTTGAAATGGATCTGAGTGATGTTTGAAAATATTTTCTTCATCGGATAAAGGACTCTTCATTAATGTAAGAATGTAGGCTTTCACGGCCAGTGTTAATACATCTCTTGTTTTTCGGGCTTGAGGGCCGTGTAGTGGAATTTTTAATTCCGGAGCTTTCGGCTACATCTGCGGCAGCCATCTTCAGCGGCGTGGTCTTATACATAGAGGAGTCCAACTAAGACCACGCCGCTGAAGATGGCTGCCGCAGATGTAGCCGAAAGCTCCGGAAGTAAAAATTCTACTACACGGCCCTCAAGCCCGAAAAAACATAGATAGACTCTTCATTAGTTAAAATAATTGAAAATAGAACTGGCTAACTCTCGGATATGGCTAGTCGAAATTTCAGAAGTAAACCAGTATCTGATAAAGAATTGAAAGTCTAAAACATGGTATTACAAGATTCTATTTTTTTTGTAGGAGAGATCAGTACTGTTTTTTTTTAATTAACTAGAAACGTCACATGAATATTTTTTCTTGGAGAAAACCTCAAATCATTTTTCCCAAAGTGAAATTTGACCTTTAATCGACCTCGATATATCGTTTGGTTTGGAAGTGGAGAGTGGGTGCGCTAAAATTATTACATCCGCACTGACTACATATTGATTTCTGATCACATATTCACAAGTTCAAACCACATGATATTCCTGAAAGTTCATCAACTTAAGTTGGGATGGCTAATTGACTCGAGAAAGTCAAGTAAACTGAACAACAAAACTAACGTCGGTTTACTATTCAACTTGACATCAACTTATTTCATGCTGCTGGAACTACTTGATATGATGTTGTGTGCAGCAAACACCGATGGCTCTGATTTGAAAATGGCATACTTCGTTCCGTGCTATGCTTCTGCTCCATCAACGTCGTAGGGCATTATTATGAAAGTTTGTGGTTAGAGTGGCGACACACTACGATTATTTTATCAGTTCAGATGGGGCTTGAAATGGAAAGAGTAATGAAATATGGGCCGACCAGTCGGCTGGGTAGACTTTCGGACGCTGACCGATCGGAAGCCCATATTATTTTTTGTTACAAAAGCCGACCAAATTCCCCTCACTTGAGTTCTTTTCATCCGATTTCCTTTCTCATAAATACGAGACAAGATTGCGCTCAAATCGATAACTACTCAAAAAGTATAGTTTGTCGCAAAATGAATAGAAACCCTGGTGTGTTGACTAATACCTAATAGATTGTAAGCAAATTTTCTCGACTTTTCGCTTTCTTGATTTTGATCAATTTTAACTGAAGAGATGCCTTCGAGAGTTTGACAGCAGAGGCGCACCTTACGTGATTTTAATTTAATCTGTGATGCCATGATATCCTTCTGCTCGACGGATTTATAGGTTATGTTTGTTTCATGGTCTCATGTTTCGCATGCAATTTCTTGCTTTTCCACGAAATGCTAGAAATTATGTAGTCATCAAATTTTGAGTGATTATTAGGTAGGTATTCCTTTCGCTTTCAATTTGATGAAAAAATAAATAAAAAACTGAGTGATTGTGATATGACTTTAAATCTTCCGGAACAATAGTTGTGAGTGAAACTGGAAAGTATTGATATCTCATCTTCCTACCTTCTGAATAACCTGCGAAAGTGTAACGAAGTTACTAACTTCCTCGGTGGTACTTCAGGTAGAAGCAACGTGTATCATTATTTGTTATTAATCCGTTTGATAACGCCCTCTATTGTCACCGCTCCCAAACTGGGTCTGAGTGTGGCTCTGTCGTGACAAGGACAGTAAACTATTATAGAGGATGGCCAGTTCCCTATACTGCAATGTTATCCTGTCAACTGACGTCACCACGATTCCTTCCGTAGTTTATATGTACATTTCGTGATGCAGTGGATTTAATATAATGAAGTTTGAGACTACTGGTACCATCAGTCGTTAACTTTCATAGCAACTTGTTTTAGTTGCAGATGATGTGAAATTGATTGTCTCTTCTTCCGGTGTTTCTACCCAATGTAGATATATGAAATGAATTTTATTTAGGATAGGTGTCTGATGAGTACTTGAAAAGGATAATAATTACTTTACACAAAAGTTTACTGTCCAGGTGGATAATATCAATTGACAACGAAAATTCATGCTTCCATCCTCAGCTGTTAGACCGCAGTTGGATTTCAAATTATCAATCAACTTGAGTTGTTCAATTTCAGGCATTCTGTATTGAAGGGGCAGTTGGTTTTCGGGGAAAAATTCTGTTCTTTTCCATGAAGAATGCTTCCTTCACAGTGTAATCCCAATATAGGTATAATGAGTATTTTTATTTCATACTAGTTAATGACAAGAATTCATAACAATTGGAATGACTATCAATAATAAAACAAAACATTAGTATTGTGAATCTGTTTTTGGTTGTTTACGGAATCGCGATGACGTCAATGACAGCATAATGAAATTGGCGAATCGGGCCATCCTCTGTAAAAATAGTTTACTATCCTTGCTGTCGTGATAGGAAATTACATTGTGTCAGGCCGTCGATGTGCACTAGATACACCGTATCGCCGGCAGAGGACACGACTCACCCCCCACCGAACTCTCCGTAGTGCATTATTTCAAATAGTCTCGAAAGCATCCATCAAGGCAGTTCCAACCGAGAGCATCTTACTGCTTATTACAACTCATTTAAACGAAGGTAAATATCCGAACAATAATCCGTCTATCCAACCGCCCAGGAGAGCTTGGAAGTGCCGATTTTGAGTAAGTGGATATTGGTAAAAGGTAGTGGTCCTCAGTTCCTATTGTATTCCGATATTTGAATGTTTTATTCTATAGAAGGCCGTGTGCTAAACACCCTTCCTAATAATGAGGCCGTGTGCTAAACACCCTTATTAAACCGAGCGGATTATTATTGTGATGAGAAGGCCGTGTGTTGAACACCCTTACTAATTTAAGGCCGTGTGCTAAACACCCTAATTATTAGAGTATACCGAAGGTGCATAGATTTTTGAAGGGGCCGTGTGATGAACACCCCACGTTTTTACATTATACCGGGTGTATCAGTGTACCGTTATTAGAATTTGTCAAGGGCCGTGTGCCAAACACCCCTTATAGTTTTTACCACCGTTATTATCCGTCACGAACTGAGAACCACGAGTCCTCGTGTTTAGAGCTTTGAGCTTGTGCTTGCGTACCGTTTGCCGCTTGCCCCGTAGTATCCCTTAGAATCGATGAGCTTGTGATGGTGAATGCGTAACCTTTTTCCGCTGTTGCTTCCGCCTGTAAAAGTACTAATAGATTTGTTTTACTCAATCATTGATACTAATTGTTTAACCTGACATTTTCTTTTTGGATTTTTATAATATAATTCGTTATTCTATACAGTTGTTTTATTTCAACTACGAGCAGCAGGTACCCAGGGTTTGAACCCAGAAACGGCAATTAAAGCCTGCCGTACTGGCCACCATTGATTTAGTCGATACCATAGTGACCCCTGGAGTATTTCTTTCTTCACTGAAGCTGCCCGGAGCAAGTGGACCTTCACACGGTAAACAGAGGTGGCGCCCGAGGCAAACCCGTGACCTGGACTCGGCGTCAAAGTGACACGTAACGCATAAAGAGCGTTACAAATTTGGCGCCCGAGCAGGGACCGTTTTTATGGTAGACCGAGGCCGTTGATCACCGAAAGTTGGTTAAAAACCGTTCAGGACGAGAAGCAATTAATTCGTGGAGATATCCCACTGAAACCGTTTGAAAACGCTTCTGGAGGTGGAATTACATCGGAATACACCAAAATTTTTCAAATCCTTCGAACTGTCATTTTGACAGATTTTCAAATCAACTCTGCGATACCTCTTCTAGTAGGTTTTCGGGTGCGCAGAAGCGATTTTCACCATCCGTTCAGCGATTGGAGTTACCATAGCCAAGATAGGAATCGACCGGAAAAGTAGTAAGTGCCTGACCGTACAGCAAACAACACGTACGTTCCCCCAGTACTGAGGAAAGATGTCTGGCGACGAATCCGATACTCAAGGGGATTTAGGTGCAAACCAGAACCCCCCAGACACTCGAGTCGGATGGATATACTTGCTGAGGAAAGACGAGCTCGACGTGGAGCTGACAAAGTTCCGACTAGAGACCACAGGAACGGTAGACGAGAAACGTCGGCGTCTGATCAAGTATATGCGAGAGGGCCGAGCTTCACCTGTGCCAACAACGACGATGCCGTTCGTGTATCCAACCACTAGTGGAGGGACGACAGTAACTGCCGCAACACCGACCATGACAGTAACCGCCGCCACACCGACCATCACAGTAACCAGTACAGGAGGACAGGCAATACCGAGCACACTCACTGGTACGTTGGTGGGAATTCAGTCGACTCAGCCAGGACCGTCAGTCAGCCATATGCTGCCGCCTCTGAGGACGAAAGACTGGCAGATTTCGTTCGATGGAAGCCAAGACCCCGCCGCCTTCTTCGAAAGGCTAGAAGAGATTCGTGCTTCCCAGTGCATCCCTCCAGACCGTCTTTTGCAAGTAATGCCCGAGCTGTTGCAAGGAAGCCCTGCATTATGGTTCCGAAATAACCGGTCACGATGTCCTGATTGGCAAACCTTCTGCACCGCCTTTCAGAAGTTTTTCTTTCCCGTCAACTACCTCATCGACTTGGAAGTGGCCATCAGCAGAAGGGTGCACCGGCTGCAGGAGGAGTCATCACAATACATCACCGACCTGCAGACCCTCATTCGCCGTCATGGAGGAATTTCACCTGAACAGGAGTTGAACTGGCTATACCGAAACCACCACCCAGAGTCGTCACTACAATCTCAGGCGCAGAGAATGGCGCTGCTGTATCGGAGACGTTGTTATGAAACGCGAACATTACCTGTCATCTGCCGAGAAAGGTTACGCCGCGAAACTTGCCCCGAAATATTCCGGTCCGTACACCGTAACACATGTCCTCTCGCCGGTAGTGTATAACCTCAAAAGTCCGACCGGCAAACGGCTCTCGCGAGTTCATATCAAAGATCTACGCCCAGCTCATCCGTCCGATGGAAACCTCACACACCACTGACGTTCCATGCTTTGTAGCAAGAAGACAGGCAAATGTCAAAACGATACCCTGGAGAACCGCCCAGAGGCGCACCGCTCCCACCGGTCCTCAAAGTTCCGATTCAGGATGCGACCCACCGAGCCAAACAACTGGCAACCAAAAGAAGAGTTTGCCAGATCCTTGCCAGGGATCTGCATCAGCCTGCACAGAAAGGACGGATGGGACCCCCTGGCCGCATACCCACCAGGCCTGCTCCGGTAGCCCTACAAGCCAACCGTCCCGCTTCCAAAATCAGATTGACCCCGCCTATACCCGCCAGTGAGATACTCGTCAGTGAGATACCACTCCCTCCATCTTCCCCCAGACCCACGAGACGTATTTCTCCCATATTGACTATCCCTAATCTTCTGGTTAACCGGATACCGCCCCCCCCTCCTGATCCCCAGCCGGAGACTCACCCATCCCCACTTAGGAGGGATATTCCTTTTTTTCCGTCTACCGTGAAACCCGCGCAAACGGTTTCAAGACTTCAAATTGGGCCCATCTCCAGCGACGACTTGCTGAAAGCAATTAGGGAGACGCCTCCGAACCAACCGTTGAGCCCGGAAATACGAGAAGCTCTAAGTGCTCTCCGACCACCCGACCGTCCAACAGGCCGATACCACAAGAGGATAGTCGGCTCGGATGGATCCTCCCGGCGAGTATGGCTTCCGCCCCGAAGTTGAGATGCCTGAAAAGCAGAGACTGCCATGAAATTCGCTTTTATTTCAATTTTTTGTTTTGAAGAAGTTATTTATTTACTGTTTAATCATCGTATATTATATAAGTGACAATAAATGTTTTCGTTTTCCTGATTGATTAGTTTGTTCGACCGATCCCATTGGCAGATTGATAAGTAATTTTGTTCCAGCCAGAACTACCATGGACACTCTGGACTCATCCATTAATCCCCTCGAGGCAACTACCGATGCACTCGCCGCTGCCCTTTTGGACGCGATGCAAGAGACTGATAACCAACCAGAATCAGCCACTACGTCCCAGGAAACAACCGTTCCGCCCCCGGAGACTCCGCAGCTCACGATGGAACATTCAGATGATCGCATCGTCGCCTCATGTTCTGTACGCTCCGACCCTGGGACAATCAGCCCAACCCACCCCTATTTCATAGAACATCCGGAGGAAAACTCGTTAGACGACAGATTCTGGACGGCCGAACAACAAGCTGTAAGGGCTAATCTACCTAGACCAACCGAGTCGTTGCCAGTCTACCTACCGGTAGACCAGGAATTATGTTGGAGGTGTGGCCGACCAGGACACAACCGGAGTACCTGTACACGGAACGTTCCGGTGCTTTTCTGTTCCCGCTGTGGATTGAAGGATGTCCTGTCCCGGGACTGTTTGTGCGAAGACCCACCGCTGCACTCCACCAAACGTCCTCGTACAACCAGAAACAGAGCCCCTTGCGCACGATGTCAGTGTCCCTGCCCGAGACGGCACGTGGCATGTCCCGATTGCGGATGTCAACGTCCATTCCACCACAAGCAACACCGACGATAGGCTGGCCCCATTTTGAACAGCACAAGAAAAATTATGATTATTTTTTTATTGTTTATTCCGTTACAAGTGTAACAGGCGTACTTACCCCTTAATAAAGGGTTCGGCCATTGAAAGGGGTAGGCACCTGACCGGTTTTTCATTTTGTTTTTGTATCAGGTAAGGATTTAAAGATCTGTTTAAGTTGAAGACAGGCATAGGATAAGTTTCTCAGAAGGTATTTTATTTCACCGTATAGGCCGCGCAAATATAAAAAAAAAGTTGTTTCACACTTTTTTTTTCCCGAAGTGGGAAGGGTGTGTAACGAAGTTACTAACTTCCTCGGTGGTACTTCAGGTAGAAGCAACGTGTATCATTATTTGTTATTAATCCGTTTGATTACGCCCTCTATTGTCACCGCTCCCAAACTGGGTCTGAGTGTGGCTCTGTCGTGATAGGAAATTACATTGTGTCAGGCCGTCGATGTGCACTAGATACACCGTATCGCCGGCAGAGGACACGACTCACCCCCCACCGAACTCTCCGTAGTGCATTATTTCAAATAGTCTCGAAAGCATCCATCAAGGCAGTTCCAATCGAGAGCATCTCACTGCTTATTACAACTCATTTAAACGAAGGGAAATATCCGAACAATAATCCGTCTATCCAACCGCCCAGGAGAGCTTGGAAGTGCCGATTTTGAGTAAGTGGATATTGGTAAAAGGTAGTGGTCCTCAGTTCCTATTGTATTCCGATATTTGAATGTTTTATTTTATAGAAGGCCGTGTGCTAAACACCCTTCCTAATAATGAGGCCGTGTGCTAAACACCCTTATTAAACCGAGCGGATTATTATTGTGATGAGAAGGCCGTGTGTTGAACACCCTTACTAATTTAAGGCCGTGTGCTAAACACCCTAATTATTAGAGTATACCGAAGGTGCATAGATTTTTGAAGGGGCCGTGTGATGAACACCCCACGTTTTTACATTATACCGGGTGTATCAGTGTACCGTTATTAGAATTTGTCAAGGGCCGTGTGCCAAACACCCCTTATAGTTTTTACCACCGTTATTATCCGTCACGAACTGAGAACCACGAGTCCTCGTGTTTAGAGCTTTGAGCTTGTGCTTGCGTACCGTTTGCCGCTTGCCCCGTAGTATCCCTTAGAATCGATGAGCTTGTGATGGTGAATGCGTAACCTTTTTCCGCTGTTGCTTCCGCCTGTAAAAGTACTAATAGATTTGTTTTACTCAATCATTGATACTAATTGTTTAACCTGACATTTTCTTTTTGGATTTTTATAATATAATTCGTTATTCTATACAGTTGTTTTATTTCAACTACGAGCAGCAGGTACCCAGGGTTTGAACCCAGAAACGGCAATTAAAGCCTGCCGTACTGGCCACCATTGATTTACTGAAGCTGCCCGGAGCAAGTGGACCTTCACACGGTAAACAGAGGTGGCGCCCGAGGCAAACCCGTGACCTGGACTCGGCGTCAAAGTGACACGTAACGCATAAAGAACGTTACAAAAGGTAAGTACTCTTTTCTTCATAGTGTTAAAAGAAATGCAGTCTTATGTGATTACGAGCCGATGATATGAGGGATAAGTAAATACCTACACGTTACACGAGCGTTTTATTTTGACCTTTGTAAAACGGTTCATAATAAATCCAACTATCACTATAAAATGAAACAAATACAAGAACAGCACTGATAAACACTTAGAATGAATTTAAAAGAGAAAAATGTGAGAAGAACAAGAAGTATGTACAACATTTTGAATATTAAAGGAACTTTCAAATGCATCACGAGTTTATCCAATTAGACCGCCGGTATCGAAAATCACTCAAAAGGTGCTGCCTCAATGAAAATTTTCCCCCTAGAAAATAGCATTTGTATCACCACCTCAACACCACCTACCGTCAAAAAATGTAAGTTTACTCTCGATTTCTCAGGTCGAGAGGAATTCGCTAAACAAAAGCATATCGGTCAACGCACCAGGGTTTTTATTCTTCTTGGTTTGTCGATTGATCGGTTGACTATTGACGTCCAACTTCCTAACTATAACAGGGAATTCCATATGAAGTTTTTTTTTCATATGAGGTGGAAAGATTCGGGGAGAAATTAGATTGAAAAAGGTGAAAAAAGTTTCAAAAGTGAAGAGTAACCTGTTTTTCACTGATTTTGCAGGGCAAAAATGGTGGAATATGCCTTTCTTCCCAATTTTGAGAGGCTTCAACTTTTGAATCAGGGGAAGCGCCTCGTTTTGCCTTCTCATATTTATGTATTTCATACGTTGGAATAAAAGCTTTTGTGAAGATAGTTTTGAAATAGACTTCACATTATCATAAAAAAACTTCTCCTCGAATCATAATGCAAATTGGCACAGTAGGCAAAGGTCAGCTAATTGGTTCGGGTGCCCAAGCGCTGTGAGGCGTCCTACTGTTTTTTTATGATGGAGCATTTGTTATTTCATCTGCAGGGACAACCAGAAAAACCCACAGTACTACCGGGTGGGTTGGTGTATTCGATCAAGATATGGTAGCTTTATTTACCGCAATGTATTCAGGCCCATCCTAGATCCTAGTGGACCTAGTAGTTAACCGAGATGAACTTATGGTTGATATAGATATCAAGCACGAGGATATCACGCCAAATTCGTGTTTGTGCTCAGTTTTGATAGCAGTGGATGCCACTATTTGTGACCTCAACAAGTAGATATGTGAATGTCATATGTTTTTACTGTCGAAAAAACAGTGAGTTCTTGAAAAATGTTTCATAACCTTTTTCCATCTACCTATTTCAAATGACGCTGGAGCAATTCTTTTTTGTGCTAGGCTGGATGGCTGAGATTGGAAAAACTGATGAAACTTCATTTGCTAACATTAACTTACAAAGTGGTAACAACTTCTACACCAACATACCTAGCTGCCGAATCACCTTTCGTAATTGCAACACTTCAAGAACTCGAAACAAAAATACCATGGTCATTCTCAAATTCAAAACCAGTTTGCACACGCTAAGATTCTCATACACTGCCCTCAAGTACTACAATCCTTTACCTAATAATTTTCGGAACTATAACATATAATGATCAACTTCAAGAAGAAACTAAAAGAACTAATATGACTGAATTGCTATTCGATATACTCCTGGCAATGCATGTTCAATTGATTGAATATTTCTCTCTTTCATACCTATAAGATAGTGATATGAGTGGTATTTTTTGTTCCTTTATGTACATTGTTAACATTCTTTCCTTTTTTTTCCTTTTTTTTTTCAAAGGTTGAATTGTAAAACAGCATCAGCTGACACTTCGGCCCTTCATCAATTTCTACATTTCATATATACTGGTATTTTTTCTTGAAATGTGTCTTCAGAAACAAAAGTGTGCCCTAAAAGGCTAGACAAGTATAATCATGTTTTTCCAACCATTTTGTTAATGATAATATGTATATTTATTGAAATATATCTCCTTTGGTACTGCACATACGTGGGTAGCGATATATGCGACTTCTGACTATTTCTTGATTATACAAAAGCGGAAAATTTTACAGAAACGTTACTATCTCATAAAAAATGAAGTGAACTATTGAAATAAAGAAACTACTCAAAACTACGATGAATAAAGGGAGAACTAAAATTCAGTTGGAACTTGAACCCATCTTACAGAAAAATTTACTGAAAATTAACAATGATATTTTGTTTTTCGTCCCGTTAACCAGCTGACGAACTTCAACCCTCAGAAGTCGAAACTTGTGCGAGCAATGGATCAACGAAGCCTCACCTTTTAACGTGCGATTACCCAGCACGGTGGCCCGTGCTAACCACTACACTACCTAGACCACTAATAATAAGAGACAGTAATTCGAGAAAGTTTCATCATAGAATTTTCCAGTACAAGGTTTTTTTTAGAAATTTTAGATGTGGACAACATTTCGGAACCTCGGAACGTCAAGCGGTAATCTGTGTTGGCTACATTGATGTGGAATGAGGCTTATTTGGACATAACATATATAAATGGCTAATAGGTCCGTTATTTGTATGGAGTTTTGGACGCTGCGTGCTCAGATAAGTGGATTCACAAATTGAGTCTTCTTCTGAACATATTATCAGTAACAAAAACTGAAGCACCGAAGACTAGTTATTCGGAATATTGAGCCAGAACAAGACGAATAAAAAGAAAATGAATATGAAGACCATTCGAAACTATAGAAATTACTTCGAGATCAAAAATGTGAAGAATCTAACAGAGAAGATGAATCAGCAGAATGCAGTGGAGTGCTGAAAATGAAAAATGTGGAACATCTTTGGAGAGAGTTTCGCAACATATAAGACATGGTTGCCTGATCTGATCTGTCTCAATTTTTGGGTACCACACGAAAAATCATTTGAAGAATTAACTAACTGAATCATCACTGATATTTTGTTACTTCACTTTTCTGCCTCAATCCAATTTGTTACCAAGATTAACTATATTGAATAAGAAACAAGCTTGTAATATGTTATTGATTCATTTTCATGCATTTTGCATAGTTTCAAGTAGGTACTTTGATTTTTTGAATGACTGATATTTCATCGTTTGACCTAATTTGATGGACCCTATGGAACTAATATAATTACAACTCGACCTTCAGTGGTCAATTTCTATAGGGAGAATCGGTACGTCTATAAGAATTTTCTTGGAATTCAGAAGCATTAATTTTATATACATCAGTGAATATTTGGCGGTATCGCGCATGTAACAAATGACGAAATTGTACTATGAAATAATGGCGGAGGACTTCTATCATTATATTTCAAAATCATATAATCATTAAGGGGCGAACGAAACGTGTTCAATCTCTGCAAGTTGATACCAAAGAGTGTATCGAACACTGCTACATAATGCTAACCCGGATTATTACCAATGGGCAAGATAACCATTTCGAAAATTTTCTGTGCCACAGAAAAAAGCTACATGAAATTTGTCAGTTTTGTCAGAATCAGGAATCATTAGCAATACATGTTCAACACCGACTCCTTTACATCCTTCCCAACTCTCCTCTGAAATATCACATTCCATTGAGAAATATCAGTTTCCTGTATAATTCTTACTAAAAATGGGTTTTCGAAACCACGGCGCATATAGAGCTTAGTTTCAGCTTCAGAAGTGGCTTGGAAATGGAGTAAATGGAAAAAAGTGATTATAAAAAATATTAAAATATTCCTGACTCGGCTCACTGGAGATTCAGTCAAACCTGATGACTTTTTGAAAATTATTTTTTTAAGCCTGCGAAACCATGGACTGAGATGTACAGATTTATGTACGAAAGGTTACGATATAGACCAATGTTCTAATGTTGTTGTAATTTCTGTCATCTTTGACAAACTCGAGGAGATTGGAGACGAACTAAAAAAGTCAGGTCTATGCTCAAATCTACCAAGCAGTTTATTGAACGAATTCAGTGATAATGGGGAGACGTTTGAAGGCTAAGAAATTTTACAATCAGATGGAGATTTCGAAAAAATTATTGAACAATCAACAAGTTTCAGACTCGCTTGAAACATTTTTATAATGTCAATTTTGTACATATTTTTTGTTAATATGTGACTATAAAAAATTTTTAAAATCAAAATGATTCTCCAAAAAAATTAACTTTAAATTATTTCATTGGGAAGAAGAAGAAATTATGATGTTTTCATTTGTATGACACTTTATCATTCGTTTAAAATTTTCCCACAAATTTCATTTGACACGAATATCTCACTTCAGAAAATGAAGAAAGTTTTCGTTGTATTTTTTTTTCGTAGAATCGAATGGTGTCATTCGTTCAAAATCACTAGAAATTAGAAACAATAATAGACATATATAAACAAATTCACAGTTGCGAAGTCCGTTTTAATCGCTTCTTTCATTTTTGAGCGTGTTTTCGAATGGAGACTATCATTTTTTATTTCATCACTGAAAACTCTAGATAAAAAGGAAGAGAATGAGCACTGTTGATTCGGAACTATTGAATTGATTATTATGGAAAAAAGTGTGGTTATTGAAGACATGACAAAGTATGTTTTTACGGAATTCCATCTGAACATAATAACTTTCGTGGAAATTAAAAATGAGAAACGAAAAACACTGTTTTTCACATTCTTCTCGCTTATTTTGAGGTTATGTGCAGAAGTCTTCCATACAAGTGTTGTAGATCTATAATTTCTTCATAAAAATCTTTCCTCTAAGACGTCATATTTATTTTTTTTACATTCAGAATAGACAACTTCACCATTCTCCATCATCAAAGTGCTGTTAGCAATTTTCGTTTCGTGAAAGTACAGCTTGCAATTAGTAAACGAATACGTAAAAATAACTTTAAATATTTTAGACACTGGAACTAATGAAATTCTTGAGAACTATTCCACTTAACTCTACCAAAAATAATGAGAGATGATCATCATCAACGAAGGAGAAATAGCGAGATCAGTTATTATGAATCGGCAACCTTCTAAACTGTATTTATTAATAAAGTTGCACAAAAAGGATAACTCCTTCAGATCGGTGGTTTCTTTTGTCACACCATCATCAGTGAGATTATTATCAAAAAAATAATAATGTCTTACGACGATGATGGTGCAGCACGGAGAATGCAATTTTCAAATCAGAGTCAGCAGTGTTTGCTGCACACAACAGCATATCAACTAGTTCCAGCAGTTTGAAAAAGTTGATGTTAAGTTGAGAAGTAAACTGACGTTAGTTTTGTTTTTCAGTCTACTTGACCTTCTCGAGTCAAGTAGCCATTCCAACTTGACTTGACGAACTTTCAGGAATTCTCTGGAACATCATGTGCAAAGTGGTTTGAACTTGACGATATGAGATCAGAAATTGATATGTAGTCACTGTGGACTTAATAACTCTGGCGCAGCTACTCTCAACTTCAAAAATATCGAGGTTGGTCAATGTTTACGTGCGAAAAAATGATTTGAAGTTTCTTCAATAGAAAAAATATTCATGTGACGTTACTAGTTGGTGAAAAACAATATCAATTTCTTCATTCGAATGCAAGTAGGAATCTTGTAATACTATGTTTGAGACTTTCAATTTTCTACCAGACAGTGGTTTACTTCTGATAATTCGACTAGCCATTCTTGGGAGTTGGCCAGTTCTATTTTCAATTACTTTCACTAACGAAAAATGATATCCGTTCTTGATATCTCATCCTATTCAGAATTAAAAAGGGAGGAAGCACTTTTTTATTTTGCACTCTCAAATTTGAATATCGGCAATAGATCATCATCCAACTGAATCGGTTTACTCGACTATCATTTCTCATTATGCCATATGGAGTTCCTATTTATCTCAAACCCCTCAAGCTGATACTTATTTTTATTCTCTTCTCGTTTCGTCGGCTCTCCATTTTTTGACTGATATTCTAATAAAATTTTTATTATATGTTTCGACATGAAAAAACTGATATTTTTCGTATTAATTATACTAGACATCCTGAAGGGAATTATTAACTCAGCATACTCGAAAAAAAAAGTTATTTGGTCGTATATATTAATAAAGTTGCACATTCTATCACCTACTGTGAAGGAAGGAATTTGGTCATAAATTATGATAGAATGGAAATGGCTTTGTTTTTTTATGGATGAATAAAGTGGAATTCTGAGATGGGATTTTCACTTCGTAAAAAAAAATTTTGATTGACCAATAAAATGGAAGAAGTTATTCTAAAAGACATCAGTAAAATTATTTTCAGACATTGTTTTGGCAGTGCGACGATGTATGGGAATGTAGAAATGAATATTTCTATATGATGACTTGACCAGGGCCGAACAGTTTTGAATTCCGTGATAGACTTCAGATTCTTAGTAGTATACGAATGGTTCGGATCGTAATAAATGGTCTGAGTTATTAAAAAATAATCTAGCCGACTGAGTGAGAGTCCTGGAAGAGTGGTGGGGCAGTAGTATATACGTATTCAGGGGTGGATATTCGTTTTCAGTGATATGAGGCTGAACTATAAGTCCTTTCGAAAAAAGTTGAATATGACAGTGGTAGATAATGAAGAAATCTAAAATATTTCTTTCAGCTTTGTTGGTCATACCCTCGAAATTATCAAGAGAAATATATAAAAAAAAACATTGTTCGTGTTCTTCTATCGATACTGCTCGAACTTTTACCCTCAAAGCGTTGCAGGCCGCCCCCACTTCTAGAGAACATACTGAGGCATCGCTTGTGCTTGAAGTTTATCAGTCGCAGAATTTCAATTTCCGGGTCTCTCAATCCATCTATAAATATCGGCACCGCTAGTTGCTTCTTGAAATCTGCAGGTGCTCCTGGGTAAGCCAGCTGGATTAGGTGTCTCACATCTGCTTCAAATCTTCTCACCCAATTTTTGTGTTCGTGTTTTAACTTCAGCTGTTCTTGATGTTCATCGCCATAATGCAATTCTATTGAAGAAATCATGTCCTCATATTTCCCCTCAAAACTACTATTGGTACCGTAGCTTTTCCTTCTTCGTCCAATCCATTGGTCACTGCTGTTGCCTCGAATTTTCGATGATGCGTGGACCAAGACGAATGTCCATCAGATATCGGTGGTTCCACGAATATTGCTGATGTGGCAACCCTGACTCGGCGTGGTTCTTATTAAAAGCTGTCTGCTTTTCTGGTCCTTTCATTTCCTCTCGTACGCTATGGACTTCTCTTTTGACGTCTTTCTTCTATTCTTTTTATTGGTGAAAAAGTTATAAACTTTCTGAAGGTCAGGCATTGAAATCAACCTAAATCTCTTGGAAATCGAAATTTTCTGTTCTGTCAATAATTAGTTCAAGAAGAACTTTAACAATTGATCCACCAAAACATCTGAGTTTTCGATATCTGCCGATAAGAAATAATTTTCTCCATACTTCAGACTCTGCTCATTATTCGCTGGGTGAATACTCATCGTAACTCTTTTTATTTCTTCTACTGCATTTTTGAGGTCTATTTGAGGATAATTTGAGGCCCTTTGAGATTTTCGGCGATAATTCGAACCACTTTGCATCTAGAACCAGAAAATATTTTGTGAGTGAACGTACACTCAACCCAACCCATGCAGTCACACTAACCCCAGAATGCATTATGGAGGAGGGCTCTTTTAGCAAAATATGAAAATAACCGAATGCAGTTTTTTTACTGACAACATGCTTGAATGGAAGATTTTCCGGTTTATTTTGATGCACGGGTGTAATTCGGTAGAATATTTCCGGAGTTAAAACAACGACGTTTGAAATTCAGTATTTATGCCTGTCAAGATGACAAATTTACATTTTAACAATCGTTATTATAGATACACGGACCGAGCGGGTATTTTTCGATACCTACCGGGTATTTACCAGCCCAAAAATGTCCCACCGGGAAGTTATCGTTGTAATTGATCGAAAATGTCCCGCTTCATATGGGATTTTTAACATACGATGGAAATATTCGGGGTAAGTGTAATCAATGTCATACAAACTGTTTTGAATGATAGAATCATTAAATATGAAGAATGGGTGAGTTGTATTTTCGTAATCTGGGACATCCAGCCTGTCTTTACTATGGTGAGTATACTCTATGCTAATTAGAAACTTGGATATTTTTGTGGAGACAATGAAGTTTGATTGAATTATTTTCTGTCTTTTTTCTTCCTCGAATTGAAAAATGTAAATTACAACTTCTATGAACAAACACTCTCTGTTTATAGGTACGTGTATATCATTCAAAAATGTTCGATTTATTCACAAAAAGGAAGAAATACTCTGATTATCATTTGTAACGATACCTAGTTTTCGGCTATAAATGGAATGAATGTCACCGGAATGTCAATTGAAAATGATGACAGATTTTCTCACGAATTGAATATTTCAGAGTGTTGAAGTTTTCAGTCAAAGTTTTCAGTAATTTACCCTCTTTTTCACTGAAGAGCTCAGGAGATAAATTTCTCTGAGCGAAACGCAATATTGTATGGATTGGAATGAAATGTTATCCTGGTGACTGAGATTATGTCTACAAATAGCTCTTTATTTTGCTTTGTGTAGATATTCCTATGTTAGCTATCTATTCGAATCGATTTTCAAATGATTGATAAACCAATTGAGCAAGAAAAAGTGATTTCTATGTAACCCAGTGCCCGTCGCGTCGTCGCCATATAGGCAAGAGTAGCTGTTTCAGATGGACTTTTTCTTCGTTCCTAACAACAGAGAGTGTTTGTGAAATTTTTCTGATTTTACTTCTTTCATAGAAGTTATAATTTATATTTTTTGACTCGGAGAAGAAAAAAGACAATATAATTCTTCAAACTCTATTCTAGGATTGACATTGAGATGGGGATGTTATTGGCATTACCACCGTTTTCAACTCCCAAGGGCATGAGACTAGTCATAAGATTCTTATAGCAATGATGAAAAAAATCATAAATGTGATTACTGTTATGTTATTGTCATTAGGGGTATCACTATACGAATACAAGAGTTTTGGATTTGCCGTACTCACAAACATATGCTGAAACTGTGTTGCATCCAAGTCAGATCCGCATCATCTCTGGGATATAACATTATTCGACAAATGCAATATTTTATATTTCAGAATGAGCTCCTTTATATTCAGGCCACAGTCTTGCCATTGGATTACATGTTACGGAAGCAGTAAGATGTTTGATATTTCTATGTGCATTTTTATGTTATTGTTGACTGGGTTCAATTTCTCTTGAATTTTGCATCTATTCGAAAGTGGCATATTCCATTGAGAACAGCAATGAAATTCGATCAAATATCAGAGCAGAATAATTTCGTGGATTCAGTATCATAGATGGATGATTGAAAATTGTAGTGTAGCTAAGGTTTTGCCAAAGAAAATGGAAAATGCGGCTATGGGAACTCCTACCTTGAATCATTTTTACAACATGAAGAAATTATTGTATTCGTTCATGTATGTTTTTCAATTGAACAATATCAATCGTTTTACTTCAAATGAGACTGTAGATAGTTTCTAACATTCCTTTGTCTTCATTCCGAAGAACTTTTACGGCTTATAGAAGCATTGCACGTGCGATGGTTGAAAAAAAGGTATACATGACATACACGAAAACAAAATTATCAGTAGTAGTAGTAACATAGTTACAGAATATTTCCATCGTATGTTAAAAATACCATATGAAGCGGAACATTTTCGATCAATTACAGCGAATATTTCCATCGTATGTTAAAAATCCCATATGAAGCGGGACATTCTCGATAAATTACAGCGATAAATTCCCGGCGGGACATTTTCGGGTTGGTGAATACCCGGTAGGTATCGAGAAATACCCGCTCGGTCTGTGTATCTATAGTAACGATTGTTAAAATGTACATTTGTCTTCTTGACAGGCATAAATACTGAATTTTAAACGTCGTTGTTTCAACTCCGGAAATATTCTACCGAATTACACTCGTGCATCAAAATAAACCCGATAATTTTCCATTCAAGCATGTTGTCAGTAACAAAACTGCATTCGGTTATTTTCATATTTTGCTAAAAGAGCCCGACTCCTTCGGAGTCGGGCTCTTTCGACAAAATATGAAAATAAACTCATGCAGTTTTTAGACAACATGCATGAAAATTATCGGTAATTTTGAAGCACTTGTGTAATCACTCCCTATAATTAAGTACGATATTTTGCACCTCAGCCTCACCGAGTCACTGGGGTATCTATAATCTGTTGTACATGACATCCATCTTTTCGAAGTCCTAGATAGCGACACAACATCGAGAACGCATTGTTTCCAGGAAAGAGCAACCTGGTGGAGAAAGTTTTAGTGAAATTGAAAACAGCTATCTGTATTCTGAGGCCACAAAATGCTTTTTCGCGTTCCAAAAGAGATTATCGCCGAGGTCGCTCCGTGAAAATTATATGATTGCAATTAATATTATGTCGTTTCAAAGAGACAGCGTTTCAACATGAATGAAGAAAAGTAAACTGATGGCATCAATATCACATTGTTTGTGTTGCGGCTGCAAAATGCTTGTTTCGGGCCCGGTTACTCGAAAAAGTAATTTCTTGTGAACTATGCTACCCTCAGACCTCCAGGAAATGAATCAGTGTCAATCTTGCTGAGCTGTAAAAACCAAAGTTGGATAGGATTATGCCTAGAAATAAACAATAGTGAACGGAGTTTCAAGAGAAGAAAGTGAATCATTTAGTTTCATCATTGAAAAAAACTTTCATCATTGAGTTCAAAATGATGCTCGAGACTGCGTAAATGATCTTTATGCTCAGAACTTTGATCCACTGAAATAGCAGATCAAAAACTACTCAGGTACGAGACGATATACCAGATATTTCAAATTTGGTTCACCACTAAGCCCAAAGGAAAACTGTTGAATTGGGGCAAAATTTCACCTCTATCTGACCAACGAAACGCCGTTTGGGAATTTTTGAAATTGTGAGTATTACCGGAAGTAATCGAAAAAACAAGCGTCAAATTCAATCTCTCTAGTTTTCAAAAGCCCCATTTTTTGACTTTCTAACGATGTATTACAAACTACTCTTGTTCCAAAAAAAATTCTGAGTTATAAGGAAAAGGTTTTTCTGTAGTAGTGGACATTGATTTTTCAAACTGTAACATTTTAATGATGTTCCCAATCGTGTCGATGAAAATAAACTTCACCAACAAATAAGAATTCATCTCAAAAACGACAAAAATAGTGTGGAAACTTCGAAAACTTATGTATTATTCCAAGAGACGATAACTTCATCGAACTTAGTTAAAGTTATTGGAGCGAAATTTGCTGGGTTTGGTTTATAGTAACGTTGAAAAATGAGATTTAAAAGCGATATCAACATTGAACTCTATTTATTATTATCAACAATTTATTATCCCAAGAAACATTACAGTTTATAGCAGGAATAATAAAAACTAACCACTCTTAATTGAACTGAACTTAAGGAAAAAATAAAAAAGTAACTTTTAAAAAAATATGAATTTAACTTGTATCATCAACAAATGATTGAATCTGAAATATCAGCATTCAATTTTTTAAATCGAATTCATTAAACATCTCTCCGAATGTTTTTTCGATAATATTTCACTTATCATTTCATTTGAGTTTCTGGGAATTGAACTGTAGATATCAATACCATTATAAAGAATAGTCTTCTGCTCAAATCTGGTTTAAGAGCGGGTGCTGCGAAACATTCCGTTTGCAAAAACCGATGACCTCATCCTGATTGATGAATTGAGTTGAGAAAGACTTAATGAATAATATTTTGGAGGTTGCCGGACGGAATTATGGTGCAGTTTTTTTTTCGGTCCTATAATAGGAGTTTTCGATTCCACCGCTGTAGTTGTGAAAAAAAATGTTGTATAGAATGCCAAAACCGTTGCCCGGTATTTCTCGACTAGAATATTTTTGCAAGATCCTCACAAACCTGGAAGTGACAGTGGCAAGAAAAGCCCGTTGTCAGTTTTATTTTCTCAACGGTTTTTGTGACTTCAGTTATAGCCGAACGTCATCCATTATTATAACAAGTACATTTCCCAATATTTAAAAAAGCAGTGCTTCGAATTTTGTGATATTTTTTTTAAGTGAAGAAATGTCGCTACAATTATCAAAAAAAAAGGCGAACAAAAATCATGGTGAACTGATGAATGAACCAAAAAAACTATTCTAATGCAGCAAGTTGGCGCAAATTTCAGACAAATTTGAGACGTTGTTTGATCCGAATGCTAATGAAGAACACTTCTCGTGGTATAAAAGTTGTATGGTCAGCTATATCAGCGAAAAAAAAACGTCGTCTTCACTGCATAGAGCGCTGGAAGAAAGAGCTTCATCATGATCAACACAGAGCGTGGCTGGCCCATCAACTGACCCGCAAATCAAAAAGAAGCAACAGCGATTCGTCGAGTGACTCATGCTGTTCCATTTGTGGATATACGACGGAAACCAAAATGAAAAAAAGTCATCTCTTAACTGAAATTTCAGCATCTTTGCTGTTTTTCAATACTTTGCATCGAAAAATACTTTGAAATTTTCACAAAAATTCGTATATACGAAACACCGGAAGATTTGTTTGGCAGAAACTTCCAATATCATACATCTTGGTACAGAAATAACGTTTCATTACCGAAGCCTTCTTGTAGCAAACAAATCACCTAACCGGTGTATTGAATGTCTCAAGGGCTCGAAGTTGAATGAAAGTTGCAAATATATAAAAAGGCGATGATTTCAGTGGGAAAACTCTTCTTTAATACTAACTGACAACTATCAGAATATCAATAATAATGACATACTTCAGTTTCACTTCAATATACAGAATGCTGAAAATATACGAAGGCACAAATAAAAAACTACATGTAAAAGATGCATTTTCCAACACACTCCCACCTTGTGTCACTCTTCTGTGTGACACGAATACTGTGGAAAATCTTAACTCCAAATCTTGCCGGGGGCTTAACCTCTCTTCCAAATCGTGTCGTAACCGTGCGTTGTTTTCTTCCGCCAACCGGAGTAGTTTCTTCTCGAATATTAGTTTCGTTATTTTCTGAAGTATTAGACTTGGGCTCTTTTGTATTATTATCCACCTCTTCCGATTCAAAACGTTTCTTCATATCCTCTTGTAGATTGCATCTAACACCAGGATCCTCATCGGTCTCGATTTCGAGCGGAAACAATCTTTGAATGGGTCTCATCAAAGAACCCGTTGAAGTTCGTACTTTAACTAAACGAATTTTTCCATCCTTTCCAGGAAAAATTTCCTCCACAATACCCAAAGGCCAATCAAGTCTTTTAAAATGCTCGTTCTCGATAAGAACGATTTCTCCCAGTTTGACTTCTCTAGAGGTATGTCTCTTCATATGTAAAACCAACTGACTGAGGTATTCTTCTCGAAATCTCTTCCTCAAGTTGGACCGGATTTTTTGAATGTACTTCAGATGTCGTCTCATAGATGAACCATCAATTTCATCTAAGCAGGCAGTTCCAATTTCTTTAATGTCTTGCAAAAACATAGACGGCGTAAGTACAACCAATTCTTCCTTGGTATCTGTGATGTAAGTGAGAGGTCTAGAATTTATAACAGATTCGCATTCACATAGGACAGAAAAAAGCTCTTCGTAAGTAAGACAAGCTTTTCCAAGTTGTTTTCTCAGCAACTGTTTTAAAATTCTTATTAGGCGCTCCCACCATCCTCCCCACCATGGTGAACCAGGAGGGTTGAATTTCCATTTAATTATTTGAGTTGTACTTTCCTCTTGTATTTTTTCCCAATCGAGATTTCTCATCAAATTGTCTGCTCCAATGAAATTCGTCCCGTTATCTGAATAAATAACAGATGGTCTTCCTCTTCGGGCTATAAACCGTCGCAAAGCAAGCAAAAATATCTCAGTGGACAGACTAGAAACAAGTTCAATGTGGATAGCCCTATATATCGCACAAGTAAATATACATATCCAAACTTTTTCCTTAGATTTCAGAAAGAGTGGACCAGCCAAGTCGATTCCTACAATTTCGAAAACTGCAGCATCTCTTACTCGATCCTTTGGCAGAGTAACGGAATCAACATCAAATCTTTTACTATCGTGTCGGCAACAAATTACACATTTTCCAATTATATTTTTCAGAGTTCTTCTTCCTCTAATAATCCAAAATTTTTGACGAATTCGACTGAGAAGACCTAATATTCCCACATGGCAACCTTCAAAATGAAAATACTCAACAATTTTGTCTACTACAGGGTGCTTCGAAGGTAATAATATAGGAAACAAAAAATCATTCGTATCATCTCGTTCGGTTATTTTTGTTTTTATCCTTATTATACCTTCATCGTCCTTGAAAGGACACAATGGAAATAAACGCTTATCTTCGACACCATCGAATGACTCATGTTGGATCAACCTTTTGAGAATTTTCTTAGCATTTTCAACTTCCTCTACTGACAATTTTCCTGTCATTCTTTTTTCCGGAAAACGACAATTGAAGATGAATCTCTGAATCCAACCCATTTCATTCAGTATCATCTGATATTTTGAAAAATGCCTATAGAAAATTGAAATATCTTTTCTAATATTCAGAAGAGAATCAACATTTTTCCTTTTTTCAATCATAATATCATTTTCGAAAAATTCGTAATTTTGTTCAGGCCAGTCCGATTCATTTCGCAACCATTCTGGTCCTTCCCACCACTGAGACTGAATCAATTTTTTAGGAGAACAACCTCTTGAAGGAAGGTCCGCTGGATTCATATCACCAGGAACGTGAAGCCAATGGTCTTTGTCAGTGACTAAACGAATTTCCTGAACCCTATTTCAAACAAACGGTTTCCATAAATCATCTCTACGAATCCAAGATAAAACTGTCGAGGAATCTGTCCAACAATACACAGGTATATCCTTAATTTCAAAATTATCGACAACAGAATTTAAAAGACGAGCACCTATTGTCGCAGCTAACAACTCGAGTCTCGGAATGGTCATTTTCTTCATAGGATAAATTCTGTTTTTTGCCTGGACTAATTGTATATGAGGACCAGCATCCGAAATAGATCGTAAGAAAATAACAGTGGCATACGCATCTCTGCTAGCATCACAGAACATATGCAAGGATAAAACAGTCGATTTACTATTCAAGAAACATCTGGGAACTCTCAACTGTTGCAATATCTGAATTTCATATAACCATGACAAAAAAATCCCCCTTAATTTCTTCAGGAACTTCTGCATCCCATGATATATTCAACTCCCATGTTTTTTGGATCAATAATCTAGGAAAAATCATAACAGGACAGCAAAAACCAACGGGATCGAAAAGACGGTGGGAAAAAGAAAGAATAGATCTTTTTGTGACTTTTTCCAGGTCGACATTTTTCAATGATTCGAAATTTATCTGCAAAGTATCCGATGTTGTGTTCCAATGAAGACCTAATACTGGAGTCAACGTGTCTTCTCCATTTGTCAGCGAGTTATTCATCAAAGTATGCTCCCACCTTTGTAGGTCAAATTTGCCTTCTAACATAACCTGAGTGGATTCCGAAATGAATTGTTGGAGTTCTTCTTCATTATTGACACTAGCCACACAGTTATCAACGTAGAAATTATTGACCAGCTTTGAAATGACCCAACCAGAAAATCTAAAATTTTCCCCACACTGATCAAATAATTTTCCCAAATGATACTTGATTACCGCTGCCAATAAAAAAGGACTAGAAGTCACACCAAAAACAACCCTGGTATGACGATAACATTTCAGTTTTCCTTCCTTGTCAATCCATAAGAATCTCAAGAAATCACGATCGGTTTTCCTCAAACTGATCTGTAGAAACGCCTTCTTGATATCAGACACAACACCTATCTCATGGAGTCTGAAACGTATCAAAATCGAAGGGATGAGTTCGATGAAATTAATTCCTTTCTCCAAACATTGATTCAATGACGGTTGATTTTTATTCCTAGCAGAAGCGTCAAACACGGGTCTCAATTTGGTAGTCGCACTACTTAGTTTAACAACGTGTCTATGAGGCAAATAGAAACCATTTTCACTATCAATTGGACAAATTTCTTCAATTATTCCTTCATTCACCCATTCAAGCAATGTTTTACTATAAATATCATAATAACCATCTGTTCCTAATTTTTTCATCAAATTTTCTAATCGTTTCGATACCATATCAGAATTATTCACAAGTGGGGGATGACCATCAATCCACGTCAATCCTACCTCGTACCTGCCATCACTGTTGACACAAATTGATTCTAAAAAATTATTCGTTATATCTGCTTCGATCTCCTTCCTCTCCTTCTTCTTTCCAGGATCTGAAATACCCAGTGTTTCCAAATCCCACAACTGAGATATATCGTTATTACAGAAAAGAGAAGAAACCAACATTGAAGAAGCCTCAGATATGTCAGAATCAACTTTGGGAATTTTACCCATCAGAATCCAACCCAGGAGAGTCTCCATCGCCACTAGTCCGCATCGCAGGGAATATCGTTTGCCTGTAAAAAGTTTACCTGCAATATCAGCCCCAATCAGAATTTCTATTGGAGCATCTTTCGTATCTGAAATTGTAATACCCAATTCAGCTAGTTCATTTTTCCATGGACCTTCTCGTACAGAAATCACATTACTACAAATCAGTGGCTGATCAAGAGCATCAAAATTGCAAATATACTTGTCATCAAGATTTTTCAGGGTAATTCTGTATCGATTATGATGACTAATTTCCGAGTTAGTACCACCAAAGAGAGCATGAATCAGTTGTTCTGAACCCACAGGATCATATTTCATTTCTATTGCTGTGTGTTTAACAATATAGGATCGTTGCGACCCAGTATCAATTATGGCCCTAACCAATCGATTTTTGAAATTACTGCTGAGACGTACAACGAGTGTCTGAAGTAAAGTTTCATCATGATGTGTCGTATTCGATAAGTTGTCAACTGTGACAGACGAATTTCCAGAATTCGATTCTGAAACAGGGGTTTTCTTGAAACACATTATGGTAGCGTGTTTTTCATTACATGTGGAACATCTTATATCTACTTTACATTTTCTTGCAAGATGTCCAAATCTGAGACATATATAACATCTACCGTGATCTATCAATATTTTTCGTTTTTCATCAAAAGACAATTTTTTCATACTATCATCATCACAGTCAGACGAAAGATGAAATTTCTTACAAAAAACACATTTTGGGGATTTACTTTTGGCGAGAAGTCCGGAAGCAGTAGGCATAGGATAGGTTTTTGATTGGGGTTCTACGTGTTTTGTATTACTATTTCCAAAACCTGACATAGCTAATGAGATTCTTTCTTCGCTTTCAACTTCTTTTTTCAGAAAACTCATTAATAAGTCTAAACGATTTTTCAATGAAGACGAAACATCATAAGTTGTGCTGCGCTGCCAAACTCTGTATTTTCTGGCAAACATGATTCTACTAGCGGATAAAGCATTGCCGCACAAGTATCTGAGTTGACGCCCAAAGTTTCAAGTGATCTTAATTGAGACTCTATTTGATCGTAAAGATAACTGAGTTTTGACTTTGAATTTATATTGTTGTTTGACTTTGAATTTATATTGTTCAAAACCAATTTTAAAAGTTGTCTCACATAAAACTCTACCAGCAAATCGTCCCTACCAAAACGAGATTTAAGACAATCAATGACCTTTGGGTAGTTTTCATTAGTTGGAGGATAGCTTTCTACAAGACGTCGAGCACGTGATTTCGGAGAAGTTGCTTGAATAAGGTATTGGAATTTATCTTCCGTTTCGATGAGTTGATCTTCGTGTATTCGTTTGAATTGGGCCCAGAAAGATAACCAATCTTTTATATCACCATCAAACTTTTTGAACTCTATCAACGGCAATTTAATTCTACGTCTACTTTGACAGGAATGACTAGAGTTAGATAGTTCTGATAAAGTTTCCTTATTCGAGCTTCTCTCTACTTTTGCCTTAAGTCTATTATACTTCCCTAAGATTCCATCCGCAATAGCAGTTTCAGCATCGATGTCCTCGAGCGGCGTGTCACCTTCCAACATCAAGTCTAACAGCTGTCTATCGAGTTCCATCATGACTTCCATCTTCTGCTCCAAAGCTCTAAGATTTCCTTGGATATCGGCAATGTCATGATTCGGGTCAAGCAATAGTTTCATCGACTCTTCATACAATCGTTCGAACGAAGTTCGGTGTACAGTTACAGCTTTCAATACTTTCTCCATCGGTCCTGTCACGGTCGCCAAAAAATGTAGCAAACAAATCACCTAACCGGTGTATTGAATGTCTCAAGGGCTCGAAGTTGAATGAAACTTGCAAATATATAAAAAGGCGATGATTTCAGTGGGAAAACTCTTCTTCAATACTAACTGACAACTATCAGAATATCAATAATAATGACATACTTCAGTTTCACTTCAATATACAGAATGCTCAAAATATACGAAGGCACAAATAAAAAACTACATGTAAAAGATGCATTTTTCAACACTTCTAGTAACGAAAGGGGTCGATCAACAACAAACATCACAAAAACAGTTACTGGCTGCTTTTGACAAATTAATGGCGGATATAAAAGACGGTGTTTCGATGACTGCTTTTGAATTGACATTGCTCAACGCATGACTGTACTCGCTGAAGTACAGGATGTAGTTCTAATCGTGATCTCAAAGTGATGCTGATCGATAAATATGGTGACAGGGTTTTATTCTCATATCTCACTGAGAGGATTCAATCTTCTTTGGTTTTTATGGCAGGAAGTTCAAAATAGCTGAACGTGTACATCGGCTAGACTGTAGCAAATCGTCACGTGTGCTAAAAAATTACGGAAGGAACTATCAACAACTGAACCTATACCAAAGGACAAGTTGTGTGATGAAATTGTTATAGAAGATGCCGCGAAGAAATGCACATTCACGCCGAAATGGAAGACTTTGTACAAGCCTCATTTAGCAGTCAAAATCTAAAATTGTCAGACAATACGCTGCATAAAGCATTAGCGGTGTTTAGTGATATAAATCAGTGTAACGAACAGAATGACACCACAAGATACAGCTCTAGCAGAATTCATTCACCAGTTTCCTGAATCGAAACATATCCTACACTGTTGAACAATCTTAGACACTGTGACAATGAATTTCAAGGATACATTGAGTGGCGAAGATTCTACGCAAGTTACAGTCATGATAGTTTATCAACAAAATAATGATGAAGAGTATTTCTCACAGGCATGGCCTAGCTCAGGCCCGTCCAACATATTAGCTCTACAGGTTGACTGACAGTCATCCGATATCTGAAGTTAAGCAACGGCGAGCGTGGTTAGTACTTGGATGGGTGACTTCATGCAGGGAAAGACCGCGTTAAAAGCTCATACAACTGCAGCAAAGTATCATATCATAGCTCGCAGGCAATATATCAATGAACACAAGATATATTGAGGATATGCTGTCCTTCGGAGGAGATGTAAAGCCGGTGGTCCTGAGGGTCGGCAAAATTTACGGTTGGGGGAAATGTGGTCACCGGCGTCGATGAAAAAAGAACACCTCATACACTTCTAAACCGAAACTAACTGAAACGTACTACAAATATTTATATTGAGTCCTGCAACAAAAATCCCAGCAGGCTGCAAAGGTTTTTTTCTCATTTGCAAAATAAACTGCAGCTCGTTCAATTCCTCTGCGAGTATTCTTCAACTTTTCAATAATTAATGCTGAAACAGAACTTTTCATTACCGGTGGATATGAAGACTCCAAAAAATCTTCAAGCTCCAAGGTAATAGGTCTTCCGAATTGCTAGACTTGAAGTCCAATCACCTAGAAGCAGTTTGTAGGATTTTCGGCCATATTTTCGTTGCTGTTCGTGGAGTAATTGAACAAGTTATTATAAATTGTGCAGATTCCGATGTTTTCGTACATCCACTTTTGGCATAAGCTATCAAATATTAGTTGTTGAGAGATTCAGTTTGAAATGTATTTGAAATTATTAGAACTTTCGATGCTTTGTATTTAAATTGCTTGAAGGCTGCAATACATGGCCCTTCGAACTTTCTTCAATTCGGTTATGAAAAATGAGAATTTGATCAGGCTTTGCGAATATAATGCTGAATGCCTGACAATGTTTTGCACTTACAGAAAAAGCGAAATCAATTGTATTTCCCTTTGCAAATGCATCGATAATTGTCAAAACTTACCTGAATGAATTTTTCACTACTCATTAATAGGTAAACCACTTCTTTAATTAAAATCAAATCAAATCATCAATCAGAATGGGGTTATCGGTTTTTGCATACGGAATGTTTCGCTGCGCTTGCACTATTCTGGGTTTACAGGATATCAAGGCTGTGTTCTGACGGGTATCATACACATGAGAATCACTGACTTCACGAAAATTTTAATAATATGTTTTCATGTTGTGCTTGACAAATCGAATGAATATACTCATTTTGAATTCATAAGTGTTCTTCAAATCTAGTTATTCTTTAGGCTTATATAAATTTCCAGTTGATCTTGAAAAGCGGGTTTAAAAATACATCTCATTGTTTCAAGCTGACATTTTTCTAGTGGCTTGATAACGGAAATATTAGATGAATCTCAAATAGATATCAAATATTGGAATTTTGAATTCATAAGGCAATGGTAATTATTCATCAAATATTTATGAGGAATGTGGTGTCTTATTTTGCATGAGATACCAATTATCGGGGAGAGTTTGCGTCGTAAATGTTCAATATGTTAAGTCTATGATGATTTTTCATCGATAATTAATCCTAGAAGTTTCGTAACTGGCTTGTTCTCTGTTGTATCACCATATAATCAAAGAGTAATTAAAAATTCGTTTCGCAATGTTCATGTAAGGAGAATTCACTCCTAGTCAACCAACTGAGTTTTCATGAAGTTTTGACTGGGTCATTGAATTGATATGAACGAGAAAGGGAATCGAGCCAAATATAGATCCTTGAGAAACCCCACAAAATATTTTTCCAATTGAACTTCTGTGATTGTCTATATAAACATACTGTGATCGGTTGAGCAAATAATTCCGAACAAGAATAACATCGATGATATCACAGAGCAATCTATAATCATAGCTTCATAGCAGTTTAATAATGGATGTAATGAAAATGACATCCCTTCATCAAAATTTCGAACAATAATTTTCAATGAAAAAAAAACACATTCACCCAGAAGAGAAATGAGTCTGTTATATTTGAATTTATCTTACGATTCCCTTATTGAAATAGATCTGTCACGAAAAAAAGTAACACTCAAGGTTGCTGTTGTTGGAAGAATAGGAATGTAGCTTACTTGACAGATGCGACAAATTCGAAAATGAGATATACTCGTAATTACACTTCTTGGTCGAAAGTTTAAGTGATACATGGCTACAGACAGTTTTTTGCCTTCCGTGAAAGCCGTCTGACTTCCCCTCCCTTCGAAAGTCTCCAGAAATCATTTCAATAGATGCGTTCAACTTCCATATATTTCAATTATCTATTTCACAAATGATCCGAATGAATGAGCCAATGTCAGGAAGATTCTGAATCAACGTATTTACTTTTATGAACCTTCATTAGCTATTTTATTATTTCCTTATCGATATGTCGCATGCATCGCGTCACAAATTGTATCATCACACTAACAACGAGAATTTGAATGAATTTCTGTATCCGAGAAAAAAAGCTCAATAATGCGCATAAATCGATAGGATCGTATATACTTTGTTCAACCATCCTTTGCCGTTACGTCATAATCGGTGACGTATTCTGCTGTTTTACGTTTGTCTTATATTAGTTGAATGTTATTTTACACTCAACCTCAAAATTATTATAAGTATCGATAAGTATGTACCTACCTGCAGAATACATCGCATACACTCGTGTTCTTATGTTGATGAATGATATAAATCGATGATCCTCGAGCAGAAACATGTCCGACATGAACTTTGATTTTGTAGTCTTTATCTGTTTTCATTCCACTGGTAGCTAGTTTTTGATTAGTTCTAATAGATATTCCTGGAGCATCAGCAACAGGCTATAGAATTTAATAAAATCAAATCGATAAAAACCTACATTTTGCATAACATAGGTAGATACGGTGTAGACTGCGTTTAACGGTAAAAGCGGCACTCCAACATATATTTCTCTTGAGTAGTCAATTAACTTCAAAATTAAGCTTTGCTCTTTCTCATAATACCGGAAAGGCAATGAAAAATTAACTGAAGAAGGCGAAAATGACCAAAAATACTGAACAAATCAAACTATGACAACTGAACTGTCAAAAATAACAAATAAAATTCACATCGACATTAGACATACGTTAATGACGTAATAATTCCGTCTCATCCATTTCATGAATGAGAGATAAAGTTGGACAACTTATGACGTAACGGCAAAGGATGGTTGAACAAAGTATACAACTGATATTATGCTCATGGAAAAGAGGTTGCAAATTTTCCTTACGATCTTGAAATTTTCCTTTTGTTCTCATCGATTGCGATCCTGATTCAGTTCCAAGCAGTTGTTCAGTTGCTGATGGGCAACTTCTTTGAGCTTTTCTTGAACTTCCAGGACACGGACAAACCTGTTAAGAATCAATTAGCCTCTATCACTGCCAAATATAAGGCTTTGAGGATAATCTAGCGATTGAGCAGTGCCCAACTGACATTGTGTAATTATTCAATATACTAAACATCAAAGTTGAAATGAGTCTAATGGCAGCGTAATGATAACTACCAAAGTAAGTTATTTTCAGTACAATATATGTACCTACTTTTGATCGATTATTCATTGGATTACGTGCGCAAAGAAATTTCAAAAACATATATTTTTTTTTGAATGATATATTACAGTGGATATATTGAAGCATGCTCATTAGAAGGCGACTTTGATTTTCTCCTTTCAGTAATATGTGTATGGTGGTTCCATGAAATGGTCCAGAATTCTCTTCACATCTTTGTATTGCCTTGGATGTTCCCTCAGCTCTAAAGTATTATTAATATTGAGGTAACGAAGTGTTTGACTGTTAGTCCTCGGCCATGTTATATTTTGCAGAAGAGGATCGATAACTGGTATCGGGTTACTGAAACAAAATTTGATGTTATTCGACAGAGTACATCAAGAATAATATAACTTCTTTCGTGAATGTTCATTGGTTTCAGGATTCGGAGAAATAGAATGGGGTGAGTTTAGGGGTGGAAATGGTTTTCCACTAGTGAACCTCAACATTTTAATGATGAAAGTAAAAGGATGGAGTTATAGACAGAAAAATATCTACACATCTTCTGCCTGAGTCATTATTTTAGTTGACTCAAAATTTTTCGAGAAATATTAGAGAAACCGACGTTTTCATTTTTAATTTCTATAAGGAAAATAATTCGTTTCTCGTGAAGTGGTGACAACATTGCTTTTTATGTGCAAGTTTAATTTTTTTGGAACATCATTTGCCAGGATATCTCACGCTATTTTTCAGTCGATTCTGAACTGAATCGCAGTACCAATTAAATACGGCATAGACACTGGAAATGCATTTATGATAATGTGATTCCCTACATCATTTTTTATCTTATTTCGGCCCTTCTGACAGTTGAAAATCAAGAAAAGACTAATGAATTATTTTTGGCTTCCTTCTGCGAATCAAAATATAGAATCACAACTTCCACGAAAGATTTGAAATAAAATAATACAAACACTCTCTGTTGATAGGTACGTGTATCTCATCCAGAGACGTTTGATTCATTCACATCAAGGAAGAAAGAGTCCATCTAAATCCAAGTTCCTAATCAAGAAGAAGGCTTTCTGGTCTTCCGTTTGATGCAAAAGAGCAACTTATCCTTCGAACAAATTCTACTGGAAAATGTTTTATTTGTGCTCCAGGAACTCAGAACAAAGGAGTCTACGTATGGAAAATCTATAAAAGAAGATGATTCCAGAGCTCCAGCGTTCATTGGTATTCAATTAAAAACAAGTGTATCCAATTTTGGAAATAAATGTATTGAAACATTTTTCCATTTTGTATATTGACTCGTTATGTATAAAGATGTGAAAGATAATTATCGGTTCATAAACCGATATTAATTCTCAACATCTGTATATGAATTGCAATAGGCTATTGCTCGCAAAGGCAGCAGGCACTAACTACACCTTGTCGAAAAAGATTCATGGAGAGGAAGGACTGTCACAGTCACATAATGGCCTGAGTTTCTCTTATCACAACTCAAGATTGTCGTGGATCAGAACTGGCTCCAGAAGACATTTTTTATGTGTTGGCGATTATTGATTTCACCGCTTTCTGCCACTACGTTCCTTGTGATATGATGTTATTGATCCTTGGATTTGATACGGGTAACACAGACTTCTCCTCTCTTTTCCTCTATTTTTTGTCAGTTTTTACAGAATTCGAAATATTGAATATGGTCACAAAGAGGCCCCTTTTGAAATAATGAAAGGTTTTTCTGTATTTCATTGCATTTTTGGGATCTACATAATTTTCTCAATTCAAAGATACTCCATAGTCTGTGTCATCCGGTATGCGTAGAAAATATGCAATTATCTGCTATACAATTTCGAAGAACATTTTTTTATTTTGGTTCTTAGCTTTTGCATATGAAAATAAATCGCAAAATATATCGACCGCTTAGATACTTACTGATATTTCACGAAGTTTGTCCATAGCCTGACGAAACGGTGTAGAGTTAACCGATCTTCCTCGGAAAACTTGCTGAGATCACTATTTTGGCCTCTATCCCATATATAAAAAGTGTCTGATCCATGGCCTACTCGCTCAGCTCCTTTAAAATATTGAATATTTTGATAAATCATGCAGCTTGAATGAAAGAGTAGGTGAAATACTTTCTCAGGTGAGAAAGTTGAACCATGTTGTTGTTATGAAAACTATCCAGCAGGCTTTGTGAACAACCAAGAGCCAATTTTCCGATGAGGATAGGCATTGTCGCCCATACCTATGGGCGTTAAGATGCGAAGTAATGCTTTTCCAGATGAAGGATAAACATTGTTTATTATTTTCTAGTCCTACTACTGACTACTAAAAACATTTATGTAATTATGCACCTAATTTTATTTGGAAAATTTGTCGGTTCAATTGGTTAAATTAAGATGTCTACTAGATAAAACCTACAGCTTTCAGAATCAGAATGAGTTAGTTGAAAACATTATTTGCTCGCACATGGAAGACATTGCAGAGACTAAGTATAATACTTGTTATCATGAAAAAATAAAAGGTGTAGGCCTAGATGCTTTCGGTCCAGGTCCCTCCTCATAAAAATTTCAGATTATTGGAATTTATGGCGACATTTATATTCGAACTCCATACCCTCAATCGATTTCACAAATGCTTCGATTAATGATTTTCAATTTTGAAGATACAAAGACTTCACCAAGCAGAAATCCAGTCGCAGTTATCACTACAATCATCACGTATCACCTGCTCGACTGACATTGAAAAAAATTATTGTTGATTTGACAGTAATAGAGGCTCAACCAGAATTCATCGTTCCAGTGAAATTTTGTTTTCTGAAACCACCTGTTCCGGTGGTGATAAATTTGTTTGTGTGGCGTTCACCACCACTACCATAATTTCTTAGGGAGTACGTTCTTTATTCGTTTCTGGGTGATACATAATTCAGTAACTGAATGCTCAAGTCCCCTTCCCCTTCGAACTGAATTACTTTTGCTAGGATAAATTAACTATTAGCCAAAGATATCAGCAACTGATTCAATTTGAAAACATAGCATAGTCTTGAACCACTTTTTCAAGAAATCATGATTAAGAAGTACTTCAATTGAACTGTTTTCATCACAAATTAATTCCTTCAAATGTAGTCTTTAAGTTTACCTGGAATAAACTGTGATGGTCTTTGTGCTAATTCGCCATAGTAGGAGAATTGATAGAGGTAAACTGGCACTTGATTAGCTACAAGTTCAGCATGCTTGCATATAGGGGTTGTCATTCCTTTATCACTATTCCACTGAAAAGAAAAAAGCAGTCATTTCGATTTCACTCAATTCGATCATCAGCATCGAAAAAAAATTGACCTCGGCCACCTTTTCGCATCGAAATGTGCTAGCTCAATGAATCCAATACGTAATCAGCATTTGCGATCATTCGATGAATCAAATCATGGAAAACTATATGAGTTTCGTTTCGAAACTGAATTGATCGGCTGCCTTGACTAGAACTGCCCTGCTGCGAGCTAACATAACCGAGGTAATTTTTTTTCATTATGCAGTAGCTTCAAACACAACAGGGAAACAATGAGTTTTTTTCTCATTCAAATGAAAATATTGGATTTGTCACGATTCGAAGAATGAGAAGATCACTATACACGAAAATCTAATTATTTAAAATATTAGCATATTATGGAATACTGAAAATATAACTTCTTCAGGAGAAAAACATTCTCCCACGGAAATATTCATGTTTAACGATGCATTATACAGTTTGCTGTACAATGTTCACTGATAGCTAGTCTACAAAACCGCGACACGTGTTTTGCCGTACAAAATTGTGTTTTTTTATAGTTCTTTCGGTTCCGAAGATATACACGAAAAGACAAGAAATTCGTATCTGTAGATATACATGTTGAATGGAAGAGTAGGATCTTCAGTGTTAAATTCTCAATTCCGCCCATTTACCAAAGCAAAAAATATCTTGTGAATGAAGACATTGTAATTATCACAAATATTATAATGGAGGAAATCAAATGAAATCGTTTTATTGGAAGAATGGTTGTGAAATATCCAGAGAAATGAAAGCAACAACGATGTTCAATTTCATCAATAATTGTTGCAGCACAGCCTCCTTTGGTTTCACCACGAATGATATCAATCAATCTCTTTTTCATTCCACAAATCAGCTGTTTCGATGGGTTCAATATCCAATACACAATAGAATTATATTTTATCTTCCGGTAATAGAATTTAACTTTACTTATATTGCAATTCATTTGATTCTATGTGATGCCTGAATGCAGGAGGCCATGATCATCCCACAATACATTCAGATCCAGATTACTAGATCATCAGTACCTGATTCTTGTCAAACTATATTGAATGATAAACACCTAGATTCACTGAAATTGGTATACTCACCCTACAATAAGCACCGATATCTTTTTCGAAAGAAGTGCTCGTGTAAACTTTCTTCAGCATGTTTCCAGCAGTTATTCTACTTTTCTCAGACATATGCATCGTATATGGAATGAGTTGTTCTGGGTTGTTATCAAGTGAAATCAGTGCAGTCATATTGGGATCTGGAATGATATTGTTTTGTTTCTTATCTCTCGATCCATTCGATTCGATGGTCTCTTATAGTCATGATTTCAAAAAGGGGATAGATCATTCAATTTTGAATGGAATAACTCAATTCCATCATGCTATAAGACGTAATGATTTCATTGGAAAGGAAACCCCACACATTGCTGAAAAGAATGAATTATCGAGAATCTCTGAAACCAGTGAGTAGAAATCCACTTGATGGTATGAGTTACCTCACCCCCTGCAGGGCCCCAATCCTTCCAGGTATTCATCTGTTGTGTATAATCGAAATATCAACCACATAGACGCATCATTTCTTTAATCAGCACTCTCCTTTATCGAACACTATTTCGAATGCTCCCAGAAGTCAAAGCCTAGTGCGAGAAAGGGTTGGTTAATTGTCTTGGGTACCGAAGCAAGAATGTGTTCTTTGTGCCTAGTGATGTGAAACAAGAATTAAATGTTCCGACAGAAAAAATTAATAAAAGAGGTCAATAACCATAACACCAAACTGATATTATATGCACTCGAAGTGATTAGACTTTTTAGTATTTGGCAGGTGCAATTACTTTATTTCTGACCATCAAGTAGTGGGGCTGTTTGTCGGCCAACCAGGATGAAAAGTGATCTTTTTATATTTCGAAAACTATATAAAAATCTTAATATTTTTGGGGATTGAAACAGATTTAGGAGTCTTTTTTTCCTTTAAGGAAAACGTTCATCTACACTTACTAGTACCAGCACCAATTTGCTCTTCTGACGTAAATCCCATCATAATTGGTATTTTTTTGAAGTTCCCATCCATAAGTGACTGAAGTGGGGCATGGGAGAAATCTCCTTCTTTGTCGAGAACAAATTGACCAGAACCCCTGTTGCAATACTGGAAAAAACAAAACTCACACTTATTCACGGAAAACATAAAAGTATAAACTTATATTCATAATTACGAATACAAGTATTCATATTTCAGAAATACCATAGGCATAACTTTATTATCGAAGGGAGATATAGAAATGGCTATCACGATCAGATGACTTGATTTCATTTCATAAATCATATCACTCACTAGCTTTCAATTTCATATAATTCAAACATAGTACCCGGGGCCAAACCCATAGCCAATGATAACAAAACCCAACAACCAATTTGGTGCCTGCAATTTGTTAGTTATTTTTAGAGAGTTTTTGAGACACTTGACATAGTCAGTGGGCATACTTGAAGACTGGCGTTAAATCAAATCTTCTTTCGAACAATCTGTTCAGGCCAGTCTCAAATTACCTACACAGTAGGTTTCGGCTGGCACCCGTCAGAAAACAACTACTCCCCTGGCTAATACCACGAAGGGCATTGAATTATATCCGACCAGGTGCCAGTGCAGGTTTCTTCACAGAAGTAAATCCTGCATTTGCTTTCGTCGATACAAATGAAGGAATTGATTTTCAATTATAGGGACGGACACACTTGCAGACCGGTTTCGGGCTATTTGGCCACTCGTCAGTGCAAGGCAGTGCCATCATCAACATAAAGTCGATGATTTCCCATAATTAAAAATCAAACTCCTACACGAGTATCAAGCCCCGGCCAAAGCTGATGCGAACAACGAAGTTGTTACGCCATCTACCAATGGACGAGGTATTCCAAAAGCAAACCGAATATGCCCATTCCTCCTGCGAGGAAAATGTAAAAACACTTGACATAGTCAGTGGGCATACTTGAAGACTGGCGTTAAATCAAATCTTCTTTCGAACAATCTGTTCAGGCCAGTCTCAAATTACCTACACAGTAGGTTTCGGCTGGCACCCGTCAGAAAACAACTACTCCCCTGGCTAATACCACGAAGGGCATTGAATTATATCCGACCAGGTGCCAGTGCAGGTTTCTTCACAGAAGTAAATCCTGCATTTGCTTTCGTCGATACAAATGAAGGAATTGATTTTCAATTATAGGGACGGACACACTTGCAGACCGGTTTCGGGCTATTTGGCCACTCGTCAGTGCAAGGCAGTGCCATCATCAACATAAAGTCGATGATTTCCCATAATTAAAAATCAAACTCCTACACGAGTATCAAGCCCCGGCCAAAGCTGATGCGAACAACGAAGTTGTTACGCCATCTACCAATGGACGAGGTATTCCAAAAGCAAACCGAATATGCCCATTCCTCCTGCGAGGAAAATGTAAAAACACTTGACATAGTCAGTGGGCATACTTGAAGACTGGCGTTAAATCAAATCTTCTTTCGAACAATCTGTTCAGGCCAGTCTCAAATTACCTACACAGTAGGTTTCGGCTGGCACCCGTCAGAAAACAACTACTCCCCTGGCTAATACCACGAAGGGCATTGAATTATATCCGACCAGGTGCCAGTGCAGGTTTCTTCACAGAAGTAAATCCTGCATTTGCTTTCGTCGATACAAATGAAGGAATTGATTTTCAATTATAGGGACGGACACACTTGCAGACCGGTTTCGGGCTATTTGGCCACTCGTCAGTGCAAGGCAGTGCCATCATCAACATAAAGTCGATGATTTCCCATAATTAAAAATCAAACTCCTACACGAGTATCAAGCCCCGGCCAAAGCTGATGCGAACAACGAAGTTGTTACGCCATCTACCAATGGACGAGGTATTCCAAAAGCAAACCGAATATGCCCATTCCTCCTGCGAGGAAAATGTAAAAACACTTGACATAGTCAGTGGGCATACTTGAAGACTGGCGTTAAATCAAATCTTCTTTCGAACAATCTGTTCAGGCCAGTCTCAAATTACCTACACAGTAGGTTTCGGCTGGCACCCGTCAGAAAACAACTACTCCCCTGGCTAATACCACGAAGGGCATTGAATTATATCCGACCAGGTGCCAGTGCAGGTTTCTTCACAGAAGTAAATCCTGCATTTGCTTTCGTCGATACAAATGAAGGAATTGATTTTCAATTATAGGGACGGACACACTTGCAGACCGGTTTCGGGCTATTTGGCCACTCGTCAGTGCAAGGCAGTGCCATCATCAACATAAAGTCGATGATTTCCCATAATTAAAAATCAAACTCCTACACGAGTATCAAGCCCCGGCCAAAGCTGATGCGAACAACGAAGTTGTTACGCCATCTACCAATGGACGAGGTATTCCAAAAGCAAACCGAATATGCCCATTCCTCCTGCGAGGAAAATGTAAAAACACTTGACATAGTCAGTGGGCATACTTGAAGACAGTGTCCGTCCCTATAATTGAAAATCAATTCCTTCATTTGTATCGACGAAAGCAAATGCAGGATTTACTTCTGTGAAGAAACCTGCACTGGCACCTGGTCGGATATAATTCAATGCCCTTCGAAAGAAGATTTGATTTAACGCCAGTCTTCAAGTATGCCCACTGACTATGTCAAGTGTTTTTACATTTTCCTCGCAGGAGGAATGGGCATATTCGGTTTGCTTTTGGAATACCTCGTCCATTGGTAGATGGCGTAACAACTTCGTTGTTCGCATCAGCTTTGGCCGGGGCTTGATACTCGTGTAGGAGTTTGATTTTTAATTATGGGAAATCATCGACTTTATGTTGATGATGGCACTGCCTTGCACTGACGAGTGGCCAAATAGCCCGAAACCGGTCTGCAAGTGTGTCCGTCCCTATAATTGAAAATCAATTCCTTCATTTGTATCGACGAAAGCAAATGCAGGATTTACTTCTGTGAAGAAACCTGCACTGGCACCTGGTCGGATATAATTCAATGCCCTTCGTGGTATTAGCCAGGGGAGTAGTTGTTTTCTGACGGGTGCCAGCCGAAACCTACTGTGTAGGTAATTTGAGACTGGCCTGAACAGATTGTTCGAAAGAAGATTTGATTTAACGCCAGTCTTCAAGTATGCCCACTGACTATGTCAAGTGTTTTTACATTTTCCTCGCAGGAGGAATGGACATATTCGGTTTGCTTCTGGAATACCTCGTCCATTGGTAGATGGCGTAACAACTTCGTTGTTCGCATCAGCTTTGGCCGGGGCTTGATACTCGTGTAGGAGTTTGATTTTTAATTATGGGAAATCATCGACTTTATGTTGATGATGGCACTGCCTTGCACTGACGAGTGGCCAAATAGCCCGAAACCGGTCTGCAAGTGTGTCCGTCCCTATAATTGAAAATCAATTCCTTCATTTGTATCGACGAAAGCAAATGCAGGATTTACTTCTGTGAAGAAACCTGCACTGGCACCTGGTCGGATATAATTCAATGCCCTTCGTGGTATTAGCCAGGGGAGTAGTTGTTTTCTGACGGGTGCCAGCCGAAACCTACTGTGTAGGTAATTTGAGACTGGCCTGAACAGATTGTTCGAAAGAAGATTTGATTTAACGCCAGTCTTCAAGTATGCCCACTGACTATGTCAAGTGTTTTTACATTTTCCTCGCAGGAGGAATGGGCATATTCGGTTTGCTTTTGGAATACCTCGTCCATTGGTAGATGGCGTAACAACTTCGTTGTTCGCATCAGCTTTGGCCGGGGCTTGATACTCGTGTAGGAGTTTGATTTTTAATTATGGGAAATCATCGACTTTATGTTGATGATGGCACTGCCTTGCACTGACGAGTGGCCAAATAGCCCGAAACCGGTCTGCAAGTGTGTCCGTCCCTATAATTGAAAATCAATTCCTTCATTTGTATCGACGAAAGCAAATGCAGGATTTACTTCTGTGAAGAAACCTGCACTGGCACCTGGTCGGATATAATTCAATGCCCTTCGTGGTATTAGCCAGGGGAGTAGTTGTTTTCTGACGGGTGCCAGCCGAAACCTACTGTGTAGGTAATTTGAGACTGGCCTGAACAGATTGTTCGAAAGAAGATTTGATTTAACGCCAGTCTTCAAGTATGCCCACTGACTATGTCAAGTGTTTTTACATTTTCCTCGCAGGAGGAATGGGCATATTCGGTTTGCTTTTGGAATACCTCGTCCATTGGTAGATGGCGTAACAACTTCGTTGTTCGCATCAGCTTTGGCCGGGGCTTGATACTCGTGTAGGAGTTTGATTTTTAATTATGGGAAATCATCGACTTTATGTTGATGATGGCACTGCCTTGCACTGACGAGTGGCCAAATAGCCCGAAACCGGTCTGCAAGTGTGTCCGTCCCTATAATTGAAAATCAATTCCTTCATTTGTATCGACGAAAGCAAATGCAGGATTTACTTCTGTGAAGAAACCTGCACTGGCACCTGGTCGGATATAATTCAATGCCCTTCGTGGTATTAGCCAGGGGAGTAGTTGTTTTCTGACGGGTGCCAGCCGAAACCTACTGTGTAGGTAATTTGAGACTGGCCTGAACAGATTGTTCGAAAGAAGATTAGAGTTTTTGAGCGCAGAATCCAAAATTACTGTCAGATTTGGTATATAGTTTTCAAGATACATAATATTGGCCCTTTTTTGAATGAGCTTATCTTATTTGTAATTTGTATTTATCTCATAATATTGCTATTTTATTATTTACTCCTACTTCGGTACTTCTATCAAAATATATATATACATATATATACAGTGTCACACATAAAGTTCGCGACATATGGAAGTTTTTTTTATTAATAGATTCAATGAAAATTTGGCTTGGCAGTTAGTTTGCGCTTGCAAAATTAGTAAAAAACAGCCTCTTTCCTTTTGTCATGTGATACTCTAAACCCGTCAAATTTGACATTTTTTCGAAAATCCTCAAAAAATCAGTTTTTTTTTTTGGAAATTTCGAAAAATGCCAAAGAGAAAAAGTGCTCAGTTTCCAATTTTATACCTTTGCTCGAAATTTGGACTCTTTACTGTCACTTCGACTTTTTTACAATTTTTTTAATTTTTCGAATCTTTCGCTCTATCGATTCGAACGAAACATGATTCAAATTTCATAATTTTGATGAATACGAGACTTCAATGTCATATCTTGCCCAGAAAATACCCGCATTGGCCTGTTACCAGAAAAAGAAATGAATACACCTCCAGAAATTCGTCTTTGTTGTTGCAAAGTTCATCTAGTTTTTCATTTCATTGTTAAACTCATTCGGTTTTTCCATGTATGGACGTTAATACGTCAGTAATCGAATAAACGAATTCCTCTTCATTCTTATTACACTCGTATTTCTTTTTTTAATAGATTTTTATCCAGTTTGATTATTTTTCTGACCAATAATTCAGTTACAAACTAACCCGAAATATCATACTTTCCTGTAAACTAAACATTGACCTACAGTTTCAAAACTATTCAAAAGACTTTGGTTCTAGCGATTTGTACTAAACATGATATAAAATTTCGTGATTTTAAACATTACAAGACTAATGCAACATGTCGGGAAGAAAATAGTAGGTACTGATCAAATCGAAATAAAATTTTCCCTCAGTAGGCTTTTGAAACAAATTTTTAGTTTTGGTTAATGTCAAATTATTGCTTTCAATAAATCGAGTTGTTTTGTGTACATATTTTCGTACATTTATACACAAATAAGTTTTATGTACAATGTTATCCACGCAAGACAAAGTGGAAATCGTTCTTTTATGTGGTGAGAATGTGCCATATCGAGATGTTGCTTGTATTTTCAATCGCCGGCATCCAGGAAGAAATATTCACTTCAGTATCGTGGGAAGGATATTGAAAACATTCAAAGAAACTGGCTCTGTGGACAATCGTTTCAAGAAACCACATAATCCAATAATGTATAATGGAAAAGAAAAACTCAATGTTTGTTTGAGCGTTGTTGAAAACGGAAAAACTAATATTAGGAGTATTAGTGAAGATACAGGGGTTGGCAGAGAAACTGTGAGAAGAATTTTGCACAAAAATAAATTCCATCCCTATAAGCCAAAGTTCATACACACTCTTAAAGCAAGAGATTTCGATATTCGAGTAGGATTTCCCTTTTGGTTCCAAGGTGAGAGAGAAAATGATATCGCATTTCCCTACAGGATTTTATGGACAGACGAGGCAACTTTCACGTCGAACGGAACAGTTAGTTCCCAAAATTGTCGCTGGTGGTCCAACACTAATCCAAATTTTGTAATAGAATGCCGTGACCAATATTCATTCAAGACAAATGTGTGGTGTGGGTTATTATATAACCAAATAATTGGACCATATTTTTTTAGAGAAAATTTGAACGCAGCCATGTACAGAAATTTCATTATGAATCAGTTGTCTGAAGTTTTGGATAATCTGCCTCTAAGTGTTAGACGAAATTTGTGGTATCAGCTTGACGGGGCACCGATCCACCAAACGGTAGAAGTGAAACAGTGTCTCAGTCAGATGTTTAGGGGCAAAGTGATAGGACGAGATTGGGAAGATTATTGGCCACCAAGATCACCGGACTTATCTCCGATGGACTTTTTTCTAAGGACGGCAAACTGAATGATGAATTCGGGTTCTTTATAAGATTATTGAGATAAATCAATGAATGTTATGATGTTTTGTTGTGAATTTGGTTATAGTTATTTTGTTTTAATGTTATTTACACACCTAATGGTGAAAATAAAAAATATAAGATTTATGAAATTAACTCAAGAAGCGTTATTATTTGCTCGATAACTACATCTAACAGTTTACATCCAACAGTCACAATGTTGGGTGTAAACTGCATCAAAATATTTGGAACTCATCTGCAGCTAATGGGATACAAGTCTGCTAAAAAAAGGAATACGAGTGTAATAAGAATAAAGAGAAATGCGTTTTTTCGATTACTGACATATTAACGTCCATACATTGAAAAACCGAATCAGTTTAACGATGAAATGAAAAAACTAGATGAACTTTGCAACAACAAAGACGAATTTCTGGAGGTGTATTCATTTCTTTTTCTGGTAACAGGCCAATGCGGGTATTTTCTGGGCAAGATATGACATTGTAGTCTCGTATTCATCAAAATTATGAAATTTGAATCATGCCAAGTCAAATTTTCATTATATCTATTAATAGAAAAAACTTCCATATGTCAGGAACTTTATGTGTGACACTGTATATACATAAGATAAATATCTTTATTACATATAGACATGAAAAAGCGGGGATATACATAAATAACATTCATTACTTATCCCTTACGAATTTTCAGAACAATCTCGCTGAAGACTCTAAGAGAAGTCGTGCATCATATGGCAATGCTACCTTCCTTGATAACGATTTTCCTGACTAAACTAGATTTTTTCCTGGGAAAAAAATGGCAGCAGATCCCTATCTATTTTACGATAAAAGGTAACACTAGAACCTGGATAAAGTGAATTATTTTCATTTAATCTAGAGGCAAGACTCCTTGGAGAGGTTCAAGTCTCTTATAAGGTCATTCAATTCTTGTTAATTGAGGCGTTGGGGATTTGCTGTGTCCGCTTCAAAAACACTGTCTTTTTCAGATTGCAAATCCTGAACTTCATCAGAAGTCGATGTATCTTGATCATCTTCTGATAGTGTAGGTGGACTGCTTAATATTGGAATGAGCATTTCTTCACAATGAGGTACAGGCCTTCTTGTTGAGTCTATATCAGGATATGTCAATTCTTGTATATTGTTTCGATTGAAACCCTCGATATTAACAATACAAAAATAACAATCATCATGATGGTTTCTTGGTTCCCTCCAAACCATTGGTATTCCAAACTCTAGGGACGTCTTCTCTCCAGTTGTCCATTGCCGCAAATGTTCAACGCCTGTTTTACATACCAAATGTGGAGCCCACGATTTATCCTGGACTCCCAGGTGGACGCCAGAATAGGCCAGGTAACGTCTCTCCACCATGCCATAAATAGGTTTTCTACTTTCTTTGAAAGTGTATTCACCACATTTATAACAAAACACGTCTGTTTGATTTAAACAACTGCCACTTGTGGATGCCATGCCTTTAATTTCATATTCGGAAAAGGTACAAAAATTCTAAAGTAGATTTACCTACAAAGGCTCAAGAGTAAACTGAAACCTTTGAGGGTAGAAATATATAGATGGTATAGAAAGGTCGATTTTAACAATCAAGGGCAAGAACAAGTATCTAAAATGGGGCAAATGCATGCCAATTTTAGGCAAGAAATTTTGGTTTTGACCTGCAAAGATATCATTATTTCATTATTTTTACCTGTTATCAGAACTGAAATTGATTGGCCTGTATCTGAAGAACTAGAGCTGCTACGAGAAAATGACAGACATTTTTTGAATCAGCACAGCAAAAACATTCAGTTTATAATTCACCGGCACCAAAAAAATTATATTAATTTGGTGGGTTGTGTGAAGAATCAACCCGAAGCCAACAAAATCAATACTGGACAATCTTTTTCGTATTATTTTCCATGAGACTGGTTGTATTAGGAATCGGTAAAAAATTCAGACGATTCTCAGAAAAAATAATATTCACTCACATTAAGTATATCCTCCACAGTAGCTTGCTGCAACACTTTGAGTAAGTCAGTTGAGGCATTCGATACGAAACTCTTGTCTAAACTACGTCCACATTCAAATATATGTTGTTTTGCATCTTCCTGTATGATGTTAGATAGTGGTGAAACACTTTCCAAAATAGCCGCATGGAAAACTTCTGGAAAAAATTTTATGTTTTCACTGATAGAAATCTGATGAACCTTGAGATCATATAGTTGGATAGAAACGTGAATATGAAATGCCAAATTCAACAATATCTGGATGAAGAAATTTCGATTGCGGAAAAACTGAATGATGATAATTGAAATGGGATTTTTCATCTCTTGTAGTATCCATAATCTGCTTTTCTTTCCTCATTCTATCCTCTGCAGAACTTGTGTCTTTTCGGTATAATCATTGCACACACTTGCAATTTTTTTTATCAGTGATTTGTTCGTCTTTACTTTCGGTCTCTTCAAACAAGATTCCGTTATCTTTATTCTCATTATTCTGAGGCCTTTTTCAAATCGTGCTGAAGTCGATTGGAGAATAATTCCAGGATTTGAGATATATTCATCCGTTGTGTTTAGATGAATTATAAGCAGTGGTAATGCACGATGGCTTGAAAAATACGTTTTCTAATATTACCTGGTCGAATTCGATTGCAATAATTAATATTATTATACCTTGTATGAAGTGAATTTTTGAGTAAATGTAAGTGAATCAGAATTTCATTCTCGATATCATGTTCTTGGGTTGGAAATCGTCAGATTCTTATATTGAACATCCTATAATCTTGACATATACGATTTTGATAATTGATGAAACTGAATTTTGTCAAAGGTAATACCACGAGTCCTTCAAATTTAATCGATAAATTTTCATTTTCCACAAAAGCTTTTTTATTTGGCAAAAGTATAAAAACAAACCGATTGATAAAATCACAAGTTCGTAGGACGAGTGATTTTATTTAATTCGGTTTGTTTGAATGCTTCTGCCTCAAAATAAAAGAGTTTGAGTGTTTCAAAAATGAAAATTTATCTTATTGAATTTGAAGAACGAGTTGTATTTGGAGAGATTAGTTTTTGAACAAATAGAAGGAGGAACAATTTAATTGATCAGTATTTCATTCACATAAGAAGGAACGGAGAATAGGTGGAAATTTTACAAATTTGAAATTTCAAACAACGATGTATGCCCTCTATGATCCAGAAGAGATATGATGCTTACGCATTGAATATGATAATGCTTGCCGACGATACCAAGAGATGGCGTCACACCTCTCATTGTACAAGGTTGATAATTGAAAATTTCTTATGAAATGAAAATCGCGCCAGAAGGAACATAAAATCATTCATTATGTCGTTGTATCAAAATCTTCATAGAACGGTTTCTTCTCATCGAGTTAAGGAAACCTTGAATATTTGAATCGGTCGTTCGCTATATCTGTCATAAAGTTAGGGTTATGAGCTATTTACGTGTTTGAGTGTTCAGTGAAATGTGTTATGTTATTATTATGCTGAAAAAGTGAAAAGTGAATGACTAGTAATAATAAGGTAACTCTCCATTTATGATAATTTATATAAATATGAGCCAGTTTAATAAAATCGACGCGGTAAACCTTTTAGTTTTGACAGTTCAAAGGTAAACAACGTTTTATCGAAACAATCGAAAGGACCAGGCAGTTTTATCGGCATAATACCCAATGATTGGCTAGAATAACCATAGAATAACCCGCTACTATTTGTTGAAATACCAAAAACGTCACATTTTGACAAGTGAAAAAAATAATCAAAGCTAGTTTTTCAAAAGTTATCGAAAATACACTACATTGAAACTGTTTTTTCCTGAACATAACCCAACAGGTTACGGGCATAAAACAGTAATAGTTGAAAATATTGAGGGATTGTGCAGATTACGATTTGTTTTGCCGCTCCGTCTATATGCCAAGTTTACATTCTCATTCTCTTGAACTTGCAATGTGTCCACTGACACTCATTCCAATTCGTTTCCACATTCAAGTAAGAACGTATATGCATATTAATATATGAAGCATGATCAAGCAATCGAATAATATGACTGGGATGATTATGATTTGATGAGATAGACACCTACCCCTCTTTTCCTCATTCTTTCCCAATAAATGATAGCCCACAGACAATGATCCTGCACTTTGACCGGCTATAGTAACTTTATGAGCATCTCCTGCGAACAAATGAATGTTCTCATTGACCCATTCAAGTGCAAGTTGTTGATCTCGGAGGCCGAGATTAGCCGGGATGACACCATCTTCAGTTGTTGCAAATCCTAAAGGACCCAATCGGTAATTGATAGTGACTATAACCACGCCGTGATCCACTAGGTATTTTGGCCCGAAAGCTTGATAAATTCCGGATCCTCGAGCTAAAGCTCCACCGTGAATCCAAACTACAACTGGTAGTTTTTCTGACGAGCTTCTAGGTTTCTGAAAATCAAACATCATGACTCATCGAATATTTTCTCTCAACAATAAGCCGACGAATTTTACGCTTGCTATACTGCACTGATGACGGCTAATGAGCTAAAAATGCGTGTCGAAAGCTTGAGAGTCTGCAATTGTACTTTTAAATGAGATATTCTTGTATGTACATCATTTTGATGAAGGAAACAAACAATGCCGTGAGTTTTCTTTAAACTTTGTCAAAATTGCCTCAAGATCATTTGCTCTTTGGCTATACAGGGTGGCCCAGCGGAAGCGAAACAACGCCGATATTTCATATTTATCGTTCGCAGAAAAAAAACGCTCGGACCCGTCGATTTCTATTGCAAGGGGTACATGTTTTGCACATATTCTAAACTTTGCCAGTTCATGCCCCTCTGAGGGATTAGCTCCAACCCTTAAATCTTTAATGGGATTAGGGTGCATGTGATACCGCATTTTGAAAGTAACCGCATTATCTATCTAACTAATTGATGCAGTTGTTCTGGAGAAATCATTGTTATTATAATAAAAAGTCAACATTGACATCAATTCCTATCAACTTCCAACTAGAATTGTTAGAATCGTTTTCATGGCAATTGTTTGAGAAAAAACTAATTTTTTCGAAGTGTTTGATGAACAAAAATGAAATTAAAATTGTGACTACTATTTTACTCTTTATTTCAACGAGTGTTCAAAATGTTGGCCTCCTACTTCCATGCAGTAATAGAAGTTTTGTTCAAAACGATTGTGGACATTCTGAAGTTTACAGGTGTAACCTTCCAACATCCATCAATGATTTGTTGACTTGAATCATTTAAGGAATCTGGTTGAGTTTTATAAATGATACTCTTCAAGAGAACCCACAAAAAAACAACGGAATTGAATCTGGTGATCTTGCTCCTCTTCAGCCGATTCATCTCCCAGGCACGGTTTCATTTAGATACCGACGAACCGCAAGGAAATAGTGAGGAGGTGCCCTATCTTGCTGAAATGACAAGTCATTCGCACTGTAACGGTCATTATTTTCAAGAATTCCTGTCAACTCGGGATCGACAGTATCTCTTCGAGAACTAGTGCATATATATATATATATATATATATATATATATATATATATATATATATATATATATATATATAACACAAAACAATAAACAAAATAATGAACAATACTCACCACTGCCGTGTATACGTTGAGAAACAGGCAATCTTCGCTTTGTTCAAGAGTATCGTTGGAGTGGATAAGCTGAGGACATATTTTTGTATTCTTCGTGCAATTCAGTACGCCTTTCCAGGGAATAGCTCTTCTAGGTAACTGAAATACACAAACGTTTATGTTAGCTGTCAAATCGTATTCAATCATGAACGAAACGTGTGTGTGAATGGTTTTCGATGTCGAAAAATCCTGTTTTTCAATATTCACTTTTTGTGAATTGTGAAAAGATATCTCCATGTAGTGGGTGTCAAAGATTATGGGGATGAAGTTATAGTTAGAGAATTAACCTCCTACAACACCAACAACAAGTTTTTCATGATCGGCGCACCATTCGACCACAAAAACGATCTCTATCAACAAAACTTCTGGCCCAGTGGTGTTGGCTACAGAAGATTTGATTTTAGGAGGTATAGCCAGTACAGAAGTGAACAAGAAGAAAAATTGGATTTTTAAAAAGCCAGACAAATAGGAACCACCTTGCTGGAGTACAGGGTACACCAAATGATACTTGTAACTTATCAACTACGAAACCAAATGGACAATACCGTATCATGCCAAACAATGCTGAGAACGTCTCCATTTTTCATCTGAACGTGCAGTGTATAAGGAATAAAATAAATGAGATTGACAGGCTTGTAAGTACAAATAAATTCATAAAAATTGTCTGCATCACAGAACATTGGTTAAAAACCCAAGAAAAAAACTGTTATAATCTGGAAAATTATGTGAAAATAAGCTGTTACTGTAGAACTACCTATAAAAATGGAGGATCATGCATATTTGTACATAAATCTCTGGAAACAAGCGAAATCACAACTATTGTGAATATGTCTGTTGAGAAAGACTGTGAATTATCAGCATGTTACATTAAACAATTAAATCTCATAATAATTTCAACTTATAGATCCACTTTTCACACTGTTATTAACTTGTTCTTAGATATTATGACAAATGTACTCCAATTTTCAGAAAGATACAAAAAAAATGCAAAAGTAATCCTAACAGGTGATTTCAATGTTAATTTCCTAAATCAAAAAGATAGAAATGCGTCTGATGTTGTGAACCTTCTTTCAAGCTTTGGACTGGAAAAAGCAGTATTCGAAAACACCAGAAATGATAGATGCCTAAATAACTTCTTTGTAAACTTTAACTTTGCAGACATATCCATACTGGACCTTGGTATCTCTGACCATAAAGGCCAATTACTAGAACTACTGGATCAAGTTGATCAAACTCTTGAACCCAAAAAAACAAAAATGTATAGTGAAACAAATATCAACAATATGATAAATTGCCTAAGAAAAGAAAAATGGGAGGATGTATATAAAAATCAACCAGCAGAAGGTAAATATACTGCATTCATTAACACCTACAAATACTACTACAACACTTGTTTCAAATCGAATTTTAATTCTAAACCAGCAAAACAATACAACAAACCCCCAAAGTGGATAACTCCTAAGTTTAGGGATGCAAAAAACCGACTAATGTTCTTATATTCATGGTACAAAAATCATCCAACAATGGAAAACAAACAGATCTACAATGACTATAAAAAACAATATCTTAAAATACTAGACGATGCAAAAAGAACTCTGAACAATACTCTGATCATGGAATCTGACAACAAGCCTAAAACTATTTGGAAAATTATCAACAAAGAAACCGGTCGAAATAAAACACACACGAAAATCTAACAGTAGATGATCTTAATCGATTTTTTGTCAAAAATGCTAATGATATTGTCGAAAACCTAGGGAAAACAAATACCCGTGCTGTAACTCTAATAAAAAGAGACCACTTGAAAAATTCAATATTTTTTCAACCAGTTACACACCAAGACATAATAACAATCATAAACAGCTTGAAAAACAAAAAAACAGAAGATATTGATGGCATCAGTACTTTTATCATAAAAAAGTGTGTATCCTATATAAGTAACCCTCTGACAGAAATTGTTAATAAATGTCTAGAAGAGGGGGTATTCCCAACAAGTATCAAATATGGCAAAGTTTGTCCAATATTCAAAAAAGGGGATCCTTCAATAGCAAATAATTTCAGACAAATTGCGATACTACCAGCTTTCTCTAAAATACTAGAAAAAGCAATATATAACAACCTAAACAGTTTTCTGAATAAACATGAAATATTGTGTCAAAATCAATATGGTTTTAGAAAAGGTCTATCCACAACAGAGGCAATATTGTCTCTGACCAAGTATATAGAAGAATGTTTCGAAAATAAAAACCAATGTCTAGCAATCTTCACAGACTTATCAGCGGCCTTTGACTGTGTGGATCACACAATCCTCCTAGACAAACTGAATAGATATGGCATACGGGGAACATGTCTAAAGTTATTTGAATCATACTTGACGAACAGATACCAAATAGTAGATATAGATGGAAATAAAAGTAACTCGCTACCGATAAGTAGAGGAGTCCCACAGGGATCAATACTAGGTCCGTTACTATTCTTGATTTACATTAACGACATGCCTTCCAACGTAATACATAGAAACACAATCTCATGCATGTTCGCTGATGATACCACTTTTGCAATTGAAATAAATAAGGAAATGAATATGCAAACTACCTACCGTGATATAATGCAAAAAGCTAAAAAGTGGTTCACAACAAATGAGTTATTTCTAAATGAAACCAAAACTAACTCTCTATACTTCAGTGTAAAGTCAAACGAACAAATCTCAAATGAAAATTCTTCAATAAAATTTTTAGGGGTACAGTTAGATCCCCAACTAAATTGGTCATCCCATATTGATGCGTTAAGATCCAAACTTGCAAAAGCAATATATGCCATTAGGAAAGTCAGTGAAACTTCCAATACAAATGCTGCACTAACCAGTTATTATGCCCTGTTTCACTCACATCTAATATATGGAGTACAATGCTGGAGCAACGCTGCTTCAGTGCACATTTCAAAAATTTTTACATTGCAGAAATTTGCTGTCAGAGGTATCCTTAGAGTCGCATGGAACACAAGTTGTAGAACGCTATTCTCCGCACTAAAAGTAATGACAATATATTCAGTAATCATCTACCAAAAACTGCTACATATTAAAACACATCTAGACACCTACACTACACAAAAAGACCTACACAACTATAATACGAGAAATAGGCAAAACTTGACCCTCCCCCAAAGGAGATTGAAGAGAACGTACAACATAGACATACAGCTATATAATATGCTGCCTGTACAGTTTCGAAAACTACCGAATGCACTTTTCAAACGCAGACTGCGCAATATCCTTTCTGAAAACACTATCTACAGCATTACAGAATACGAAACGCTCATTAGGGAAAAGGGAGACGTTTTCAGCATTTATCCATGAATTTTATTACGAATTTCAATAAATATATTTTGAATTAATGTTTTGAATCAATGACGCTAAAAGATTCACTTCTAAATTTTTTAATGTGTTATGTATATGTTTTAGTATTCTTAGGATCTATATTTATTATTTAGTATTCTTAGGATCTATATAAAACCAACTTCAATGCAACGATATGAAGAAATCTCTATGTAGTGTTGTAAATTGTAATCTTAGGTTAAGCATTGACTATTCCTATACAATTGTTATTGTCACAAGAGGAAATAAACATTAATATAAATATAATATAATAATAATATAATTATGTTAAGAGTTGTTACACTCCATCAGAAAATACATATATTTTCGGTTGAATTAACTAATGATTTAGGCCAGCTAATAGGTGGGAACTTAAGTTTCTCGCCCCCAGGTACATAAATAACTATCATTCCATATTTTCGATCATGGCTGATTCTGATTGACAATTATCTCATATTTTTTCTGGTCAGACACTATTTATGGTTTCGCTCTGAATACAGAACTTTCGGCTAATTCTCTTGTGTGCCGTAGCACTCTACAGCTCCTTACTTTTTTTGTGAAGCACCTGCAATTTCTGTCGTATGGAAACCCATAAAACCTATAGTGCTACTGCGTCGGTTGTTGTCTCTGATGTACTAACTCCCTATGCCATACCTCAAGAGCAACATGGTTATTCACGGACCCGTGAAACGAAACCATGAAACGTGGCAGAGTCATTTCCCAAGTCGAAACTTTTTCTAGAGATCAATTATCCTAACACCAATATCATATTTTTGCACTAGACGCGCGTTTCGCTAACAAGACTAGCATCTTCAGGAGAAGAAAATTGATACCAAACTAAAGACTAGGGTTAGCCATTTATATAACTGATCTTTTTTGGTCTGATATGGACTTTGTTTGTTATTGCTGATTATTTTAGATAAATTCTCGATAATAAACTAGTGCAGCCACTACTTGGAAACTTTTTTGGTGTGATATTGACCTTCCTCTGTTATTACTGTTCAATTTCTCAACGAAGATTGAAGAGCGGACTGAAAGGGATATGCCCTTGTCACCATTCATGATGTTTTAACATTTTGCTATTTTTAGACTCTCACATGCATCGAGTAGCCTTGTGTCATGCACATGCTCAATCAGTTTCAGATTGCTTTCACGAATTTCGTGGTCATTGTCTACAGCGTGTTGGGCGACACTGAATTTTTCTACCCTCTCATGAGTGCAAATTTTTTTTCTAATATTAGAAAATACAGATAAGTCGAAAATTCACGAAATCAGTCATCAAGATTGCAACAACAAATACATCGGCCAGAACCGACCTGCTATTCAAACCCGTTTCAAGGAGAATTTCTCCAATATGAAATACGGAAGGGTAGAAAAAATCCAGTGTCGCCCAACACGTTCTAGACAATGACCACAGAATTGGTGAGAGCAATCTGAAACTGAAAGCATGAGCATGATACAAGGCTACTCGATACATGTGAGAATCTGAAAATAGCAAAATAAACATCACGAATGGTGACAAGGAACCTATCCCTTTCAGTCCGCTCTTCAATCTTTGTTGAGAAATCGAACAGTAACATATCACCAAAAAACTTCAGGTATATAAACAGCTAACCCTAGTCTTTGGATATAGTATCAATTTTTTTATCCTGAAGATGCTAACTTTGTTAGCGAAACGCCCGTCGAGTGCAAGAATATCAGTTTTGTGTTGAGATAATTGATCTCTAGAAGTTTCAACTTTCACACCGAAGGCTTTAATCTCATCGTTTATTCCCCAATATGACAAAGATATTCTCTGAGACTCTGAGAAAAATCTCTGTATAATGCAAAATTATTTTCAGTTCATTCATGATGACACATCCAGTATGGCGTCAACTCACCTGGAATCTATTGTTTCCTACAGGAGGTGCAGCATAAGGAATTTCTTGAAAGGCGTAATAGTCGTTACCATTATCACTTTTCAGGATATGGCCACGGATTTTTCCGTCTTTGAGTTGAACTATGGTGTCCTCATTCAGAACCTATAAAATGTGATGACATACTCGAATCATTATTTTATTTTGTGTATTTTGTATATATCTTGAGAGTAAATTATTATTATTATTATTTTTTGAGCAGTACAGTGAATTAGGAATATCATCAGATCAAACAAATTTTGACAAGTACTCTGCAATAAAATGAGTTTTCAATATGTTCATATTTTTTTTTCTTTTTTATTTAACTTCGGCCTATTTCCGCCACAAAGGCCAATCACCGACGCCGGTGGGTACACTTTCCTCAACCAGTTTTGCCGAACCCTCTGGTATTCCAACTCGGAACCACTGGCTTTACGTCCCCTCCGAAGGACGGCATATTCTCAATATATCTTGTGCTCATTGATATATTGCCTGCGAGCTATAATATGATATTTTGCTGCAGTTGTATGGGCTTTCGACGCGGTCTTTCGCTGCATGAGGTCACCCATCCAAGTACTAACCGCTCTCGGCGCTGCTCAACTTCAGTTATCGAATGACTGTTAGTCAACTTAAGATGTTTATTCTTCGACATATTTATTATTCACTATGTAATTGAAATCATATGATCACGATTCGTAGACAGTGGTATATGTAATGTCATATTATGTCTACTGCCTGAATGATGTTTCTCTCTTGAAATATACCCCCTAAAAAATTGTGACATTGGACTCCGACTTTTAAACTGGTATTTATATGGGTCTGGAAAACCGTGGTGGTATCATTAAGGAGGTAAGTCTGTCTTCTTCCGGAAGGGATATCAAGCGACCCCCCTTTCCATTGAATATTCAGAATTCAAACCCTTTCTCCGCAAGATGTGGAGCGTGACAAGGGTGAAAATGCACGACATGACCGAGCATTATTTAATCGAATTCATTGAAAAGGGACAAGATAGGTGGATACTCTTCGTTGATTCACTGTGTATATTTATATTTCAGGTCTCTTCGAAACGTTTTCCCCCTAAAATAACTTCATTATTCAATTGGATGATCGTTCAATTGATAACTGTATTATCTAATTGATATCTTGATGAGAAAAAATATTCTTCAGTTATATTTTAAATCGAAAACCTTTGAAGTGATCACTGATTGTGATAATGATAATCTTTCACAAAGCTCAATTCTTATAACAAAGCTTTCTCAGTCGACTCATCGCATGCTAGAAACCGTCTTTGGTTCACTTGCAGAAGCGGTGAGAAGAGTCCTTATCAAAGAAGGAAATGAATATTATGTTTTTGTTTTGATTTCCACCAATCAATCACATCATCGACTGAAGAGGAGAAAAGTATTCGCAGCATTTGTGTATTAAAAACATGCATTCGACCCCGCAATCTGAATTCACTTTGATACAAACTTTTCTTTACAGGAAACAGTTCTAGAATCACTATATTGAAAAGTATTCATGAAACATCAACCTTGGAAGTCACAACATCGAAAGGTTCAAAGGGTTTTCTTCCTCGTTCATGGTGGAAATCGATTAATACTTTACTGAGGAGGCAACAGACATAACCTCTTTATGTTTCCAAATGCAGATGATCAAGTTATTTTTTGAGATTCTGAAATTGACATTTGGAATACTAGGAAATTCTACATTGGAAATTTTCCACTGTTAACACAGATAAAATTATATTCGTGCTAGCCAGTAAATCTCCTGATCAAAAAATAGTTTTCAAACTGAAGGAGAAAAACGCTCTACTTGAAATTAAACATGAGTATAGGTATTAAGGTGTCATATTATATTCACCTCCGTTCTCTAGAGAAATATCCTTTTTCCGTCGAGGACCAAGCTGAACAAGCAAACGGAACCGTCAAAATCTACACTCGGTATGACCATTGATAAAATAATTGTGGCAGTGTCACATTGTGCACTGAAACCCAAAAATCCTGAGCTCAATAAAAAAATTTCAAAAAGCTTGAGAAGGATTCAGACTAGCTTCAGAAACACTCCCAAGCACAGCTCTATGCATTTTTTTATATAATTCTTCAATTTGATATTCAAATAAAAAAAAATACGAGGCGTAACTGACAAAAAAGTCATCTGATTATATCATAAATAACTGCCACATCAACAACCACATATACTCATTTTGAATTAAAAACCTTCGACATGGCATTAGATCAAATCATCTTTTGAACAATTAATTCAGGTCAGTCTCAAACTACCTACACAGCAGTTCTGGCTGTCACCTGGTAGAAAACAACTACCCCCCTGGCTAATACCACGAATGAATTGTTCAAAAAATGATTTGATCTAACGCCAGTCTTCAAGTATGCCCATCGACTATATCGAATGATTTTACATTTTTCTCGCAGGAGAAATGGGCGAATTCGGTTTTCTTCTGGAATACCTCGTCCATGGGTAGATGGCGCAATGACTTCGTGTTCTTCGCATCAGCTTTGGTCGGTTCTTGATGCTAAGAAAGTTTTTGATTTTCAATCTTCGGAAGTGATCGACTTTATGTCGACGATGGCACTGCCTTGTACTGACGAGTGGCCAAGTAGCCTGAAACCGGTTTGCAAGCGTGTGTGTCCAAATAATTGAAAATCAATTCCTTCATTTGTATTGTCGAAAGTAGATGCAGGATTGTCTTCTGTGAAGAAAGCTGCACTGCACCGGTCGGATATAATGCAATTCCCTTCGTGGTATTAGCCAGGAGATAAGATGTTTTCTGGCAGGTGCCAGACAAAACCTACTGTGTAGATAGTTTGAGACTAGCCTTAACGAATTGTTCATTTTGAATTGATGTTCGTTTCGTTCGCACGGTACACACGAAATATTTTCTGTCCGTAATTTGTTACAACCTTTCTTCGTAAGGCGTTACGGAAAACGTCCCCTACAAATTCTCGTTTCATCCACATTGCGCTGCACTCGATTTCACTACCCCTACCACGTATTTAACGCGGTCCCAATATGAATGTAACAAACTTCTCGCATTTCGTTTCCATCTCTCAAATAATACCAAAAATTTCGAAATAAAACCAGACCCTTGGGAATATTTATAATACGTTGTTCATTTGCAAACGAAATGAACTCAAAATTTGAAAGATATAATACGATCATTCAACTGCCCAGTTTTTCTCTAGTAGAAACCCACAGATGCCTGCATCCACTTCAACTTTCGACTTATTTTTATTCATTTTCAAAATGTGATTCTGTATGATGCTGAAGAATGGTGCTTTTATATCTGGAACATCCTCAATATCTTTTTAATGTATAGTATTTCACCCGGTATAAGACATCTCAAGAACCTCTTCGTTCTTGACTTCATGTTGTTAGTTTTGTTGAAATTGAGCAAATCCGAATAATGCTCTATCGAAATGCTGTCATTTTCCACCATTTTCCACAAGAAATTCACCCAAGACAGCGGAAGCGATCTCTCCGAAACCGGAAGGGGCTGACTAACAATTTTTAACGAGAAGTTACTAAAAGTAGTAGTAGTGGAGTGGAGTAACAATGGAGCTCTATCACAATAATGAATATTAATAATGATTCAATAATCATATTCAATAATAATACTCACTCTAGATGTAGCAAAATGTACCACACCGAGAACTAGGAGCACATTTGTTATTAATAGTTTCGCCATAATGGACAAAGCTTGTGTGAAATCGTTTACGAATGACCGCTTTTATATTAGAACTTTATCTCAATCCACTTATAATGATAATTGGTTATGCAACTGATTAAGCATACTGTTTCGTGTTATCGTTTCTCAACAATTCTCGAATTTCCTTGGACATTCAAACATTTGTTGTCCAACGACACTGATACAATTTTTATTATTCCACCGTTGTGATCAATTTGGAAAGAGCAGGAAGTATCTCTAGTTTTTTATAGTTTTTTTATGGTGAATACCATTGATTACTGCCTGGTTCATAGAACATAATTTCACTTCATCTTTCAATTTGAGAAAGTTCCCACAATACTTATCAATGAAGGGGCTCATACACAAAACGTTAAAGTAAAAGTGTCGTATGTGAACGCTTCCATTGATAAGCATTATGAGGACTTCCTTAAAGTAACAGTAAAAGATGAATCCGAAGTGGAAGTTTGGTTTATGAACCAAGCATAAAGGTCTTGGCTAATTTGTTCAATATTAACCCCTGTCAAATAATTCCACGGATGCGCCCAGAAAACAGAACCTTGTACTAGCAAGGGTCGTCCCATTATTTTCGGTACCAGTAGCGCTCTGAAACGTCTTACAATTATTAAGTCCATATTATAATAGCATAAAATTTTGAAAATTGACCTAAAATAACAATGTATAAAATAACAATAACTACAAAATATGAACAAACAGTTCATATTATATGCCTTCCTGTTCATAAAATAAAATATACGCTTCGCCACTCACAAGTGATTTGGAGGAGATTGGTGACACACAAGAAACGTTGAATTCATGCCACGTTCCCACATAAGGATGCCGGCAGTAAGCTGTGTAGTGGCCACTGTATCTAGTGCCGCTGTGATTAGAGAGTGCGTAGAGATTGTAGCGACAAGGGGCTACATCGGCTGCCGCATAGTTCTTCATATCCAGACCTTCTAACGGGAAATAATAATAATAATAATAAATCGTCTTTATTCATCTTGCAAAAAAAAGTATAGGCTCATACGTTTTTATATTCTGTGACATAGATGAATGGGCGAGGTGTCAGCTAATGCTGTTTTACAACTTAAAATCTAAAATCTACCATGACATTTAGTTTACCCCTGGAACTATCGGATGGAGAGAATCGTTTGAGATGGATCACTAGCACATTGGGGAACTTGTGGATCGATAACGATTTTGAGCACTTCCGCCTTTCTTTACACTGCGAACATGTCGGTTTCTCGTCACCATCCAACATCTCTTCCTCGGTAAAAGCGTCTAAGCAATGATATTATCCGAGATGACCTGTAATTTGTGGGATAGGCAGTGAAAGTTCCTAAATTGGATCGAAGGTCACGGAACAGTAACCACAATATGTGCATTTTAGGGTCGATTTTAGTCTTCCGACGAAGTTTTCTAGTACGTTGGAATTGCCTATCCATGACACTTGCGATTCATTGCCGTCACTCAATTTTTCGTCTGGTCCTTTTGGAATTGGCTTGTGTTTATTTGTGATTTGATTGATATCTTCGTGAAGTCCTTCGAGTAGGTATCTCAAAAATTCCTGGGCATCTTGTTGTGCATGACCCATGAAGCGAGGTGCATAAAGTTCGATTTGGCTCTTTAGGAAAAGTGTAATACTTTGTTAGACGAATCTTCCGACCACAATTCTTTGATGACTTCGGCAAAAGCTTTCATCAGAGTATCTTTCATACTCGAAATACTATTATTTATGTCTTTTACATATGTATCTTTCTTCAAGTACTCCAGTAACCATCTTGTATTGGATAAACGTCTTACTGTTTTAACGGTAAGGCATCTCCCCTTCAACTGTGGGGAAACTCAGAAAATCCACAGTGCTACCGAAATGGTTAGTGTATCAAGATATTCACGCTACCGGCAATTGGCTATCTCAACAAGTCAGCCAGAAAAATGTCTGGCGTGGCCGCATATTGAACCGGAGTCAAAAATCTTAATCGAATTTAAGCCGACGCGACGCCGTAAATAACTGAGCCACCACCCAGTGGCTGAGTCAATAACTCCCTGCGCCAGTCTTTGTTATTGCCGTAGTTATGGTCCCGTCATCCAGGAATCAATTTTCAACACGATCGAGGAATCCTAGAGAGACAAATCTCTACACCACCGGAGAATCGGAGCTTCCGATCAAACATATTAATGTTTTTTGACTTTCTGCTTCTCCGAATCGAAGAATAGAAATGACAAGTTCTATGGAAGAGAGTGTTTATGATTTTTTTTTTTTATTTTACTTCTATCATAAAAGTCGTACCCTCTATATTTTGAGTCGAAGAATTATATCACAATGTTCAGTGGGGATTCATATGAAACGATAGATCTGTATAAGAAATTTTGTAAATTCCAAACTTCTTCCTCTGAACTTTTTATCATCCCTCTATAAACAGAAGTGTTTCACCAATCATTCAATGAATGCTTTCCATACCTGAAATTTAGACCCAACGAACAATTTCATATGTAATCGATTTTGAAGCGGATTGTTGTCTAAATTTGGGATTATTTATTGGTTTGTTTCGATTTATCCAAAAATCTAAATTTGGGATTATTTATTGGTTTGTTTCGATTTATCCAAGTATGAAAAATCCAATCCCATCATTGACTAGTAGATAACATAGTTTCTTGCATTTGTGGTTATTAATGAATTCAATTCATATAAGTTTGTTGAATACTGTTTTCTATCTGAACTTATTTCTGTGATGGGGTTTGTAGACACGATACCATACCAGAAAAAGATCCATTGGTGTATGCAGGGAGATTGAAGTAGCAACGGATACTCAAAGAGGCAGAGAGGTGGTGATATCGATTCAGCAAACATTGTTGAAATCTCTGTTCGATTAAATCTATCTTTATTATTTTTTTTGGAAGATTTGCTTTAATGAGTGTGTTTTTTGCACTTCGAAAATGTTTTTATCGCGCTTCCTCCTTTGAAGAATTTCAACAACATTCGTATCAATCTGGAGATATCTTTCAGATAAAAGATATAAATATCTCAAGGCCAACACTTTCGATTACAGATTTTACGATATTGTGGATATTGGAAAATGAATTAGCGATTAGGAACGTATTTTCCCTCGTAAGTGAGCCCAGAAGGCGAAGGCAAAACCTTGTGCGTACAAGGGTATGTTTTTAGGATGCCGAAGGTTTATTGAGAAAATCATATCTATATTCAAAACAAGGTTCACCACATTGTTCATTCAGCATGAGGTCATGTTGTGACAAATATGAGCTGACGTATAGTGCAAGAAAAAACCTCTTCTTTCTGTGTTTTTTTCAAATTTCGTATCTGGTAAATGTTTTTGCAGTTGTCATGGTATGTTCCACAACTTTGTAAGAGAAGGAGATTTGTCAAGAATTTTTTTTTAACAAATATACCTACTGTGAGTACCATTGTAATCCTCCATCGAAGGAGAATTTCATTAGCGATGAGGCTGTTTACTTTAAGAATCAAGTGATTCATAAGGAGGTTCTTCAACATCAACGATACTGTCCAGTCAGCCAATCAGAATGTGCCAAGTTGTCACGTGACGCACGCAAACAGACAAGCCACCAGTGAGTATTGGATCTACAGTACCGACCTGGGGGAACCAACAGCTAAGATCCGAACCATAGCACTCGCACGAAGAACCCACCAAAATCAAGTCAAAACCCTCTTTTCTCCCAGCATCTGGACGCAGGTTAGATGACGTGCTTCACCCAGTGGCTAAAAGGTGACGCTAGGTGATTAATAACGCTTGGTTCACATGACTCATGACGATGACGTGTCTGGAGCACGTGACACCTTGGCGCATTCTCATTTGGTGCCGGGACCGGCAGGTGATATCGATTCAGCAACAATTGTTAAAATCTCTGTTCGATTGAATCTATCTTTATTATTTTTTGTCAGGGTTGCTTTGATGAGTGTGTTTTGAACTTCAAAATGCTAGCGAATCAGTTAGGTCTTAGCGTTCAGAACTCGGAGAAGCTCTATGATATGCACGCCATTTGAGTACCAAACGCCAAACATCGGTGAAGTCAGCGAATGTTCTACTACTAGCTATTCCATATGATATCCACGATATCCTAGTATCCGTGGTTCTCGGTGGTGTGATGGTAAGCACGTCCGCCTATCATGTGGCTGACTGGGGTTCGATGCCCCGCCACGAAACAGCCGTTTTGAGATTCGCACGTTGAAAGGTGAGGCCTCGTTGATTCATTGATCATACCAGATTCTACTTTTGGGGAAGTGAGTTTAGTGAGTCATATGGTTGTTGTTTAAGGTAATTCCCTCTACTTGAAGAAGATCACACTCTTCTGTATTTTTTTTCAGACTTCCCTTGTACTTTTAGACTCAAGTACCTTATCCATTCATCTGAGAATTTCATAAACATTGAGTTGCGGAGGCGTTTATTTATTTATTTCAACGGATATATCCAATTTTATAAAATAGTCATTACAATACATATGTGAACATGGAAAAATGGTAACATAGAATAAAACAAAAAATATGACAAGTTACATACATAGTAAATTACAAAATTTTAAGTAATGTCTTCTTGAAGTTTGCATGCGTTTGGAAAAATATGTCAACCCTATCTTGTATGTCATTATATACTCTTGGCAATCTGGTTAAAGGACTTTTCATATCATAGTTAGTTGTATGGAATGAATTTCGGAAAAGAGGAGTTTTTCCAGAAATTTGGGAAAACCCCACTAATTAGGGAAAGATTGAAAATGGCCTAGATGGGTTTTATTTTTTCTCAAAAGGATCTGGAATCCTCATTAAAATCATTTTCCACTCGATGGGGATAATTTTGAGGACACTGTTCTGACAAAGCTTTGCAATGATACCGTAATTTATTAAAGATTGTATAATCATAATAATCTTTACTTATTTGAAACTCTTTGTGAGCTTTTTTTTTCAATTGTCAATGCATTAAGATCAGATGTGAACCACTCGGGAAATGTTGAAGGTTTATATCCGAATGGAAAAAAATCCATTCCCTTATGAAGAATATCATGAAATTGCCCTAAAATAACTTCTCTGATGAAGACTTTTTCCCAATCTATAGATGCAAAGAAATCATTCAGTGACATATAATCGGCACATTTGAAGTCATAGTAATGCAAACTCCCAGAAAAAATATTGTACTCAATAGGTATTGGAATCTGAAAATATTATGCAAGATGATGATAATTTCTATAAGTAAGTCGACTGCTGTATTTAGAGTTGTGTGCAAAAATCGAATCAGGGAAAGAATTATGCACAGTCGGAATGTGGTTGATTTGATGTAAATTCAAAAAAGAGAAGTATTCACACACTACACTGTGCTTCTGATAAGTTGTATTCCTCAGCCATGTTATGTTTTGATGTTGTTATGATTGTCGAATAAAATAGCTGATATTGTGGTGGTATACTTTGAAATTGACTGTGGTTATAACATCGATGATATCAAAGAGCACGCTATAATGATAGCTTCATAACTTAATAATGGATGGAATGGAATTGACATCTCTTCATCAAAATTCCGAACAATAAATTTCAAAATAAAATAAAACACATTCACAAGAGAAATGAAGCTGTTATATTTGAATTCATCTTACGATTTCTTTATTAAAATAGATCAAATCACGAAAAAAATATCTATCAATGTTGTTGTTGTTGGAAGAATAGGAATGTAGCTTGAGAGATAAAAAATGTACCACGGAATGTGAGATAAGATCTAATACACTTTATGGATATTATTTCCAGACTTCCTATAGACATATATTTCAATATATCTAATTCACAAATAATTCGAATGAATGAGACAATGTCTGAAAGATTCGAAATCAACGTTTATACCTTCATGAACCCTCATTAGCTATTTCATTATTTTCTTATCGATATGTCGCAAGCACCGCGTCAGAAATTGTATCATCTCACTAATAATGGGTATTTGAATGAATTTCTCCATCTGAGAAAAAAAAATTCAACATTGCACATGAATCGATAGGATCATATTATATACAACTGATATTGTGTTCATGGAAAAGAGGTTGCAAATTCTCATACGATCGTAGAATTTTTTTTGTGTTCTCAACAATCGCGATCCTGATTCAGTTCCAAACAGTTATTCAGTTGCTGATGGGCGACTTCTTTGGACTTTTCTAAAACTTCCAGAACACGGACAAATCTGTCAAGAATCAATTATCATTTATTGCTGCCAAGTATAGGCCTTTGAGGATAATCTACCTATGAAGCAGTGTACAACTGACATATTGTTATTATTGAATATACTAAACTCAGAGTTGAAACAAATCTAATGGCAGCGTATTGAGGTAATAAGTACCAAAGTAAGTTATTTTCAGTATAATATAGGTACCTACTCTTGATCGGTTATTTCTAATCATATTGTATCAAACTCAATATTTATTGGATTACGTGCGCAAACAAATTTCAAAAACATATATTTTTTTCAAATAATATATTACAGTAGATATATTGAAGCATGCTCATTAGAAGGCGACTTTGCTTTTCTCATTTCAGTAATATGTGTATGGTGGTTCTATATAATGGTCCAGAATTCTCTTCACGTCTTTGTATTGCCTTGGATGTTCCCTCAGCTCTAAAGTATTATTAATATTGAGGTAACGAAGTGTTTGACTGTTAGTCCTCGGCCATGTTATATTTTGCAGAAGAGGATCGATAACTGGTATCGGATTACTGAAACAAAAATTGATATTATTCGACAGAGTATACCAAGAAATAAATAATTTTGTAGACAGTAAAATATCGACACATATTTTGCCTAAGTCATTATTTCACTTGACTCAGAATTTTTCGAGATATATTGGAGGAACTGACGTTTTCATTTTGAATTATTTTCAAGGTACTTAATTGGTTTTTCATGAAATGTGGTGACAACATTGCTTTTTGTGAGCGGTTTGATTATTTGGAACATCATTTGCCAGGATGTCTCATGCTATTTTTCAGTCGAATGTGAAGTGAATCGCCAATCAAATGACGGCATAGACACTGGAAATGCATTTATCATAATGTGATTCCCTACATCATTTTTTTGTATCTCTATAGATTCAAGAAGTAAACAAATGAATGCAAAGGAAAATACTTGACAGATTCATAGTTGAAGATCCCAAAGTACCTGGATCTACGTCTCTCCAGATTATGGTGGATTAAAAACCCAACAAACTATGAACAAGGGATTCATCCACCACAACATCTTTCAAACAATACACACACACATAAATATATATATATATATATATATATATATATATATATATATATATATATATATATATATATATATGAGAGAATGTAGCAGCGACAGAAGAAGACACTCTGTTTCAATTCGAGTTTAGTATTTTTTGAATTTGCTTTAATTTACTCCCCACAATTCATTATAATTTTTGATGGGGAGTCATGAAACGACCTCAGATTTGGAATTAAATATTTTCATCAGTCCAGTATTTTAGTGTCGTACAATGCGTGGAAGAATATGAAGTTGCCTTTAGATCATAGGGTTTTGAAAGCACAAATTTGCGCATGTCAATCAATGTTTATAACTGTATTTTTTCCGACTTTTTTTTGAGGTAAACAAATCAATAACTACGGTTCTCCTAAAAAGTAAAACTTCATGCTCCTAAACATGCCTACGAGCGATACCTTCCTCAAATATCACGTGTATACATAATCGTTTGCCAGAGATTACCTTTCGCATCTTCTGATGAATCTAAACAATAATATCACATCTGCTCTTGAACTAACACTAGTAATTCATTCAACATCTGTAGGGTTATTTTTCAAGGCCTGAGAAACAGCTTGAATTCAGTCAGGTTAGCAAAAACTCTAAACTTTTGTTATATCTGTTATCTCGAAACGTTCTTTTTTTTAGATCATAGATTATTTGGAGCACTTGTGAATGAAAGAGGTATCAAAATTAATTCGTTACCTGTGAGCTTACGTTTTGTACTCACATTGTAGTCATAAAGAGCTTTTTCAGCACTACTTTTGAACTATTACTCACGAGTCCAGATTGTGTATGTTCAAAGATGTCAGGAGTACATATTCCTAAAAAGTCAAGTATGCTAGGAATCACGATCAGTAAAAATCTTCCATGGAAAAACCATGTGAGATCGACCGCGAATGGTGCTTCCCAGAAGCTTGGATTTTTATTTCGTGTGAAGGAATATTTCACTTCTCGTCAGCTTCTGATGATCTACAAGGCCCAGATACGACATGTCTTGGAATACAGTTCTCATGTGTTCGGTCGACACCAGAACAATCATTGAAACTTCTTGATTCTATTCAGCAAAAATATTCCGTCTTGTTGGTGATTTTTCGACACGGATAACTTCGTTGGAACATAGAAGAAGAGTCGGAGACTTGTCTCACTTCTATAGAAATTTCCACGGTGCTCTTCTGAATTGTCGTCGATCGTTTCACCCTTGGCAGTTTCATCACGGATGACCCGACGAGTGCAAATTCCCAACACTTTGTTGTGGGCTTGCAGATCTGTCCAACTTCTCTTGCTCAGGGATCCTTTTTCAATAGAACAGCTGAACGTTGAACTCCATACCGAGAGAGGTTTTTCCCGAGTCATATGAACTTCAAAAATTTTAAGTGAATATCAATTCTTATCTCTTGTTCCTTGAATCACTCGGTGTTCTTCGAACATAACAGGGTTACCCTTCCGCAAGAATCTGTATATAAAAAAAGAGGGCATCATTTCCAAGTGCGTTATCAACTTTTGTTTTTCGTATCAAAGAGGGAGTCTCAGAAAGGTCTCTCAATTCTTCATTCAACGCTGGTTCACTTTTGAGAACCAAAATGACCGTTTCTGTGTCATTAGCAATTACATTTCTTGTTGAATAAAAATCTCCAAATATCTCGCAAATAGATCCATTTGAAAACACCCTCTTATTTGTTAAAAGAATGTTATAATTTTTTTTTTTTTTCGTCAAACAGCTGACCAGCTCAGAAGTCGAAACTACTGCGAGCAATGGATTAACGATTTTTAACGTGTGAATCCCAGTTTTGTAGCCCAGCGGGCAATTGAACACCGGTCTTTGTGTTTTTCATCGAAAAAATATTTCTGTGGCGTCACTCTTCGTCAAGGAGGCGGAAACATTTTTTTTAAGAGGTGGGAGGCTTGTGATGCCTAACTGTTGGAGTATTTTCTCTAACACCGATCTTATCTTTGAAATCGTATCAACCATTGCTGAGTTATCAGCAGTTCCATTTTTTGTTTGGAGACTATTCAGCAACACGAAATTATCAATAATTCTTCAATAAATCTCCATGATAAACATGCGTTGAATAGAGAATTGAAAGACCCTCACAACAAGGGGTCACCAGAACCGCTCTTCCATTTGAAAATAAAAGTTGATATCTCCCTTCCCAGTTACCTCACAGAATATTGGAAATATTTGCATTCAATCAAATCTTTTGTATTCAACCCTCAACTTTTAATGTTTTCACTTCGAAAATGATAAACTGAAATTAATTTGAAACACCTCCGGTCTGCGGTTATCATTCTCAAGAAGGGAAGTGTTATGATGGAAAAGCATTTCTGTTTCCATATTTACTCGCAATTTAAGCTTGCGAAGCTACCATGTAATTTCAAAGAGAATCGAAAATTCGCGAAGAAATCATTTCTTCCTCGCCGGAATTATGGCTCGTAAATTCAGACTGAATGTGAACGTTTTCACGAGCTTTCTTTCATTCTCCCATTTCTATATCTACCAGCCGAAGACGGCGTTATTCGACTGCAAACTTGTGTGTCAGTAGGTCGAGTTTTCAGTCGGTAACACCCTCGTGTCAACGGAATTTCAGTATTAGACTTTTATCTCACTGGCAGCGGATAGTGTTCACGACTGAAATTTGATTCTAATCGATGAGGGATGAGATCCTCAGAGAGCCAAAATGGCGGCAACGTCAGCGGTCTAGTTTCCCGAGGTGACGCATTCATACACGGATCAAAATTTTTCGACCATTTTTTTTTACAAATTACGAGGTTACGTTACAGTACATTGCTCTATCAGCAATATGAGCTGATTTAAAATAACCCCTACTTTTTTCAATGTTATTTTGTTAGTGAAAGTTTCAAGAGTACCTCCATGCTCTATAATATGAGCACAGAACAACCATATATAGAAAGAAATGTCATGTGGTAAGGAATGAAATACTTTTTGACCTATCGGTGCGTTATCTGATTGACAAAAGGAGAACTATCCAAATGCGGCGAATTTAAAATACTGTAGCTCATATGGGATGGGGATAATCCAGAACATTGAATATTGGTTATTTAGCAACGACCAAATAGTTTCTTCTGATGTGTCGCTTGAAAAATGCATATTCTCCAACATCATATTGTAGAAAAAGTATTCATTTCACTAACTAACTTTCAATAGAAGCTAAAGGTATCAGTTATGTTTGCAAGTTCGTACTCGAACTGAGTTGAAAAAAGTTTATATCATCCAATACTAGGTTCAATAATTAATGCACAATGCTGAAGAAATGATGAAATTTGTGAAACATTGTATTACGAATTCATTTCTAGAATCGGACGAGCAGTCAAATCGAAATTACAAATAACACCAGTATCTAGAAGCAGTCAAAGTTTAAAAATATACACAGGCATAATTACAACTAATATTTCCCTCATATATAAATGTCCCATAAGAGCAATGCAATTATCGAAAACTTACAGCGGTAATTGCATTGTATCAAGTCACCATAACAACACATTTGAAACCGTATCGCTAGACGTCAGTAAACAACACAAATAAATGTCAGATAGACTTCAAAAATAGAAAAACATTTCGCGTTTTGGTGAGTGCTCCATACAATCTGTAGAGGAAAGTATAAATGAACAAAAAATAACATTTCCTCGAGAATTTCTTTATTCGTGAAATATTCCAATGAATTACATTCGAGCGTAAATATGACCAGATAATTTTGCATTCGAGCGTGATATCTTATACAAATTGCATTCGATTATTTTCATATTTTGTAAAAGAGCCCTCGTCCTTTAGGCTCGGGCACTTTCGCCAAAATATGAAAATAAACTCTTGCAATTTTTAGATATCACGCTTTCTTGCAAAATTATCGGTAATTTTTATGCACTCGTGCAATTATAACCGATAATAAAACCATTAAAATATCAAAATAACAATTTTCAAACGAACCAGCTATCAACGGAATGTAAACCCCAGCATTTGAAAAATGTTATTTTCAGTAGCTATGATAATGAAATTTCAAAATGATGAATTGAGTTCACATCAATGTTGAATATCAATAAAAAATCAAATTGAAAATCAATTGAAAAAAAAACATTTTTAATTTTTTGTTCTTATTCAAAAAGTGTATGTGAGCGAGAGAAACAACAAATTTGAAATCCTCATTATTCATGAATAAATTCACTTTTTTGCACCGGTGAAATGTACAGTAGAATCATTGTGATAATTAATTGGTTCAAAATGATATTTAATTTTCAAAATGTCTGTTATTCCAAACATGTGTTTTTCAAATGACAATATCGAGGAATAAGATATAGAAGACTTGAAAAACACTGAACAACGAAAAAATGAAAAAAGCTACCGAGTTCAACATATTGGGAAGTCGAGTTATATTTTCTCATCTGTAAAAACAGTTTCAACGACTGATACTTGGTGAAAACGGGTTTTATCTTATATTTCAGATTTTTTAGTAGAAAAACTATCTCTCTCTCTTAAACTATTATATTCCTTCCGAAATATCAGTTGATTCATTACCAAAACAATCATTGTAAATTCAGAAATAATATATTTGTATCAAGTAATGAACAGAAGGAGGTAAATATACTCACCCCACTGGGCAATGTTCAGGAATTATTATGATATCTCCTCAATGAATATTTTTGACAGGTAATTGTATCCTCTCCTAGTTACTTTAAACAGTGACAATGCCATTATTTTGTCTTCTTCATTTATTTTTCTCTACATTTTGCCTACCTCTGGATCTGAGTACAATAGTTTTTGAAATTATGGTGCTGAAATCATTGTTTCTGCCATGTTCAACTTCTCTTTGTAGGAGACCACTCTTAATTGAAAGTTTTCTTCACATGAACTGTTCACGGGTTGGATAGCTTTTCAATTTTCATCACAATAATTCCTTGGAAAATGGACTGTCTTTTCCTTCTGTAAAATAATCATCTTTTCGACTATCAGAGTTCTATATAAGAAAGCATCATAAAACGCGTACGGTATTTCGATAATTTCTCATAGAGTGCTACGAATACTCCCCATTTGATTCTGATTTAACGATTTATATATACTATGGCTCATTCTGGCAGTATCATTTTTGTCAATTACTTCTTTTATATCTACATAACTCAAATAGTATTATATCATGATGGAATATTATAACTTTGTACTTACTCAGATCGAATGTGCAAGGCCCTTTGTTCCATTGATGTAAGTGGTATAACTTCTGCAAAATTATTTCACTCTCAATGATTGAGGAGCCCGAGCCTTTTGGAACTTTCTTCTGCTACGCACGTATTTCCATGCGTTAAACATGAATCTATAGTCAAAACGCGGCGCTCTCTCCTCGTTCAAAGGTTATGGCCCTCCAAAAGTCGGAAGAAGGGCATATTCCGCCTTCTTTTTGTATAAAAAAACGATATACCCATACGTTTTTATTCGTCAGATGCCAGTTACAACCATTTCCATCAGTTTCAACCCAGTTATAATCATTTCAAATCTCGAAAAACATAAATTCCCATCGAATTCTAGGTGAGAAAATATTTTCTCATCAGTTAACCTCGAAATCGACCGGAATTTTGTTTTTCAAAGTTTTTGTGAAAAATGCTTTCAACTCGGTTGAATGTGATGAAGAAGGTGGATTAAGTGGTAAATGGCATTTGACAAACAAAAACGTGTGGTTCTATCGTGCACAAATCGAGGCGGATTATGCCCTTCTTCCGACCTTTGAGGGGCCATGGCTTTCGAACAAAGGGAGAGCGCGAAATTCTGACTTCAGATTCGTGTTCTATGCATAAAAATACGTGCGTAGCAATAAATTTTTTTTAAAAGGCTCGAGTGTGGGGATAACAGACTTTTACCCAAAAGTGATGGAGATCATCGCATTTGAAACAGCTATATAAAATCTGTATCACTACTTCTGTTCGGGTTTGAAGGCCGTCGTTTTTTGAATTTCTTCCTGGCGTTTCGCTGGCGCGAGTGGCTAGCTTCTTCAGAGGCTCCGAATCAAGCTCAAGATGACAATAGTAGGTCTAACTCGTCAAAATCATGCAAATGATTTATCTGATTCTTTTCACAATAATATAAATGCCAATTAGTTTTTGGCTAGTCATTCCAGAATAGCGGCACTACGTACAGCGGCCACTACACGGCTTACTGTCGACACCCTTACTCCGAAACGTGGTACGAATACAACGATTCCCATGTGTCACCGATCTGTTCAAAATCTCTCGTAAGTGGCGAGGCGTACGTTTTATTCTATGAACAAGAAAACACTTATGAACAGCAGGAAACGGAATTTTCTCCTTGACATTATTTTATATTTTATTCTATTTAATTTATTTTCCCTTTTTTTTTATTCATTTATTCTTTTTATTGTTATAATTTTTATTTTTACTTGTGATTTTATATTATATTCATTTAAATGGAAAATGCATGAATATACTGCAACCAACTGCTGCTGAATTATTTGTTTGTAATGGGGGTATTCTATCGAAGATACTAGTCATTCTCGAATGAAGTCGATATTTCCTACTATGGATTTGTGGTATTTTATTTTCCAGCTTGCGGAGTGAATTTTTTAAATATGTTATGCCATTCCTGGCTACTGTTCCATGACTGTGACTCAGATAAGGAAATGAGATTGGAAGGTCTCCTAACGATATCACAAGTACATCAATAATTAGGGGGGGGGTCCAAAAATCACCGACAGTTTTTCGAATTATTTTCAAAATTACGTCAAAGACAAAAGATTACTTTTTTGAAAATTTCTTGACAGAACAAAATCATAAATAACTATTTAGACATGAGTGGTAACCACGGAAAAAATTGGACATCTGAAATAATAATCGTATATAATGAATTAAAGCTACCTGATACCTGTAGCGGTTGTTGACCCCAGTTATACTACAAAATTGGTTTGATTAGGGAAATCTGTTCAAAATAAAAATGTAGAATTCTGTATTATCGTCGAGTTGAAGGAGAATTTCTATACTTGGATCGATCGATACAAATTTACGAAGTTCATGAGAATTCATCATTTTATATGTAAGTATTTTTCAGTACATGGGACCGTGTATTTCAAGAAAAATCTACTTCGAATGCATACAATGGGTTGAAAATTCGGTTTCGAGAGTATGAAAAAAATCTTGGTCCATCTCAGAAAAAACGATGACCTTTCTTAACATTTTTTGGGGAAGCATGTGGTCCTCATCTGAATATTCATAGTCGCATTGCATGCTAAAGATGTCAATTTGAAATCGAGATCAGCATAAAATTACAGTCATTTTTCGATATTCTGAACAATTTTAAGGAATATTTCGCAGAAAATGTGAATTAGAGGTAACGAATCTGATTGAATTCTAAGTGCGAGAAAAGTGTGATTCGTAGCAAGATAAAAGATATTACTGAAAATCTCTCTAGTTTTGCCGGTCCAGCTGTTTATTTGGAAAGAAAAATGGCGACCACCGCCTTTTTGGCAATTACCACAAACTCTACCTATCACGATTAAATATCGTTACCCCTTGCCTCACATTGAAGAGCAAATCATTTTCATATTCTGGACATGAAGCACGGACCTTATCGAATACCAGTAGCTGAAAACGAGGATGCCATTTGCCTCATTGTTGCACCGTCAAATGATCTCTCGGAAAAAAAACTTATGCAAGTAGGCATCTGATTAAGAAGTTGCTTCCAGCAGAAGAGAAGAAGTGTTGAATTTCAAACCCCAATTCAGTATATATGGTCCTGTAGTAAGGAAATTGCTGGAAAACTACAACAAAAAACACCACATCGGAATCGTCGTATGGACGATGCAATTTAACAACCATATGAGATGGAAACATTAGCGGTAGTGGAATCCATAAAAAGGTTCAGAGTCTACCTAACTGGAATTAACTTCTCCATTGTGACTGATTGCGCTGCAGTATCGTCGCCATTAAACAATCGTGATCTATCATCTCGTATTGCTCGATGGTGGCCCACCATGTAGAACTTCAATTTCAAAGTGAAACATAGGTCAGCGAACAACATTAAACATGTTGACGCATTAGCAGAATCATTTGTCATTCTGATATATTGATTATCGACAGTGATGATTCGGTCGTGTGCATTCAGCAATAGGACGAATCCATCAGGTCGGTCGTTAAAAAGTTCAAAATGAAAATTGTTGATAAACGACTACAAAATGAATTTGTCAAAAAGGTTAAGAGACTCTAATGAAAAACGGCGGTTGAAAAACAAACTAGTCATATCCAAGACTGCGCAAACCAACATTTAAAAAAAATACTACTCATTGGCCGAAGTGGTAGATATTTGAAGATGATTTGAACAAATTTTGGATAATGAACTCAATTTCTGAGAATAATCTTATTCACATCAACATTGTTTTGAAAATCACCTTGTCATATGATGATGACATGCTTTATTCTATGTCACCAATTCAGGCTGGATATGGGCACATTTCTATTTACGTAAATGTGACTCTCAAGGACTATATACTATTCACCTCGGTTACTTTAGCAATAAAGTTCGGCAATATTTGAAAATAATTCCCTATCATCTTGAAACATTGATGAGGCTTTTGGAAATGATGATTATGTTTCGAAACGGAAAAAATATAAGGGACCATTGGAAAATTCCGAGAGTGGCGACGTCCGGGGGCGGTATAGCTCCTGCAACTTTTTTTTTGGGAAATCTGCCACCTTCATATTTCAGCAGAGCGTTACTGACTGGAATTGAAGAGAAATGACATAGTCGAATTGAAAAATCCTGGCGTCGGGGGCGGTACAGCTCCAGCAACTTTTTTATTGGCAACCCTGCCACCTTCATATTCCAGCAGAGCGTTACTGACTGGAATTGAAGAGAAATGACAGAGTTGAATTCAAAATCCGGGCGTCGGGGGCGGTACAGCTCCAGCAACCTTTTTATTGGCGACCCTGCCACCCACATATTTCAGCAGAGCGTTACTGACTGGAATTGAAGGAAAATGTCAGAGTCGAATTCAAAAAACCGGGCTTTGGGGGCGGTACAGCTCCAGCATTATTTTATTAAGGACCCTGGCACCTTCATATTTTAGCAGAGCGTTACTGACTGGAATTGAAGAGAAATAACAGAGTCGACTTCAAGAATCCGGGCGTCGGGGGCGGTACAGCTCCAGCAATATTTTTATTGGACTCTGCTACCTTCATATTCTTGCAGAGCGTTACTGACTGGAATTGAAGAGAAATGATAGAGTCGAATTCCGAAATCCGGGCGTCGGGGGCGGTACAGTTCCAGCAATATTTTTATTGGACCCTGCTAGCTTCATATTTTTGCCGAGCGTTACTGACTGGAATTGAAGATAAATGACAGAGTCGAATTTAGAAATCTGGGCGTCGGGGCGGTACACTTCCAGCAATATATGGTCCCTTCTATTTTCCCCTTTCGAAACATAATTATCATTTTCATGTTGAACTTACTGTATAAACTGAGACTTGAAACAATTTGATGTGTTGTTATGTATTTTGAAATGTTCTTTCAGTTGTTGTTTTTAATGACATAATACATAAAATAAAAAGTAATTTGAACCTGTCTACGAATTTTCTCGAAGTCGAATTTCAACAGGTTATGGGCCCAGTACGATCAAACTAAGTTTCACCAGTAACTCAAGAAAGTACCTACTCCATAATAGTCTGCGACGAAGTAATTCGAGAAGCAAAAATAAATTCATATCTGGAAACGACAAATATGACTACAGTTTCGTCAGAAGTTAATCCGTCTGAAAGTACCAGAACAGTATTATCAGGAGGTATTCCAAACATAGAACCCAAGCTGGATGGTATGAGCAATTTCAGTACATGGAAGTTCATGATCAAAATGACTCTGATGGGCATGGATCTATGGGACTGCGTTGAGAGTGAAAATGGAGGAGCTCCCATCGATGCAAGAAGAGATCAACGAGCCCTCGCAACTATATGTCTGAATATTAAAAGCCATTGTCATGTTCACGTCTTGTCAGCAAAATCCGCGAAAGAAGCGTGGATGAATCTGAGTAAGGCATATGAAGATATGGGATTAACAAGACGTCTTGGTCTCCTGAAATCACTTTTTCGAACAAAACTGGGAGATTTCACTAGTATCGAGGAGTATATTACAAACATACTCTGTTTGGCACAAAAATTGGCTGACATAAGTAATCCTATTGATGATGAATTTGTTGGAGTCATCATGCTGGCTGGATTACCGTCTCGTTTTGATCCTATGGTCATGGCAATTGAAGGATCTGGAACAAAAATTACTACCGATTTAGTGAAGAATAAGCTTCTTCAGGATGATATGAAACAGAAGTTGGAAGATGTTGGAACTTCAGGAGATGCAGCTTTTTCTTCAAAGTGTGGTCATCATAAGATCGGTTCCAAGGTCAAAAGAAATGTCGTCAAATGCTATGGATGTGGGGAAATTGGGCACAAAAAGCCGAACTGTCCAAGAAGAAATTCACAATTCAGAACTAAGAAAAGTGAAGATTCCTCACTAATTACTGCTCTCTCAGCTAAAATGAATAGTGAAGATTGGTATATAGATTCTGGTGCCACTACACACATGACCCGAAATAAAGAGTGTCTTGTGAATTTTCTCCATGAAATGAAGAAAGAAGTAACTATAGCAAACCAAGAAAAATTATATACTGCTGGTATTGGCGATGTAGTTGTTGAATTATATGGAAATGAAAAGCCTACAACAATTTCGAAAGTCACGTATGTACCCAATTTAGGAACCAATTTATTATCAGTCAATAGTTTGGTTCAAAAAGGTTTAGAAGTGAAATTCTCACGTCAAGGCTGTATTATATACAAGGAGGGAGATACCCAGGAGATCATAGCAACTGCTTCGAATGAACAAGGATTGTATAAATTAGATCTCAAGTCGGAACGAGCCAATTCTGCAACTGTTACCAATATGCAAGAACTCTGGCATAAAAGGCTTGGACATTTGAATTCCAAAAGCATGCTGCTATTAAGAAATGGCATGGCCCATGGAATTAAATATTCAAACTCAGAAAAAGTTCCTTGTGAAGCTTGTATAATGGGTAAACAGACCAGAAAACCATTCGGAAAATCATCTTCAAGAGCTAAAGAAAAACTAGAGCTCATCCACAGTGATCTGTGTGGACCCATGTCCGAGTCATCATGGAATGGAGCTCGATATATGTTACTCTTCATTGATGACTACTCAAGGAAAGTATTTGGATACTTCATAAAAAGTAAAGACGAAGTGGCAAATATTTTCATGGAATTCAAAGCCATGATTGAAAATCAGACTGGTCTTAGAATAAAAACCTTGAGAACTGATAATGGCGGAGAATACATCAGTGAAGATATGGAGCAGAATCTTAGAAAAAATGGTATCCGACATGAAAAATCTATTCCCTATGCACCTGAACAAAATGGAGTGGCAGAACGAGCGAATAGAACAATTATTGAAAAGACTAGGAGCATGATAGCGGATGCGAAATTAGGTCTGAAGTATTGGGCTGAAGCAGCTAATACTGCTATATACATTAAAAATCGTTCACCCAGTCGAGCAGTAATGAACAAAACTCCAGAAGAAGTTTGGACTGGTATGAAAGTGGATTTGAGTCATTTGAGAGTTTTTGGATGCAGAGTATTCGTACACATACCCCAAGAAAAAAGAAAGAAACTGGATATCAAAAGCAAGGAATTCATTTTTGTGGGTTATTGTGACGAAAGTAAAGGATATAGATGTTTCGATCCAAATAATCCTAGAAAGATTTGTAGAGCCCGAGACGCTGATTTCATCGAGAATTTCGATAGGAAATTTCAAGAAAATCAAATTTCAACGGATGCCCATGTACTAATTCAGGCACAAGAAATCGAAAACATATCTTTGGAACCAATCACTACAAAGATAGAATCAGAAAATGAAAATTTATCAAGGTGCCAAAGTGAAATGTCAGTTGAAACTTCCAAAATTTCTGAATGTCAGATACAAAGTTTGAATGGAATGGAAGAAAACAGTACCAGATATCCAGTGAGAGAAAGGAAACCCAAAGATTTTGGAACAAATTTCATTTTGTATCAAGCAATTCACGTCGAAGATGAGAATGAACCGGAAAGTTTCAAGGAAATTCTCAACAGAAACGATCAACAACGATGGTTTTCGGCAATGCAAGAAGAAATGGATTCACTCAAACAAAATAATGTTTGGACACTTGAAGAAAAACCATATAATGCAAAGGTTGTCAAGAATAAATGGGTTTTCAAAATCAAAAGAAATTCTGATGGTACTGTGAACAGATATAAAGCTAGACTTGTAGCCAAGGGATATACCCAAGTCTACGGAGTTGACTATGAAGAGACCTATTCACCTGTAGTAAGAAACTCCACAATAAGATTTTTGATGGGTTTATCAGTTGAAAGGAATCTGAAAATTGATCATGTTGATGTGACTACTGCATTTCTAAATGGTGATTTGGAGGATGAAGTGTATATGGATCAACCTGAGGGTTTTATTGTAAAGGGCCAAGAAAACAAAGTGTGCAAACTTCATAAGGCTCTTTATGGTCTGAAACAAGCTTCAAGGCAGTGGAATAAGAAACTTGATAAAGTTTTTTCCGAAACTGGCTATAAACGGTCGAATTCAGAGCCATGTATGTATTATAAAATCCATGGAAACAGTATTGTTATTGTCGCAGTTTTTGTGGACGATTGCATAATTTTCTGGAACGACGCTTCAGAATTACGAAGATGGAAAAGTAGTTTGATGAAAAGTTTCAAATGCAAAGATTTGGGCGAAGCGAAATATTGTTTGGGGCTAAAAATTGACCAGAATCAAGAAAGTGGAATAATTAAAATCGATCAAGAAAAGTATATTGAGAAATTACTTGACAAATTTGGGATGACAGAATGTAAACCTGTCAAAGTTCCTTTGGATGTTAATCATAAACTTTCGAATTCAACGCAAGGAAATGAAGAAAAGTTGGAACATATTCCTTACCAGTGTTTAATCGGTTCTCTAATGTACCTAGCCGTTTTAACGAGACCAGATATTGCTCATGTAGTAAGCGTATTGAGTCAATATAATAACTGCTACACGGAAGAACACTGGAAAGCTGCAAAAAGAGTCTTGAGGTATTTGAAAGGAACCAGAGATAAATGTCTCATCTACGAAAGAACTGGTAAACACATAGAAGGATTTGTTGATTCTGATTGGGCCAACGACGAATTGGATAGAAAATCATATACAGGATATATTTTCACCTACGGTGGAGCTGCTATTTCTTGGGAGTCGCGAAAGCAGAGAACGGTTGCCATTTCGAGTACGGAAGCTGAATATATGGGATTGACAGAAGCTGCGAAAGAGGCCATTTATTTGAAGAGTATATTTGCTGAATTGATGGAGGAGGATAAGGCAATTGTAATTCATAATGATAACCAAGGTGCACAAAAACTCGCACATAATCCAGTCTACCATAAAAGAAGCAAACACATCGATATAAAGCACCATTTCATAAGAGGTGTCGTAGAAGATAAAGATGTACAATTGAAATACCTGCCAACAGAAGAAATGGTGGCGGATATCTTGACGAAAGGGTTGAGTTTTCACAAACATTCTCATTGCATGTTTGGTATGGGTTTGAAGTCGTCAGTTTAAGGGATGGTGTTGAACTTACTGTATAAACTGAGACTTGAAACAATTTGATGTGTTGTTATGTATTTTGAAATGTTCTTTCAGTTGTTGTTTTTAATGACATAATACATAAAATAAAAAGTAATTTGAACCTGTCTACGAATTTTCTCGAAGTCGAATTTCAACATTTCAAAGGCCTCGTCACTGTTTCAAGTTGATAGGGAAAAATTTCCACATATTGCCGAACTTTATCGCTAAAGTAACCGAGGTATATTATTCTACCTTCATTTTCCTCGAGCTTTTGAAAGTATTCTGCAAACTTCTGTGAATGTTTCAGATTTGAATGACCATGCTCCTGATAGACTCTTCACTTCTACTTGCTGAAATGATATTACTCATTTCTGATCGTCAAAACATGTCAAATATGCCCACGACATTACGATATTCGCAACCATATAAAATCCCGATCAGATTCAAACTATAAATATTGATACTCCCAAAAGTACTCAGGATTATTTCAATAACAACTACTCTTTACTGATCTGATTTGATACTGTCCTGATGGCCTACCATGCTATTTTTCACAGTAACATGTACTACAGAATAATCTTATGGGGTGGATCTGCACACGTTGACAAAATATTCACAATGCAAAAAAGAGCAATACGAATAATTGCAAATTCAAAATTTGTTGAGAGTTGTCGCCCACTTTTCAAAAAACAAGGTATATTGAACGTAACAACCCAATTCATTTATAAATGTCTACTTTTTGCAAAAAGAAAAAATCCTTCAATCATCTGGCCCACAATGAATATAATACTGGACACGAATCAGTCATAATGCCGTATACTTTCGCTTGTATCTAGTGAATTCTACAATTTGATTCTGAAAGAGTAGAAGGAACTAAACACTGTAAAATTCTCTAAGCAGGTATAAGGTTTTCATAAAACTGGAGATTTTACGAATTCCTCTTCATAACAACTGTGATCCTTTATTGAAATTTGTTCGTTTATTTCCGCCCATAGATGTCTTGAGGTGCATGTCTTATATTACTTTATTGATAGAGACTTTCAACGATTTCATATTGTCCTAATATATTTCATCAGTTTTTGATGTCACATTATATATATTTCATATATTTTTAGTATGCTCATTCATTGTATTTTTATAGTATAGTTTGCACTTGACGACTGTAAACAACACACGAGAATAAACTCTACTTCTTGCATTATGACTCGTAAATACACCGGCTCATTGAAAAATATCGTTTTATTTTTCATTCTCTTTCATTCGATGCCCCCTACAATGTTTCTTGTATGTCAAGCTTTATTCTTCGATGTCATCTCGGACTTGTAAAATTCAGTTCACATGAATCAATGTCAGATGTGAGGCCGCACACCCATATGGCAATTTTGCAATGCTGTGCTGTGGTCTGTCTGGACCAGAAGTACCTAAGAAAAAGAATGCCTCACCTACCAATATTTCTTTATAATGTCTGGACTTCTGTAGAAAAGTGGGTCTTATTTTGTACAGCTCATCCAATCCATCTTGGCAAAAAACTGATGACGTATATGCCCAGCAATCTCTGTGAAAAGTAAAGTAAGATAAAGCACATATTATATGTGTTCACTGAGATGAAATTTATTCCTATCAGGTGTTTTTTCTTTCGTTATATGAATGATCATAATCGAAGGTAATGCCACGAGTCCCTCACATTTTATTGATAAATTCATATTATCCACGAAAACTATTTTATTTGGCAAAAGTATGAAAACAAACTGATTGATAAAATCACCACTCCGTAGGGCGAGTGATTTAATCTAATTCGGTTTGTTTGAATGATTTTGCCTCAAAATAAAAAAGTTCGAGTGTTCTGGAAATCAAAATTTATCTCATTAAATTTGAAGAACAAGTTGTAATTGGAGGGATCATTCATAGAACAAATCGAAAGAGAAATTTAATTCATTGGTATTTTATTACCACATCAAAAAACGAATGGTAATGGTTTGGACGGAATTTTTTTTTGACTCATATTTTATATTCGATATCTCGATTTTTGTAACAACATTATTGACCAAAATAATTTGATTTCGATTCGATTTTCTCACTTGATTTGTATTTTTATTCTTTCGCTCTTAGCAACAGGTTAATAATATAGAAAATGGAAGTCCGAACCGTTGTTGTCAACCACATCAAAAAAACGTATTGAATTCAACAAAAAATTAATCGTACGCCATCTTCATTTAAGTTCAGGAAACCTTAAGTATTTGAATCGGTCTGAGGACGGGTTTTAACACGACAGGTTAACTGTGGTTCAAGTGAACTAACTGAGTTCAGTTGTCAAGCAACAAAAGATTTTATTGGCTATCAGCAACTGACCTTGAACACACTTGAACCATAGTTAACCTGTCGTGCTAGAACCCGCCCTAAAAGCGGCTACAATTTTGACCACGACGTAAAGCAGCTTTTTCATGGGCAGCAAAATCCTTGCTGCAATTGCAGCAAAATGAAAGTGCGCATCAGCAGATTCAGATTTTACTGCTATAGCAGTAATAATTTTGCTGCTCATGAAAATGGTATTGCAGCTTCATTTTCTGTGACTTGTCACGAATTTGTCTGATTTGAATAATTGAAGTTGCAGATAATTCTGAACTTTTTCAGAATGAAATTATAATGCAAGACTGTGTGACACTCCTAACACATTTTTTAGGGTGTTCGAGGTTTGAGCGATCATTATTCTTGCAAGGTAGTGTGTATAATACAAATACTACCTCTGAGCTTATCAAGAGCTTAGCCTTTGCTATCTTCATGAAAATAGGAACTATAATGTCCTGCCGTGGATTCAGTACTTTAGTGATCCAATATCTGTTTCCGAAACTGCTTATATTCTGTTGTGTATTCTAACAGAGGTCCAAAGATTGATAAATAGCCCCTTGTTTGTTGAATTCATATGGTTCTTCCAAGGAATGAAGTGATAGTTTCTCAGTGATAAAAATAGTTAAACTTTGTATTTTTGTTGAATTACGTTAACTTCGTAGAAATTTATTATTGATTTCTGAATACTCTTCATTTCTATACACCTTTTTTGTCATTCTGTATCCAATTTCATTTTCGATTTTCTCTATTATGTGAGACTATTCGTCGAAAAGTCAAATCTGAAGATTCCTCCGCTGTAGAAGTCAATTATCTTTCAATATTTTCCCAACCACCCAATCAATACGTTTGTTACGATACCGTATTAGTTTTATGACCAATGCATTGAGTGGTAATATCCTCACGCAATGTTTCGAAGGAAAATGTCGTTTTCCGCGAATTGATAAAAAAATCGACAGTTCTCCACTTTATAAATTTGTCGTGTAACTTTTCACAGATCTCCCTGGGAAATGATATCAGCATAGTAAATTTGAATGAACCAGAAGCTGTATCAGAATGAGCGGTATTTTCATAAAGAACCCTATCACGACACGGATTATGAACATGTGTATTCCATCTGAACCATTTATTTTGAAAAGCATTTAATTCTTATTGATCCCTGAATCAACAATCAACAAAGTGTACCGTACAGAAATCTTAACTAAATTTGCTCAATTCAGAATAGAAGGAAAATTACTCTCCTTGGGTAGCCATATCGTCGCTCTAAATACGTAAAGGCGTAACACGTTTTCTCAAGGTTATTTCAAGGTATTGAAAAATATGTTCTGCTTTCTTCGGAAATATTGAGTCCAGTTTACAATGAAAGTAGTGAAATAACAAAATATCCTTTTTTGACTTGAATTATATTTTTTTCTCATGATAATTTCGAGATACGTCTTTACGTCTCATGAAAAACAGATATTTTATCGTTAGATCAAGAGATACGCCAATGGGAAGCATAACAAAATGATTAGAAGTTATGATCTAAAATAAAATGAAATCTCTTTACATGAATTCATTCAAGAAAATAAAAAAGAGAAACAATAATAATGACTTTTAGAATAATAAAATATAAACATTCAGTTAGGAACAGAATAAAATCTATAAGAAGTAGTGTTCCTTCTCGAAAAATTAACGATAATAAGAAATAAGGAGGAAAACATAATTATTCTTCTCGAAATATGATATTTTGATCATAAACAAACGAAATGCTTATGGATACTTTGTATTAGTGTAAAAGCGTCGAAATAAATAATGAACAGATTAACTTTTCTCATGATGCGGTGAAGACTTGAAAAAATCGACATGTTCAGGTAATTTTATCACAGGGGCTCACCAGAGCAGAGAGACATTAGGTCATTGAATTTTTCGAAAGAAAGAGGCCGTGGACTTGTATTCAAATCAGAGAGTTTTTGTTTTAATGGATGATCTGTAAGTCTTCTCAAAGACATGGAACTGAAAATTGGATCTAAGTGGCTTGTTTTGAAAAATATTTTGTTCTGCTCATTTTTGTAACGCTTAACTCTACTATATCTGTCCACTTGAAAGGGCTTCCGTCACTGTCGGTATACACAAAGCGTTATTTCAAATTCTCACTCAACCTACGGAAGTCCAAGAAACCTTTGAATCCCAAGGTATAAACTTCATAAGGTTTTCCATGTCTTGCTAGCCGACAGATAGGTACCAGTTGAGAGGAACAAATAGTTCGCCTGCTCTCGTGATGACATATGAAATGCAACTATGAACTGAGTGTCCCTCACTCTGACCATGATTAGGCGCAAAGAAACGGGGAGATATTTCTTCAACATACTTCATATTGGCAACAGAATATAAAAGGGCAGCTGTTACGATAGTTTTTTTATTTTGTCCTGCTCAGCCATCTGCGAATAAGTTTACACAGCTTATTTCCTTCTCATCTAATTCTGACAAAGTTTTCAGAAGAGCTGTCGCTATCTCACAACCACCTCTTCCACTATCAACCTCATTCCATGTGTAACAATGATTAATTATCAATTTTCTTCTCCTGAAGATGCTAAACTTGTTAGCAAAACGCGCGTCGAGTGCAAAAATATCAGTTTGGTGTTGGGGTAATTGATCTCTAAGAAAAGTTACAACTTTTGCACCAAAAGTTTCCAATCTCATCTTTCAAGCTTGAAATAAACAAAACACTGATCAATGAATCATATAATAACGACATTCGAAGGGTAACTGTAAACCTTAATACGAAATATTTTATGTATGCAGTTTACACCCGATTTACTGGACGATGAACAAAAATGAACAAGAAAAATTTCGAGATAAGCCTTGATATAAAAAGAAAACATGGTTGATCAGTCGTCACGAAAAGGCGTAAATCGCGATAGGTCTTTCCATTCACTAAAAATTTGATTCCGTAAAGGCGTATATTGAGATTCGTCCATACGTTCAGATTATTTCAGTAGATTTTAGAGATACGCCTAAATGCTTTCATTTAGAATACGCAAACGGTTCCATATCGTGATGCGCCTCCTCGTCACAACTTGAGGACTATGTTTTTGTGTCGGATGGTGAGCCAAATTCATTTTGGCCCTATTTTGACATACGCCCATACGTATTTTCAACGACGATATGTTCCATCAAAAATATACGGCATGACTAAAATAACGACGAACGAATCAAAATTGGTATAGAAAGTGAATTGACCTAATGTCGTATCGAAATTAATGACCTTCATTTCGTCGAAAATTTATGAGGATTCTAAAAACATATTATGTCTTCCAGTACAACTATATTTGTACGCCACAAGGTCTTTTATAATACCTGTTTGATTATCTATCATCTCGTAGAGAGCTGTACAGGAATATTCCGTCTTTAGTTTCAACCTCTAGATGAAAAATTCAATTTTTATCGTAGTCACATGTACTACCCGAAACTGACGGCGTAGTGACAAAAGTGATTGTTTCATATAGCAATATCGTTCTAAGCATGTTCCATGCAAAGAGTTGTGAGCTCGTAGTCTATGACAGTTTTCCAATCTCTACGTGGGCACTTTATAATCTGGCGTCGGTGTTCGTCAGCTCGATATTGAAATATTTCGGTATTGAAAGAAATAATAGTATCGAATAAATCTAGTGTCGATTACCAGAACATTTTTAAAGCTGAAAAGACAATAGGAAACACTATAAACAAGACATCATACAAACCTAATACTGCTAATGCCAGTTTCCGAAGAGTTATGAGTCATAAAACGAAGCAGTTTAGCAAAAGACCCATTAATCATAGCCATAAAACCGAACTCTTCCGAGAAAACTCTCACTGGTAAATATAAAATTTTACTTTTAGTATTTCAGGAAAAACGTCTTCATTGAATAAGGCTATGGAACAGCAGGCACGACAAAGCGAATTTTCAGTCGTAGATCAACCGTTCTTTGGAAAAACCACTTCTTTATTCCGTTCGCATTCGAAACGTGTTGCACCATGTTAGCATCTCCGAAAGTATAATATAAATTGATACTGCTGGGCTCACAACAACACTTTAATTAGTAGTAGTTATCACAAATTCGAGAAGCGAGGAACTACTTGCGAAATTATTCCTGAAGAGAAACTGAGGAACTTTCTACAAAAATTAACAATGAACCGTTTTGTTCATGGGCATATTTACCATTCGGAAATGATAGTAGCACTTTTTTTGGTTTTACAAGATGGATAATAGGTCAAATGCAACGTAGCAAACATTCAACAGAAAAAGCGTACTTCAATTCTTCTGTTGGTTCCTGGACGTACCGTCATCCTTAAGCACAACATTAACGAACACTTTAACAGAATTTCTTTGAATTCCACTTCTTTACATGTTTTCAGTTCCTTCTAGTATACACGTTCAAGTTACGTGCATGAAAAGAAATTCACCTGATGGATTAGGTCTCCACAACAATGGCTTACTCGATGCCCAACCAATAGAAAGGATGGAAAGACATCTCGAAACGTTGTCGATTCATGAGTCGAAATGTTTTATAAATATATATATAGAATTTACTAAAAACCTGTTCGAGTGGGTATCTATACTGTGGGCCCAAAAAGCATTACTATGATTTCACGGTGGCACCATTCCTTGTTCTTGAGATATACGTATTAATATCGGAAAAAAACAATAAAAACTGGATTTTGTTTTTTTCGATTTTCTTCCATAGTTTTGTTGAATTTCACGGTGGCGCCATTCCTTGTTCTTGATATATACGCGTTGATATCGGAAAAAAGCAGCAAAAACGGTATTTCAATAATCAGACCTTCATTTGTAGATTCATGGTGAATAAAAACGCTTTAAGTTCAAACAAAGCTTGCTTGTGTCATCATAGTTGTGTTGTCCATGGTATTCCATTGATATTTAAGGATGACAGATTCAAACGAATTAATCAGAAAAGGGGGAGTATCTGAGAGTAGTTTGACAATATTCAAAAAAATGTTAGATTCATTGGATGACAATAAAATCCAACAAATACCTCCAAGATCCGAGAAATGTAGAGAAACCTGGGAAGAGTTTGAGAATGTACAAGATGCTATTGAAGAATCAGAAATTCACAAGATCAGGAAATAGAAAGGGTTTCGTTTCAGGGAACATATTTCGAAATTGTCTCTTGGTCACGGTAGAAAGAATGAAAGATCTTGAATCAGGTTAATAAAGTAATAACGACAAGTTAGCTATGATAGAAATTCCAACTTTTCATGGATCATATCAGCAGTGGTTGGAATTTTATAACATATTTAATAATCTCATTTATACTCAATCGAAGCTTTCCGACATCGAACGTTTTTATTGTTTCAAAAATTCCATTCAAGGTAATTCAGCCAAAGTCATGAGGAGCAGAAATTTCAGAAAAAAATTACAGTGAGCCTTGGACTTCACTCAAGGAACATTATGAAAACAAAAGGCTCATTGCACTGAGTCGCATTGATTCTTTCTTCCATTTTTCCTCAATAATGAAAGAGTCTGCTTCACAACTCAGGATTTTTGGATATAGTCAAGAAGGATTCAACGGCTTTGAAGAATTCAGGACCAGAAGTCGGTGAATGGGATTTGCTTTTGATTCACATTATAGAAAATGAACTCGTTTTAAATAGTGAAGAGGATTGGTTGAAGGTGTGTTCAAGTAATGGTTTTCCAGAAATGAGAAATTCCTTGGATTTTTCGGAACTAGAGTAGGACAGAATTGTGAATTCAACTCATTTGAAATGAACTAATTGGTTTCAATTCACTTTGGATAAAAGGGTCAATTGACAGATTAAAAGTCGCAATGGCCAGATTAAATCTGTCAATTGACACATTCAATCTGTCAATTCACAGAGTTTTTATTTTTGCAGTGGCACTAATACCAGTACTAATACCAGTACGTAGTTGCTAACTTCACACTCATTGTAGTTTAGCAGTTTATGGTGGTTTGAATCCCTTACAGATTCCAGCAAATCACGAGGCGATCACGCTGTGATAATTGTTTCTATGCGCTGAATCTTTAATTGGAATATACCACATTTTTCAATTCGTGTAAGTCAGAAGAATAATCGTTCACTTCAGATAGATGCTTAAATAAGCTATTCTTATCAAAATGCCTCAAAACCCTGGTATGTTGACTTACATCTGGAAAATCGTAAGCCCAAATTCTCGATATCTCGAATTATTGATTCTCAACACAGAGATTGCCAACAGATGCGTACTTCATGAATCTGGCACCGTGACATTTATGAACTATGTTCGTGAATTTGTTGCATCATTTCTGGTGATTTTCAAATCCTTTCACACAATTTCTCAATTCACCGCTAGCTTGAATTCAACATTCAACTTGTTCATTTAAAACATCCGGGAACAATCTTCAAAGAGAATTTACTGGTACCATTTCTGGTTTTTAAGTTCCTATAATTATCTTTATATATATATATATATATATATATATATATATATATATATATATATATATATATATATATATATATATAATATATATATGTGTGTGTGTGTGTGTGTGCTATTTTGTCAGAATTCGGCACTGATAAAGTGAGCCGAATTCTGACAAAATACGACATCAAGACAGTTTTCACAACAAACAATCAAATATCCTCTTTCCTGCGCTCACCTAAAGATACAATACCCAACGAATCACAAGGAATATATGAAATTCCTTGCCACGACTGCCCGAGAACATATATAGAACAGACGAACCGACGAGTATCAAACAGGTCCTACGAGCACGAACTAGTAGTACGTAATTCGGACATGACCTCGACTCTCTTCAAACACCACCACGAAACCGGACACAAAATTGACTTCAACAACACGAAGACCATTGCCACAGCAAAAACATTCCACTCCAGAATCATTCGCGAAGCAATAGAAATTGAAAAACGTCCTCAATGCCTCAACAAACGAGACGACTCACAAAGGCTCCCCAATTCCTGGAAACCATTATTATCCCTTCGAACAAATCCATTAATCAATCCTTCAAACCAGACCTGTATACAGTCCGACAGTTTCAACAACGTCGGATTCTCATACAGCTATAAATACCATCCCTCTATCCACCAAACCACAATCTTCACTCTGTCAAGATGAGTGCTGGGGGTTAAGGAGACTTAGGCATCGCCACCAAGTCAAGCAGTCTTGAGAATGGCTCCAAAGTGGGAGTCGAAACGTCGAAAGAAGAAAAATTCCAGACGCGGTTCAACCGGAAGTTCCAGAGAGCACACATATATATATATATATATATATATATATATATATATATATATATATATATATATATATATTTCCGATGCAGATAAACTCAAAGTCGTCTCCACAATTTAATATTTGAAAGATGTCAGTACGGTGATTCAGTACATGTTTCGAACCTACATAGGTTCATCATCAGCTGAATTTACATTGAATTCTACAATAAAGGAAGAGTAATATAATATTAGTTGATAAATGAAGTATAAAATTTACTTACATGGAGATGAAAAAATAGCAAAATCACATGGTGAAGTTCAAAAGGACATAAAAAATTTTGTAATGACAAATATGATTAATTTGATATTAGAGGAATTTGGGACATCCCTAACACCATAAATACATTAAAGATTGGGGGGCTTGGAGCCCTTATGCCCAATATGCAATATTTGAAAAATCCACATTAAAGGATACTTGGAAAAACACTACCGTTCATAGATTGAATTGAGTAGGAAATGGAGGAGAGTCAGCTGACATTTCCTACTCAATTCAATCTGTGAACGGTAGTGTTTTCCCAAGTATCCTTTAATGTGGATTTTTCAAATATTGCATATTGGGCATAAGGGCTCCAAGCCCCCCAATCTTTAATGTATTTATGGTGTTAGGGATGTCCCAAATTCCCCTAATATCAAATTAATCATAATTGTCATTACAAAATTTTTTATGTCCTTTTGAACTTCACCATGTGATTTTGCTATTTTTTTTTCATCTCCATGTAAGTAAATTTTATACTTCATTTATCAACTAATATTATATTACTCTTCCTTTATTGTAGAATTCAATGTAAATTCAGCTGATGATGAACCTATGTAGGTTCGAAACATGTACTGAATCACCGTACTGACATCTTTCAAATATTAAATCGTGGAGACGACTTTGAGTTTTTCTGCATCGTAAATCTACTACACTCCACTTTGAGATACAATGGACTTCTACCACAGGTTATATATATATATATATATATATATATATATATATATATATATATATATATATATATATATATATATATATCAATACGTCAATTAAAACAACAGCAAAAGTGAATATAGGTAACTTCGAATATTAATTTGACAATTGTCGTATATTCCGAACGCAGTTGAATTCCCAAACAATTCAATCAAATCAAAGTGTCAAACTAGTTCTGGTCAGTTTTGTATTTTGGCTACCTATTATTGATTTGGTTTACGAAAGATCCCGCCAGAGTTCAGTCAATAAGAGAATCGGTGCCGAAGTTCACTCGTGTGTTGCCGCCTGATAAGATGTGCAGCTTTGATAAATCAACGTCAACATGAATGAGATGGAATATAAATCAGTTGTAGCGGAGAATAACGTATGGATGAGGGTAAATATGAAATAGAAAACAGGAATGTGAAAAACTGACGGGCGGTCTGAGGTGATCATTAGGATGTGAAATTATTGTGGTTATCTAATTCTGCAAGATGGCCGACTTTCACGGAGCCAACGGGCAAGAGGATTCGATCCACTAACTCGAGCGGTGAGAGAGCAATATCACCATTAGGACCCATCAGGCTGAGTGGACCCTAACCCAGACGACGGAATGGTCAACATTGTTGACAGCGTGAGTGTGAATAAAAATTGTTGAAATCGATCTCCAAAGTCTTCTATATTAACTGCGAATGGGCAGAACGTTGCAAAACAGATAAAATGTACGAAAATGCGAGCTGAACGTCGGCTTTGCACAAAGTTCTTTACAGTTTCATGAACAAAACTAACGAGACTTCATTGCAGAAGGGAGAAACGGGCTTGCCACAATAAAAGGTTTTTATTTCTTCTGAAATGTAGGAGTAAAGAAAATGTGAGATCTAAGTGACTCATTGAAATACGATTCAAATTGTTCGTGAAAGGAAAGAGTCAACTTGACGTTCATCTGAATTGAATCGAATCTGAATCACAGATAATTTAGCAGGGAGTACTTAAGGAATTAGTCCTGGGTTTTTCGTTCACCACTCATATCAACGATATTTTGGGTAATCTAGAACGATTCAAGCAGGATTTTTTTTAATATCTCTACAGTCAGCTGAAAGAGGAGCCGAAAGATGGTTTGTTAATAATATACTGACAAAAGCAACAAAAACTCGAAGAAATAACTTTTTTTATAATCCGCGAAATCATTAAGGTGAAACTGTCAATCTTCTAGGACTCACTCTGGATCTATATCAGAAATGGCATTCTCACATCAGCATTCTTTGTTCTAGGCACTCTAATCAATTATACTTTCTGAATCAATTGAAAAAGTGAAACTGTCAATCTTCTAGGACTCGCTCTGGATCTATATCTCAAATGGCATTCTCACATAAGCAGTGGCGTAGCGTGGGTGGGGCGGAGGGGGCGGCCCGCCCTGGGCGGCAGCCCGCGGGGGCGGCAAAATGTCGCCGGTGAAGCGGGTTGAAATCTATCATCTATGATTCATTCATCTTCTATGAAGCATCTTCTGTCTCACGCCCGGCGTGCTTCATAGAAATGTGCCGCGAAATGAGCTTCTGGACTGGACATACAGAATCTGAGAAGACAGGACACAATGTCGGGGATCCACAATGGAGTTCAAGCCCGGATTAAAGCACTGAATACGAAAGCTACATTCGTTGCATGCACAAACCACTCACTAAACTCTGCTGGGGAACACGCTGCTTGTTGGAATTCTAGAGAAGCTATTTGCCTTCTTTTCTGCATCAACTGCTCGATGGAACGCTTTGGTTGCCGTCACAGGTCAAGCAGTGAAATGAGTCACTGAAACAAGTTCGGATTTTTGATGCCAGCGAAACTTTTGGACAGCAAGTACGAGTGTGTATTAGAAGACATCGACAAGGTTTCGGATGGAGCGGAAGCGTCTCCAGCAGTTTGTTGCCAGTTCTGAATCAGAGGAAGACATAAGGGGTAAAAGACCACTGGAGCTCCTCCGGTTCATTCAAAACCTGAATCTCGGAATTTCGGTTCCAAATATCTTGGTTTGTATATATTTGACTTTGGCGATTAGTGTTGCAAATTGTGAGAGGAGTTTTTCGAAGTTGAAGCTGATAAAAAACTACATCAGATCTACTATGAGCTCCGCTAGACTATCAAACTTGGCTATATTGTCGATTGAACAGGAATCGGCTGCAAATATTGATTTTGGCAAAGTTATTCCTGACTTCGCTGCTCATAAGGCCCGTAGAATCCGCTTGTGAAACCGCTCATCCTATATTACCTTCAATAAAAGATACCTCATTGCTGTAATCAAGCACCTATGGAAGGGGGGCGGCAAAATGGATCTCGTCCCCCAGGCGCCCAGATGGCACGCTACGTCACTGCACATAAGCATTCTTCGTTCTAGGCACTCTAATCAATTATTCTTTCTGATTCAATTGAAAATGTGATCACTTTCACGTTTGTCTCGGGGTACATTGGTGGAAAACTCCAGCTCTCCTTCAGACAACAAAGAATCGATCAGAGTAATGACTTGTGTTAATTACTGAGCATCTTGTTGAACATTTTTACAGAGTGAAAATCACGACATTCCCTTCTCTGTATGGTAAATTTATATTGAAAATTCATAAAAATGTAATGCTGTGTATCGTTGTTTTTCTGATAGTCTATCGCTATATGCAAAATGCATTGAAGTCTTGACAGAATGCAAATTTAATAATCAAGGAAATTCTGCAGAATATCTGCACATATTTTTCCGCTCTTAGATATTTCAGAGTTCTCCACCACTTTCAGAATGGAATTTCAAGTCGTTCTCCACGGACTGTGAAATGCGACCATACATTACGATTTGCCCCGAGAGGCATTTGAAGTTATGTACAGATTGTCGGCAGGGCGGAGAATTCTAGCGCCCTGATGCTCCCAATTCGCAGTCGGGAAGTGGCAATGAAAGGGCTTCACTTCGACAAATAATTCAGAGAGATATAGGATGTGTGTTGAAGATCAAGACGTTAGAATTTGATACTATCAATTAATCACTTTGAACGTTATCGTAATAGATATCGCCCTTTGTCTCAGGGCCAATTCAGCTGAAACATTTCATCCTGACAAAGTCGGCTGTGATTGGCAAATCACATTCGATAGAAAAAAGAGGATCCGAGAATATATTTCTCATGTCGTTTATTTTGTGTTCTTGAGTTCTCAAGGCGCGTGCGAACAATCATTCCTCTGCCAATATTGAATATATCGTTCCACCAAATTTTTGTTATTCAATAAGATCAGGTCTCTCTGCGAGTGGCGCGGCGAATTGAGCTGCTTCACTATGTTTTTACCCTAAGAAATAGACATGCAGTACGATGCAAATGTATGGAATAAATTCGATATTCAAAAAATGAGCGTTTTTCGGACGAAATCCAAAAACAGGTCAACTTTAATTTTTGACGGCCCTTCTCATGATATTCATATGAGAGACGTTTCGTGATCAGTGTTGGCGTGATGACGTACTCGACAATTTTTTTGAATGCAAACAGGGGTCATGTGGCACCCCATTCAAAAGATCTACTAGTCGTCTATTCAACGGTATAATTGTTTCGATATGTATTAATACAGGGTCAACCGAAATTATGTATTCAGAAGACTGGAATTACAAATAATAGTAATTCGTTGAACCAAATAATGCTATGGACCGCCACTGAGAACAAAGTATCGTACGGTCTTCTATTATTTCTGTTGATTAGAAAAAAGGAATGGTTATAAAAGTCCTACACTCTACTTGAGATTAGTCGATGTCATTGAAGTGAAGTATCATTGAAGCGGTTGACATTGTTCTAAAAATTGTTCGTTCCGTTAACCAGCTGACGAACGTCAACCCTCAGAAGTTGAAACTTGTGCGAGCAATGGATCAATGAGGCCTTACCTTTTAACGTGCGATTACCCAGCACGGTGGCCCGGCGAGGATCCGAACCCCGGCCTTCCTCTTTACAGGCAGATATGCTAACCACTACACTACCGAGACCACATTATTTCTAGAAAAATATTTAATTCACTTATTATATATAGACTGTATTCAAGATGGCGGACGATGTAGACGCGAGTAAAAACGATCAGACAAAAATATGCAAATATTGTAAAAAAACCGTGGTAAATTCAGTTGTGAAGTGCATAACTTGGGAAGCTATGTATCTGTAAGATATCCTTTAGGTGTCAGGTTATAAAAAGTCGGGTGTTTTTATACGCACTGATAAGGATTCATGGAACTAAGTAGTATGTCGATAGCCAGCAATATTTTCACTAGAGAGGTTTTGGAGTTCCATTTCAAGTATATTATACATGTGTGTTTGAGGAATATTCATATTAATATTTCACGGACATAACAGTATCATAATTCATGTGCCCTAAGAATAGCAGGGCTAATGGCCGTAGGAGAGAAAAATCATGTAAAATGCTGTTCAAGATATATTGAGGTTAAGATAGGAGGTGCAGAACCTACAGAAGAAAAATCATCAGAAATCATGCACAAATTGTTGAAAGCTAAAGAGGATATTCTGAAAGGTAAAGATGAAATAATCTCTGAATTAAAAGCCAAGGAAACTTTGTTATTCAGAAATTCAGAACTATCAGAAGAAAAAATAGATTATCTCAACAAAAAACTGAAAGAAACAGATAATGAAAAAGACCAACATCAACAAAAAAGCGATAAACAAAAAACGACCTATGCACAAACAGCGTCAAATTTGATAAACAAACAGCCAGCTCCACAGAAGCCAGTTTCACAAGCGAGCACAAGTCGTGACACTGACAATGTCAAAAATTCTTCTTCTCCATTGAATAAACATAACCCTCAAATCGAGAATGATAAAATAAGAGAGATCACTCAACAAGTAAACAAAGCCGTTTTACAGGCTCAGATGACGAATAGCATGCGAGAGATTCAACAGTTGGGAGAACAAATACAGACCCCCGACTATAAGGATGAATGGCAGGTAACCAAACGTAGGACACGTTGATTTGTTGTAGGAAGAAATGAGGATATCACTCAAATTCAAGCTGTCCCGAAATTCACACAGCTTCATGTCACCAGACTAACGCCCGGCACTAAGCCCGAACAACTAAAGGCTTTTCTGGAGCAGAAATTCCCAGGAGTCCAATGTGAAGAGCATCCTTCCAAGTACCCCGAATCTTATGCATCAATAAAATGATGCATGAATGATGTTGAGGAGGCCTGGAAACAAGAAGTCTGGTCAAATGGAGCAATTATCTCGAGGTTTTTAACCAAGAAGAGGATGCCACCAGAAAGAATGAACCCTCAGTCATAAGACGCCTACAATCAACTGACAATGTCAACAAAGCCTTCATTACTACAGAAGACATACATACACAGATTGGCAAGAATCAACCATATTACTATGACAGCAAATTAGCTAGGAACAAATGGTTAAAAATTGGTCATATTAATGTGCAATGTATATCTAATGAGATTGAGCAACTTAGGCTGTATTTAGAGTTAAACCATTCTGATATTCTGTGCATCAGTGAACATTGGCTAAACAAAGATTGTTTGAAGTTACTAAATTTTGATCATTATGTTTTAAAGTCTCACTTCTGTAGGGAAAATATGAAACACGGTGAAGTAGCAATCTTTGCCCATAATGATATTGAGTGTTTTCCTCTTTCCTTGGATCATTACTGTGTTGAACAGCACGCTGAGTTCTGTGCTCTAGAGACCAAGAAGATAAAAACAGCACTTATTATATCCTATAGATCTTCATTGTAGGGAATTTGAGCTATACTTTGACCGAGTTGAAGAACTTTTAACTTCAATAACAGGTAGGTACGAACATATAATTTTAGCTGGGGATTTTAATATTAACATCAAAGATCATAACACAAATTCAGAATATTGGCTCAACTTGTGCGAATCTTTTGGTCTTAAACCTGAAATTGACTCACCAACGAGGATCACTGCGAGGTCTTCTAGTTGCATCGATAATATTTTTACTGATCTGGAAAGCTCCATCTGTGAAACTGGAAATTTTGATCCCTGTATTGCTGATCATGCAGGGCAGTTCATTACAATATCTACCTATCCTATCGATCGCATCGAAAACACAGTGAATAGGTGTATCACAAAAAAAGGGATCGACTCTCTACAAGTTGCGTTAGAATCAGCAGAATTTATTAACATGACCTACAGTTCTATTGTAGATAAAGTCTTCCCACTTAAACGGATCAAGACCAGAGGTAAAAGACCAGTGACATTTTTCAACGAGAAATTGAAACAAATGAGAGAAAACATCTAATTTTTGAATAGTGTTAGCGCTGCAACTGGAAGGCTTGAACACCACAATGCACTTAAAGTCTATAAAAAGCAATACCAGAGCGCTATACAAGATGCCAAAAAAATTTCATATGATAATTTCATTCAAGAATCAAATAACAAACCCAAAGATGCTTGGAAGCTTATTAACTATGAGCGCAACTCGAATAAAAAACTTCCAACCGCAAGCAGCATTTCTCCTGACGAATTTAATATCTTTTTCACAAATGTAGCTGAACAAATTGTGAAACATCTACCCTCCTGCAACACTGATGCTATGACCTACCTTTTTACACTCCCTAAACCGAGTTCATTTATCTTCCTCAGTCCAGTTACTGAGGCTGACGTTAGACAAGCAATAATTAAATTAAAAAATTCTGCTTGCTTGGATATTTACAACTTGAACAGTAGAATGATTAAAGAAACCATACACCTCATTTCTAGTCCACTGACTGTTCTTTTTAATCGTTGCTTCTGTGAAGGACTATTTCCAGACATATTTGAAACAAGCAAAGTCATTCCCATATTTAAAAAGGGCGATCCAAATATTTCAGATAACTATAGACCCATATCTATCATTCCCATCTTTGGTAGAATTCTTGAAATTCTAATTGAAGACCGCTTGATATCTTTTTTAAATGCTCTCTCAGTATTTGATAAAAATCAATTTGGATTTAGGTCCAACAAATCAACAACAAGCTGTGATCGCTATGGTTGGTACAATAATAGAGAATTTAGAAAAGGGACTAGTGTCTGCTCTAACTTTATGTGATCTAAGCAAGGCTTTTGACAGTGTAAACCACGAGCTTCTACTGGGTAAATTGGAATATTATGGTATACGCGGCACAGCTTTACAGCTAATAAAAACCTACTTAAGTGGTAGAAAGCATGTTGTTTATACAGCTGGAAATTCTAGCACATGCAGATCCATTTCACACGGTGTACCACAAGGGTCTATTCTGGGACCAACTCTTTTCGTGGTATATATTAATGATATTTTCAATTGCCTACTTCCAAGCTTATCATTCTGCTATGCAGATGATACATCAATGGTGGAAGCAGATTCAAATGTGAACGACTTGATGGGCCTATGTTCTAGAACAGATAAAAACGCTGAAACTTGGTTTACTTCAAATTACCTCAAACTGAACAGGGACAAGTCACAGAAAATCATAATATCGTCAAATCGTCAAGTAACAACAAAGCAACATGTAGAATTACTAGGGTTTAAAATTGATGATATGTTAAATTGGGAAGCACATATTGCTAGTTTGTGCAAAATACTTTCCACGCAACTGATCTTACTAAGACAACTAAAAAGGTGTCTTAGTAAAAATATGATTTTACAGACATACTTTTCTTTGTTCAACAGCCACCTAACTTATGGCATACTTTTATGGGGTCAATCCATCCATGCAATTAAAGCCTTTCGTATGCAAAAAAAAGCGATCAGGATCATAGCCATGTTTCTTACAGATAACACTGTCGTCCTTTATTTCAAGAACTGAAAATACTACCATTGCCATGTATTTTCATATTCTACAGCGTTTCAGAAATATATAAAAATAGCAATAAATACCTCACAAATGCTGACTTTCATAAGTATCCAACCCGAAGAGGTGCACAACTGAGGCCTCAATTTCATAGACTGAATCTATCAGCTCGAAATTCCCTAAAGTTACACCTATACAATAAAATACCAGCAGATATTACTTTTTTGAGGTATAATCTTTTCAAGGATAGAGTAAAGCGCTCACTATTAAGGCACTGTTTCTATTCCATCGAAGAGTATTTAAACTGTAAGACAATCTTTCAACGTGTTAGTTTCTGTCTTTTCATTTTGTTTTGAAATTTAACTATCTAAGATGATATAATTGCATTAGCTGTAACTGGTGCTCGGTATCTACACTTTCTTCAAGATTATCTGATGCCACAACTGAATCAGCTATTTCCAAAAAGAAATGATTTGTGGTTCCAGCAGGATGGGGCGCCCCAACACTACGCCGTTGATGTACGAACCTACCTGGATACTGTTTTCCGAGGAAAGTGGATAGGAAGAAGAGGGCCGATAGAATGGCCACCAAGGTCTCCGGATTTGACCCCGTTAGACTTTTTTATGGGGATACTTGAAGAGTGAAGTTTACCAAAATCGATCAAATGATTTAGAAGAGTTGAAGGAACGCATCAGAGCGGAGATTCCACAAATAACCCCCGAAGTTCTCGGAAACGTTAGAAATGAATTCAGTGCCCGGCTTTCGCATTGCATCATAGCTGAAGGTCATCAATTTTAACATTTGTTATAATTTTATTGTACTTCAATAAATAACATGTTCTGGTTCATCTTGTATAAATGAGTATTGGCATGGTTATACCGTTGAATAGATGATTAGTAGACCTTTTGAACGAGGTGCCACATGATCCCTGAATGCATTTAAAATAATTGTCGATTACGTCATCACGCCAACACCGGTGACGAAACGTCTTTCATATGAATATCATGAGATGGGCCGTCAAAAATTAAAGTTGACCTGTTTTTGGATTTTTTCCGAAAGACGCTCATTTTGTAAATATCGAATTTATTCCATACATTTGCATCGTACTGTATATTATCGCTGACCTTTTTGTAGATCTTTTTGAGGTGTACATTACTGGAGTATTTATTTTGATCTGTCTCGTTGGATTCAGCAAGCGTCTGCAATGTAAGCGCAACAAAATGTGTTTATTTACGACATCACATTAGAAACCTCTAATGGCCGGTTGCACCAACATGCCGGTTTCCTTAAGTGGCTCTCTCTCTATTGTGAGCCATAAAAGTTTTTGGATTGAAGAGTGTTTTCAATAGTGACAATAACGAAACTCCTAATACTGATAGGGTTTCCAAAACAATGGTAAATATTCAGTATGAACAAAGCTACACAGAACCTGAGTCTAGCGATGTAGCAAAAGTGGTAAAAAACATTACTGTCACCTATAAGTTACTTGTAAGGCCATTTTCTGTTTTTTTATTATTTTTATTGTCTATTAGACCTGAAAAAAAGCTGCAGCATCCGATTTATGACTTCCAGCAAGAGATTTGAGAAACCATTGGCTGAAAAAACTCAGACCTGCCTGGTAGTCAATGAGTTGGCGAATATGCTTTGTTGGCAAAGATAAAACAAGAGGTTTTCGACGCGAAGACCTCATACGAAGGAAAGAAGCAGACAAAAGAAGAAATAAATACTGTTTGAGTTAGAAAAACCAAAATAAGAACTGGAAATGAAAATTCGGCAGTTGCAAGTGAAAAAATGCAAGAACAACGTTCTTTTGATTTTCGATGAAACTTACGTTCATTGGGAAGTTTTTCTTGGTTCAATAATTCCACAAACATTCTTGCATCTTCAGGATATTTGGAATCTTCTTCATTTTGTTCTCTTCATATCATATTACAACACTTGTGTTGTCTCAAATTTCAATTGAAGTCCATAGGCTGAAGCTGGAAATCGAGATACTCCATTGAACGCTCCGAGTCTGAGTCCTGATATGAGCTCCATTACATAACTGCTCAGCTCTCGTTTGTGGATTCTCTGATCACAATCGTGCTCAAAACTAGGTTGAAAAATAATAAGTGAAAGAATATCTTCTACTTGAGTTTTGTTGTCATTTACATGACACTCCACTTCTGAGGAAAACTGGCGCATTTAGATTTCCAAACTCAAGGTTATCCCTAGATTAAATCAAACTCAAGCGAAGTGGTGCAACCGGCCATAATTCTTTACTATATATGCATCTATTATACATTAAAACAAATTGTTTATAAATTTTGAAATTTTTCGAGTCCTTCTTGAAATTGAAAAAGAAGTTTCTAGAGGTCATTCCGAATCAAATAAGCCCTGGATCATAATCATCGGTGCCTTGGACAGAAGCTCACTGAAATGGTTCCTTTGAAACAAACTATATATACATTGAATATATGAATGAAGTTATCCAGATGGGATCTCAAATATGGCTGGATCAACTCAAGAACAGTTATATGGAAGCAGCACAGGGGTAATGCAGACTGTTCAGAGGCACCTGGAGGATACAATAGCGTTCTAATATAACGGAGAAACCAATAATTTCGATCGAAAGTGGTTGAATGCATTTAACTCAAGGTGAGATTCTGTGGTTATCATATTTCATCATATTCATGTTTCTCATTGACTGCTCCCACTTCAGAAAATCATAGTGAAAATCGATCTACCATTATTTACCAGACTACATCTTTACCTCCGCGATTAGAGCTAGATAGTTATAAGCCTTCTTGTTGGAATTAAGACTCATTCCAATGGATAATTTGCCCATCATTTTTTATGAGCTATTTTTTAAGTTTTTTGAGTGCCCGATATTTTGTTGTATGTTCATCTCAATTTTGACAAGATACATGCTCGTCTGTCATTTTTAGCCATTCACTCACTATATCAGTTCTTGGATTAAACTCAGGTATAACTTGTGCTGAAATTGATGAATCTGCACGTTCATGAGTTCAGTCTTTTGTTTTTCGTCAACCTCTCCGACCTTTTGGCTTTGTATTGCTTGGTATGCAAGGTACTGTCCGAGCTAGATGAGCTTTTGCTGGATGAACTACTGCTTGATGAGTCACTGGAACTACTCGTACTTGGCTTTCGCTTACGTTTCCGATCTCTCCTTCTGAGCATCTCAACAGAAAAACTAGCAAAAAAAAATTGGCAAACGAATAGGACAGCAGAAAAATGTTTTGTTTCATTGTTCTTTTTTGCACGATTCAGTTCTTGATCCCACTTCTGATGTTGGGTAGAGTTAAAAGGCACTTTCAATGTTTCTCGATACAACTATTCTTACTGGCTCACTTATAATAATTTTCAATTTCTATTCGATCAGTCACGCTATTGATCATTCTTTTTCGTAACCAACCTCTACTCACACATTGCGAATAAAATTAATGATAACAGGGTGATAATAAATAGACTGTCAATAAAACTAATAATATAAATCATCCACTGTAGGTATATATTTCACCTCGTATATTTCACCCAATAAATTCTCTATATCCGGCAGACTAATTGGAGTCAACCCCCAATTGCCGATGTGAATATTTAATGTTTCCATTCGATTCGTAGTTCACTGCATGATGCAAAGAGTAGCGATATGAATACAAATCTCTCGTGATGACCCGTGCATATAAATGGGAAACTTCCAATGTGACATTCGACTGTAATCGATATATCAACTCTGTATTTTCTATAACATCTTCCTTGTATGGAAAAGTATAATGGCTCTTCAGCCAGAACTACGTCGTTGTAATTGCTCAATTTTATGTCTATGAATAAACGTCCTACTTCGGCCTTGGATTCAGCAAGTATTCAGGGTATCCAGCAGACCGTGAGACCATCATTCCAGGAACCTATAACAATCGAGACACTGAAGCAAACCTATGAAAGAGGAGGATTCCAGAGATTTGGTTTCTATTAATCTTCGATAGAATACAAGTATATCCACATTCCACAGTGGAACAGTCGTACGGTTCTATAACTTCAGTTATCGTTTCATGATGTCATCTTTGGAAGTTGGGGATTTCGTCGCCTTTAACATTCAACTAAGTCTGTCTTCGAACTATCATTATTCTCGTCTTCCATCATGCCGTGGATTTTCTTGTTGACTTGAGGTACGTTTTACCGTCCTCATGATAATGGCTGGAATCGGAATATGAATGAGAATCTCGAAGAATGATATCGTGAACAACGGGACGATGTATCTCGTACACCAAACTCTCTTTCGCATGTAGTTGTAGGGGAAATCGTATATTGTTGTCTTTGATAGATAGAGAATGCTGAATCGGTTGTATATTGGCTTTTTGTTTGGTATAGTAGAGCATGCAGTTCAAAGTACATCTTGGTAGGGTGAATGAATGGGCCGGATCTCGTCATTGAGTTTCGTGACAGCCACTTCAATATCGTTCGAAGATATCGGCAAGGAATAAAAAATCAATTTTCATGTATAGGTCGACATTTTCACCAAATTTTGAGATATGCAGTTTGTTCCATACCTCGTATGTACCGTCTTCATGGGCAGAGTTTGTTATTGAGCTCTTGGAAGAATGATCAACGGCGATAAACTAGTTCCTTCGAATTAATCAGTAATCGCTAAAGGTTTCCTTTCCACTTTTTTTTTGCGGTAAGGGTGGTATTCACGCCAAATACCAAACTTTAGACAAAATGAAACTATTTATATACCATACTTTTCTCATAATATCTATTATAGTCAGGTTATCACCGTATATTTTCTGTTGTATGTTGCGAAACACCATTTTCCAGTATTCAGTTAGCATTTCTTCAAATTCACACGCCAGAGTCATCCCTAACCCTTATATGTCAATGGAGTACTGAAAAACTGATTCGTCTTTCAAAATTTCCGCCAGTTCCCAAGTGGTAGGAGTTGAGATTTATCATAGTTGATCTTCGCGGTTGGTCCATTTGGATATATCCTGAGATTTCGTTAGAAAATGTATATATCATTAGAACAACCTGAGTAAACTGTTACGTCATCTGCGTAATCGGTAGATTTCATGTGGTCACCATTTACAGCAACGCTTAGCAAATTCCTAGCATTTTTGCTTTATTTTATTTTTCTCTATATTTTGCGAGTGATGCCCTCCCTCATGTAATGATTGTGGATCAGCAAACGACTAAATATATCAGACCCATAAAAAATAGAGTCGAATTTGATAGTGTGGTTTTCTAAAATGAATCTCGATAGCCTATTCCCTAGGAATTCAGCCTGCTGTTCCAACCTCGGAATTGAAATAATTCGTTTTACTGGAGAGACTCGTGACTTGGCCATGATGAGAGATATGTGAATTTCATTATTGATTTCTATTCGTAAGTGAGAAACTGCGGCATAAGCCTTTTGGCTCGAATCGAAAAATTAGTTGAACATTTGAAATTATTTTGGGTGCATAACATTTCATCCGCAAGTCATCTGTCCATAACATATCAGATTGCCAAATTTCTTGTATCAACATTTTTGCTTTGATGGAAAAGTTTTCCAGAAGGCCCAGTGGATCAAAAATCGACATGAAAACTCGGAGAACTTGCCTTTTTGTACTTTTTTTCTCTTGAGTGAAGAAACCGTTGAACTTTTCCAAATTAATATTGAATCCCAATTTGTCCATATTTTTTCTATCTCCATATTCAAATCTTTGAATGATTCGTCCTCATATCAGATGGAATATTTTGAAGAACTTTCCCAGAGTTCTAACCCAATTTCTTATTTGAAATCCCTCTCAAGTGTGGATTTCCATAATAGCCTAAGAGCCAGCTTAAATCTGACAACACATATTTTACGGTATATGAAATTTTGTCCAGCGAGACAACTATATCCACTAAACAAGCAATTGGTACTATAGTCGGGCTGTTCAAAAGACAGAATGATCACGTGAACGGCACGCACTCTTTGAATGTTCCTCTCCCCAATGTTACAAGTCCGATTTACACCACTCAACAAAAACACACACAAAAACGTAACACACGTAAATACAAAGCACAAATGAGTACAGTACAGTGTAAACCGTTCTTCATTTATTTCAGTTTAGAAGGCGTGGCTACGCCGGGCAGGCTATAAGTATTTAGATGCAGGCATTCACTGGTCACGCGTCCTTGAGTTCTGTCTTTTGAACAGCCCGACTATAGCTGAGTCCGGTCGCGGTAGGTTTAGGTTCCCTCAGGTGAGACAGGTATGGAAATTAGATGCATTTTTGAAATATTTAATGCTGGCTCCAATTTTGATATGTCAAAATATACACCCACTAGTACTGAAACATAACAATGGCTGCTTATTGCAGAGGTTGCAACTTCACGGACGCAACTTACAAAATACGAAAAAAAAAAGTTTTAATTTTACGACTTCTGAAACTTATAATGTCATTCATCAAACTATTTTCAGCCATATCAAACATGGCTGGCATTTTTTCCGATTGTAAATATTCAGCTGACAGCGAAACATTACCTCGCAGCCCGTTCATAGATGAATGCATAGTAATCCAATCAAATAAACTGTTCAAGAGCCCAAAATGACGGTTTTCGCCTACCCGAAAAGAAGCTGTGGATTCCGGCAGAAACAGGTGTCATTATCCACCAAAGTTTGCGCCATATCATATCTTTTTTTGTTTTTTGCTTATATAATGAAAACTATTGTTCGGATCGAAAAAAAGTTGAATTGAAAGTTGTAGATAATTCAAAAAACTATCGACTAGCGTTGGCCTGATGTCGATATTCTAATTTGTTGCTTAACTATTGCGCTCAGAATTAAAAAAAAAGCTTTTTTTCTATTATTCTATTAAAAAATGTTGAAATGCATTTGGGGGTTGCAACTGTGAATTTGGGAAGCTTTCAACTAGTAGAAACCACAGTTTCAATTTGGTACAATTGATAGGTTAGCAACAATCTAATTAGTTACTTAAAAAAGCGTCCACTAGATCGTTATTTCTTTCCCTACGGATAATCGTAGAGCAATGAACGAAACGGTTTTGGATAGTCAAAGACTTGAACTGCAAACTATAATTTCTGGAAAATCGATTTTTGCAATGTGGCGTCAAAAAAACAACGTTTTTCAAACTAAAAACAATGAGGAAAAAATGGTCGTATCCAAATGCGAGAAAATGCATTGAAAAGCTGCGATTCTTCTGCGAATTTTGCCAACCTGACTTTCGTTCCAAGTTAATCACAGGCCGAGGTAACACTTTTTTTATTTAATTTCCTCTCTCTTTGTTTATTTATATGAGGCAACGAGACCTTTTCGACTGCACAGAGCAAGTCATATTATCCATAGAAACCAGCAGAATTTGTTTTCCACAATTATTTACCATATTCATTGATGGGAGCAGTGGAGGTTCTTCTGAGACCGTTCGACATGCCGTATGGAGGGGGAAGCCGAAGAGAGCGACCCATCGCGTGAAATGAACCGATCAGAGCCCAAAATGACCACTGTCTGTAATCTCGGGAACGATTTTAAATTTTTACTAGTACATCAAGATATGATCGAATGTCACTATTGGTCGGTTCATACACCACACTTTTACTTTAAGAAAGTTGTCGCAATGTAAATCAATAGAGGCGTTCATACACGGCACTTTGACTTTTACTTTTAATTTAAGGATGAGAACTTTCACTTTAAGAATGAGATAATTTAATAATTTTAGGGACTGCGCATGCGTGCATGAGAAGTCATCACAGCAAGCAGTGCCACCAACATTATAAGGAAACGTATTCTTCTGAATATTTTACAGAAATGATATAAAATGGGTGTTCTGTGAAATATCTGTCATCATCCGATACAAAATAGCAAATTGCAAATCAAAACAATGACGTAACCCATGATTACTTCTTCGTTTGTTTTTGATCACTGCGCATGCGTCCTGTTTACTTTAACACTGGTGTATGAACGGTCCAATTCCATTCTTAAGGTAAAAGGAAAAGATAAAGTAAAAGTAAAGAGTGGTGTATGAACCGACCATATGGCTTGACGGATTGTTTCCGGAAATCCCTCAATTGCAAATAATTCAATTTTTACGCTGCAAATTTAGTGAATAAATATATTTTTTGAAAAATCAATAACTTCGTGACATAGGAAGTGAATGTTGACTCGAATTAGGATTGTTTCGTAGAAGGATTGAATAAGTATAAATGTATTTTGATTCTGATAAAAACATGTATCTCACATTTGTAAATGGTTTGCAGCTTGTTTACTCAAGCGAAAAGCTTTTACTTGAGGATATGTTGAGACAAATTAGTTATCGATGCACAAAAGGGTGCAAAAGACTTACGTATGGTTGTAGAAAACATGGAGTCTTTGTTATAGTTGCCGTGGTGCACGAACGTTAAAAAAACGTTGGAATTTCAGATATTGATCAAGAATTTTCGGACTAGCATAATATCTTCATTGATGAATCAAATGTTCCGGTACACAGCTACAGTTTGATTCATTCTGGCGAATGTGTGCTCGACAGTGAGAATGATGAGGATGAGAGCGATGCGAGCGAAATTGAATATACTATCGCAAATAAGCGACCAAAATTGTAATGGGAGTACACAAATGCTTTCAATATATGTATATTAAGGACATGTAAATATTTACGAATGTAAAATGATTTTTTTTATTAGAATTAATATACATTTAAACTTATTCAATACTTCTACGAAATAACAATCCTATTTCAAGTCAACATTCACTTCCTATGTCACGATGTTATTAACCTTCCGAAAAATATATTTATTCACTAAATTTGCAGCGTAAAAATTGAATTATTTGTGATTTGAGAGATTTCCGATAACAATCCGGGCAATCCATAGTGATATTCGATCATATCTCGAAGCACTAGGGAAAAAAATAAAATCCGTCAAGTAGTTCCCAGGATTACAGACAGTGAGGTTATTTGGGGCTCTGATCAGTTTATTTCACGCGATGGAATCGACGGACGGCCGCCTAGCGCTGGGTCGCTCTCTCCGGCTTCCCCCTCCACACGGCACGTCGAACGGTCCCAAAAGAACCTCCACTGTTACCATCAATAAATATGATGAATAATTGTGGAAAACAAATTCTGCTGGTTTCTATGGATAATATAACTCTTGCTCTGTGCAGTCATCGAGGTCTCGATGCTTCATATGAATAAACAAAGGAGGTTGGAATCAAATAAAAAAAGTGTTATTTCGGCTCGTAATTATCTTGGAACAAAAGTCAGGTTGGCAAAATTGGTAGAAAAATCGCAGCTTTCCAATGCATTTTGTCGCATTTTGATACGACCATTTTTCCTCATTGTTTTTCAGTTTGGATAACGTTGTTTTTTCGACGAAATTTTTGAATGTATCACATTGCAAAAATCGATTTTACAAAAATGACAAGTTGTTAATCAACTCTTCGACTATCCAAAACTGTTTTGTTCATTGCTCTACGATTATCTATAGGTCAAGAAATAACAATCTACTGGGACACTTTCTTTAGTAACAAATTAGATTTTTGCTAACCTATCAACTTTTTTTCAACCAAATTGAAACTGTAATTTCTACTAGTTGAAAGGTTCCAAACTCCACAGTTGCAAACTCCCAAATGCATTTCAACATCTTTTGATGAAATAATGGATAAAAAGCCTTTTTCAAAGTTCCGAGCGCAATATTTTAGCAACAAATCTAAATATCGACATCGGGCCATTAACGATAGATTTTTCAATTATCCACAACTTTCAAATCAACTTTTTTTCGATCCAACCAATAGTTTTCATTATATAAGCAAAAAACAAAAAAAATTATGATTTCCGGCATTCAACCGCTAATTGTTGCTAAACGCACGAACAAAATCTGGTGCAAACTTTAGATGATAATAAGGACACCTGTATCTGCCGGAATCCACAGTCATTTTTCGGGAAGGCGAAAATCGTCATTTTGGACTCTTGAACAGTTTATTTGATTGGATTACTATGCATTCATCTATGAACGGCCTGCGAGGTAATGTTTCGCTGTCAGCTGAATATTTACAATCGTAAAAAATGCCAGCCATGTTTGTTATGGCTGAAAATAGTTTGATGAATAACATATATAAATTTCAGAAGTCATAATATTTTTTTTTTTTCGTATTTTGTAAGTTGCGTCCGTGACGTTGCAACCTCTGCAAAAAGCAGCCATTGTTATTTTTCAGTACCAGTGGGTGTATATTTTGACATATCAAAATGGGAGCCAGCGTTAAATATTTCTCTAGTGATCTAACAAATGAACAAACACATTTATTACTATAAATGTGTCTTATAAGAAAAATAGGTCTATTATAAGGCTAGATCAATATAAAAGTATGATAGAAATACAAAAAATTCAAAAATTCAATTTAAAATTTTAGTTCATTCATACCCTGATGCCGAATTGATTTTTGGAACGATCAATTGCTCATATTATGAAACTTAGAATCATAGTTAGTCTGTAAAAATGAAATCGAGATAATTGAAATGAATTACTATGCTATCATAACAATTAGAAACTTGGGTATTTTTGTCAATGAATCCAACGTATTTGAATGATATAGGTACACCTACCTATCAACAGGGAGTGTTTGTGATTTTTTTTTTGATATTACTTCTTTCAAAGAAATTGTCATTTTTATTTATTGATTCGGAGAACAAAAATGCCAAATAATTATTCGTCATTATAACCTTCAGAATTTTCAATTGAATCACCGAGTAAGCAAAAAAACTGGTCTCCTTCGAACCATTCAAACACAAAAAGTTATCGATCATGTGAAAGGTCTTATTTTCTTCCTATTAAAAATTTGATTGAAGAATTGAAGATTCTTGAAGTAATGAAAGCATAGTAGCATTCACTTCAATTGAATTGATCTCAATTTGATTTTAAGAGAAATGGATTCGGTGAATTTTAAAATCTTTCCACTTGCTGGAGACGATTCCGAAAATGATTATGAAGAATTATATAATTAAATAATAACGGAACCGAATTCTACAATTCTAATTTTTATAAAATGAGCAATTACTCAGAAATTTAATTGGCATTCTGCTATAGGAGTTTGAATTTTTTGCTTGTTATATTTCCATCATACTTTCATATCGCTATAATATAGCTATAGCCTTTAATGGCCTTATTTTCCTTATTAGGCACATTTATAGAAATAAATGTTTTTTGATTTCTATAATCATAAGGTTTTCATTCTCACTAGAAATATTTCAATGTTATGTAAATTTTACGGATGTAAAAAATTAGAATAATGTATGCACGGGCAGGTAACGTTTCGCTGTCAGCCGGATATTTACAACCGGAAAAAATTGCAGCCATGTTTAATATAAGCTAAAAATAGTTTGATGAATAACATATATGAATTTTGGAAGTGGTAAAATACTATGAATGTTTTTCTCCAAATTGGAAAGGTGCTGCTGTGACGTTGCCACCTCTGAAATAAGCAGCCATTGCTATTTCCTAGTACAAGCAATTTTTACACTTGTCCCTCCTGAGGGAAACTGAACCTTCCGCAACTGGACTTAGCTAGTACCCATTGCTTGTTAAGTATGTTTGGTAGTCTTAGTGAACAATATTTCAGGTACCGTAAAAATGTTTTGTCAGATTCAAACTGGCTCTTAGACTATAATCATTTTGATCAACTCTTCAGCTTCTACTTCGGTATCTACACTGTCCAGATAATCTTCAAAATAATGTTGCTCAAAAATTGCTTTCATAACTCTAGGAAAACAGGTATGGAATTCTAAAGCATTTTTCCCAAAATTGAAGTTGTCATGCCGGAGAAAAAGCTGCTCCAAATGTCATAACATCCATTTCATACTCTCATACTCGCTAATGCATTCTTCATTCTTGATTCTTGAACATGAAGCATTTCCATGAATTACTCATACCAATTTTGTCCGTGATAAAAAAGAACAATTCTCACCGGTCTCGATAAAATCCCTAGCTATGATAAGGTCGATGTTGTCTTGTCCTAATATTATTTTTGGTTGGGCATTGCTATGAAGAAATTTCGATGGCGGATAAATCACTCCTTTTTGTTGATAATAATTTTGAGTTCATGGATTGTTAGGTAAATCAAGATTCCTTGCCGTTCTCACTGAATTGATTGTGTACTGTTCCTATTCATCTTTACCACTGATTTTCAGACTCAAAAACCGTGAATCAAGCTCATCGTTTATTGTTGGGTTGGTCCATCTCAATTTCAGAGGTTCCGTTACTCAACTACTCCAATCTGATGAGCTATTTCAATATACAGCGAAATAACTTGTTCGATAGGTTCACGAGCATGATGTTAAACAATTTGAGAAGAGGGGTTTTCATTTGATTGACGGGCATGATTTCCAGGAGCCATTTTTCGCTCATCATTACTATGCAAAAGTATGTGTGTTATAGATATATCCACTTGTTCCATTTAATTTAGTTTATTTATATATATTATATTCCTTTTGAAAATGGTTACCCGGTATAGAAAAATTTTATGACGGGACTGACAGTTGAGACAACTGAAAAGAATTTATAATTGTAATTTGACTTGAAATAAAAATCTATTGAAAAGTTTGTCGAAAAGTCCATATAGAAATATTACATGGTCCTTCGAGCCTAAATAACAGATTATTGGAGATATGAGTTTCATCAGAAGAAGCGAGAGATCCACAAAAGGCGTTCCACCGCAGAGATATGGAGACGAAAGCGCTGGACTTCAGCAGACTACGAGAAACGACGGAGACGACACCGCAAATCACGTAAGTAATGCATTGTCCCATATTTCTCATCATAAAAGCCACTCAAAAATGACATCAAGTTCTCGAAGAAGACATTTAGAAATTGAACTTGAAGCGGAAAGAAAGCTAGCCGAAATTCGTAGAAGAAAGCTGGAAGTAGAAGAGGAACTAGTAAGGAAAGAAATGATTTTACAACAAGGAATTCTTAGCGAAAGGTCCGGAGATTCTGAAAATTTCGACATTGGCAGAAGTTTTCAGGAAGTTGAAAGAATGTCTTTGAAGGAAAAGATAGATAACTGGCAAGTACTAGAAGAAAGTGATTTAGAAAATAATGATGCTAGGATGAGCAAATCTGCAAATGTTCTACAAATGACTTCAGATCTTTTGAATCAAATTTGCTCAACATTGACTAATTGCACGGGAAAGCATCAGAATAATAACCTACCGACGTTTGATGGAAATCCGGAAGACTGGCCGATTTTCATCGATAATTTCGAACGTACGACTGAAATTAACCGCCTCACTGACTCTGATAACCTTGTACGACTTCAAAGGTGTCTCAGAGGCAAAGCAAGGAATGCTGTTCATCCCTTATTGATGTCTGCCACGAATGTTCCTAAAATAATTGAAACTTTGAAAATTTCCTTTGGTCGTCCTGAATTCATAATTTCCATCCTAGTCGACAAGGTGATAAATGCGCTCCCACCGAAAGAAGGAAAATTCGAAACATACCTTCCATTCTCAAATATTGTCGAGAATTTGGTGTGCACAATGGAATTATTGAAAAGTACAGGTCACATGATGAATCCACAACTTCTTAGTGAATTAGTAGGTGAGCTTCCACCATATCTAAGGCTTGAATAGGGAAAATTAGTTATGAACTCCACTAAAACTGATCTCAAGCAATTTTCTGTTTAGTTTCGAGAAATTGCTGTTGCTGCTACTTCATGCATGGATTTTACAACAAAATATGAATCGAAAAATGACAAGAAAAAAAGGTGAAATGGTTTTTTCACTGAAAAGTAAGACTGAAACAAAACCATTCTGCCAAATTTGCACCAAAAACATTCACAGTTTGGAATTTTGTGAAAAGTTCAAAGAATTGAATGTAGATGATAAATGGCAACTGGTTACATCTAAAAACTTGTGCTTCAGCTGTCTCAAAATGGGGCACAGTATTTCCAAATGCAGAAGAAAACAAAAATGCGTGATCGATAATTGTGGAAAGTATCACAACTACTTACTACATAGTAACAAAGGAAATCGATCCTAAGAAAAGAGTTCGGATGCAGAAACCGAGTCGATAAACTATTCCCATACGCGTAACACTGAGATATTACTGAAAATTGCACCTGTTTTGTTGAGAGGGCCAAAAGGCGAGATGTCGACATACGCCTTATTTGACGAAGCTGCAACTACAACCTTGATAGATTCTAAGGTAGCGGACAAAATTGGTCTCATTGGACCTGTTGAGCCAATTTGCTATCAATGGTTGAATGACGTAACGAAACAAGACGAACATTCAATGAAGGTGACTCTAGATATATCTGGTATTGAGGAAAATTCAAAAACGTTTAAAATATCTGGGGCAAGAACAATTAATAATTTATCTTTGCCACGACAATCGGTAGACGAGCAAAAATTGAGCCAGTTATACCCGTATATCAATCAAGCTTCTTTGAAATCGATGAAGAATGCACAACCATGAATTCTTATTGGGCAGGATCAATGTGCATTAACAATTGCTAGGAAAATTTATCAGGGTACTTGGAATTCTCCATTTGTTTCGAAAACTCTTCTTGGATGGGTAATTCATGGAAGAAATAATATACAGGGTGGACGTTTGGACAATGACATTGTTTTCCACCTTTGCTGTAATTCGCAAGAAAGAAGTGGTGACGAGCTTCATAATCTTGTAAAAGCTACATTCACGCTTGAAGACTTCGGAGTGAAGAACGAAACAACTGGTAGATCAAAAGAAGATAGAAGAGCTTTGGAAATATTGGAGAAAACTCAAAAGCGTGTTGGATTTCATATAGAATTAGGACTTTTATGGAAAAATGAAAATTGTGTTTTGCCAGAAAGCAAAACAAATGCGATCGCTAGACTTATGTGCCTGGAAAAAAAACTGGATAGAGACGAAAATTTAGCAAATCAATATTGTTCGAAATTAAAAGAATAAGAAAGTAAAGGATACATTAGAAATTCGAAACCAAACACGTATGAAATGGAGGTTATGATTTTTGGAGCCACTTCATCACCCTGTATGGCCCAATATGCAAAAAACAAAAATGCCGAAGAACATCTTACAACATTTCCTCAAGCAGCAAAAGCAATTTTAACGAAACATTATGTTGATGATCATTTAGATAGCAGTGACACAGAAGAGAAGGCGCTGAAACTTATTCTTGAGGTGATTGAAGTTCAAAAGAGAGGTGGGTTCGAGATTTGCAATTGGATTTGTAGCTCAAAAGAAGTTTTAAATTCAATTCCGGAAAGCCTGAGAGCGAAACCAAATGATAACCTTCATTGCTTTTTTCAACAACCCGTTGAGAAAACTTTAGGGTTATATTGGATACCGACGAGTGATTGTTTTACTTTCAACGCAGATTTTCATAAAATAAATCCCAATATACTGAATGGTACAAAATTACCAGCTAAAAGAGAAGTGCTGAGACTTGTAATGTCGATTTTTGACCCTTTGGGGTTTTTGTCAAAACTCACTATTGAAATGAAAATTCTAGTGCAATCCATTTGGAAAAGCGGCATTGGATGGGATGATGATATTCCTCCGGGATTAGAGGAACGATGGAGGATTCTTCTTGAAAAATTGAAGGAAATACCGAAAGTTCGTATTCCAAGATGTTATGGGCCAAATTTATTCGATCAAGAAGTGGTCCAATTACATGGTTTTTGCGATGCAAGCGAACAAGCATACTCCGCTGTCGTATATTTGAGATATGGATCAGAAAATACATATGAAACTGCCTTTGTGAGTGCAAAAACTCGTGTTTGTCCTACCAATCTAATCACTATTCCAAGATTAGAATTACAAGCAGCGGTATTACTGAGTCAATTGATGGTGTCTATTAAAAACAATTCAGAAGTAAGAATAGATTCTATTCACTTATGGAGTGATTCAAAAACAGTATTATGCTGGATTCGCTCTGAGTCGAGAAGGTTTAAAACTTTCGTTTCTCATCGAATTCAAGAAATTTCTCAAAATACTGATATATCTTGCTGGCACTGGGTGCCTGGACAAGAAAATGTTGCAGATGTAACCACTCGAGATTATAGTAAAAATGAGAGATGGATGACAGGACTGAGTTCTCACAGAAAAATGAAAAATACTGGGCAACAGAAGTTGACACAAGAAATAATGAAGATGATTTGGAATTGAAAAAAGAATATGTGTGTTTCATAAGGATGATACCAACTGATGTTTTACCTGACTTGAATAAATTTTCAAAATACACTAGATTGATAAGAACGACATGTTGGATATTCAGATTTATAGAAAATTGCAGAAAACAAATGAAACTATTTGGACCCCTGACAGTCAAAGAAATTGATGATGCGGAACTAATTTGGATTAAGAAAATTCAGGCTGAATCATTTTCTACCGAAATAGCAACTTTGTTGAATGGGAATTGTGTTTCCAGAAGAAGTAACATTTATACTTTAACACCATTTATAGATAAAAATGGACTTCTATGTACCGGAGGAAGATTATCAAATGCTACGAATTTGGGAATGTGTCAAAAACACCCAATTATCCTGGAGGCGAAAAATAAATTCACCAGACTCTTAATAGAGGATTTTCACATCAGACTGGGACATCAGGGCGAAGAACAAATTATAAACGAAATTCGGCAGAAGTTTTGGATAGTACGATTGAGGAATGCTGTGAAAAAATGCAAAAGGGATTGCAACTATTGCAAAAAAATGCTATGTAAACCTCAGATTCCTAGAATGGCTTGTAGATTACAAAGTTTTGTGAGGCCTTTCAGTTTTACAGAATTAGACTATTTTAGTCCTTTTGAAGTAACTATTGGAAGAAGGCATGAAAAGCGCTACGGTGTAATTTTCACCTGCTTGAGTGTAAGAGCCATACATCTAGAATTAGCAAGTTCGCTCACCACCGATTCAGCGATCATGGCAATACAAAGATTCATTGCCAGAAGAGGTTGTCCCGTAGAATTACATTCCGATAACGGTACTAATTTTCGAGGAGCTGATAAAGAATTGAGAAAATCTCTGGATGAATTGGACCAAAACAAGATTCAGGATTATTTGTCCATCAGAAGAGTTCAATGGAAGTTCAATCCCCCAGCTTCACCGCACATGTGCGGTTGTTGGGAAAGGCTGGTTCGGACTGTTAAAACTGCCCTTAGAGTGACATTGAAATGTAGGTATCCGCGTGAAGAAGTTCTGCACACATTATTCGTGGAAGTGGAAAATTTAGTGAACAGTAGACCACTGACTCACGCCTCAGTAGATAGTAAGTATCCGGAATGTCTGACACCAAACCACTTCATCTTTGGATATTCCAGCGGAAACGCACCTTTACCAGTTATATTTAAAAATGAGGAGATAAATCTTCGAAGACAGTGGCGTGTCTCTCAAGCCCTCACTGAAATGTTCTGGGGAAGATGGGTTAAAGAATATCTTCCACTCATCAGTAAGCGGCAAAAGTGGCAATATGATGCTGAGGGACAATGCATTAAACTATCGGATTTGGTGGGGATTTGTGATGAAAACTTACCCAGAAATACGTGGCCCCTTGGTATTATCACTGTAATCCATGAAGGAAGAGATGGAAAGATAAGAGTCGTCGACGTCAAAACGGCCGCAGGAACTTACCAGAGACCGGTTGCGAAGATTTGCAGATTGAATATCGAGCCGAACAGAGAAGAGTGATTCACCCGCTGGTTTCATCACTAGGGGGGAGATTGTTATAGATATATCCACTTGTTCCATATAATTTAGTTTATTTATATATATTATATTCCTTTTGAAAATGGTTACCCGGTATAGAAAAATTTTATGGCGGGACTGATAGTTGAGACAACTAAAAATTTTTTAAATTGTAATTTGACTTGAAATAAAAATCTATTGAAAAGTTTGTCGAAAAGTCTATATAGAAATATTACAATGTGATAATATTTATTACAACTGCTTTCAATGCACACTTCCTTTTTTTGGCAAGAAGTTGCACAATGTTAAAAAATTTAACAGCAGAAACAAATTGTATTCTGTCTCACCCAGTCCCAACGCTTTTCCACGTCAATTTTTTGAAAAATTGTCAGTTCTCAATCCGATGATTATTTTTCTTACAATATTCGCAAAAGGATCCCTTTTTTTAGAAAGGATCTGTCGTCATGCAGACATTCTTTTTTTTCTTCTCTGCATTGAAATCGGGAATAGTTATATTGGACACACCCTCCGCGATTTCAGATAACCAATCGATTCGGAACGGTATTTTTTGTTGTAGTTTTTGGATCGTCGACGTTCATTACGTACTGGGCAATCAAATCCAATTTTATATTCCGGAATGTTTCGGTAATATTTTATTATAATTGGTTGATATTCCCCTTTGAATTTCGGCCCTGGAAGTTGTTGACTGAGTTAAATAAAAACACAATAGCAACTTTCACGTCTCCCTATGTACCGTAGAGTTTTTCAAGAGTTTTTTTCATTCTCAGGTACCTATTCATAAGTGTTTACTTCAATGAACTTCAAATAGCAAAACCCTTTATGATTATCCGAAACATATCTACAACAAAAATAGATTATATGTGTTTTGATAAGCAGAAAAAGAAATGATAGCAATAATAACATCTGAAACGAACACTATAATTGTAATGAAAACCAAAATGAAGTAATTTATATACACAAAAATCAATTGTGCAAGAAATATTCGAATTGAAGTCCTTCAATTCCGATGCATTTTTGAACTCGATTTTTCGTTTTATCTATTGCCCTTAATACATTTTTTTGCTGCAGTGTTGCGAAAGCATTCAAAATCCTCAATCTCAAGTCTTCCACATTTTCTATCTCTCTGTCAGCGTAAATCCAATTTTTCAGTGCCCCCCATAGAAAATAATCCAAAATAGTGAGATCTGGTTATCTTGCAAACCATCTGATTGGCCCATTATTTCCTGAACATCTGTTGTTGAATGTGGTATTCAGAAACTGATCAACCTCTCTGGTACAATGAGGATGCCATTATTTTTTTGGGTATATACTTGAATTACTTTGTTTCCATTCTCTTAACAACTATAGTGTTCGTTCGGATGTAATCATTGCTATCATTTCTTTTTCAGTTTTACAAAATACATATAATTTATTTTTGTTGTAGATATGTTTCTAATAATCATATAGGTATTGCTATTCGAAGTTCTTTGTAGAAAACGCCCAAAGAGCATTCAATATGTAAAAAAATATGAATAGGTACCTGAAAATGAAAAAAAAATGCTCTCGAAAAACTCTACGGTACATAGAATGACGTGAAAGTTGCTATTGTGTCAGTCAACCAATTTCTAGGGCCGTAATTTAAAAGGGAATAATTCACCCAATTATAATGAAATATTACCGAAACATCTCGAAATATCAAATTTAATTTAATTTCTGAGTATGAAGTGAACGTCGATGATCCAAAAACTACAACAAAAAATACAGGTCCGTATTCAAAAATTCAAAGACGGGGGTAGACCAAGTCAGATGACACCCTGTATAAAAGATTCATGGACATATTCTGATAGCCCACATCAGGTGGCAATACCAAATTCTGGACTGATTTTCAATATGTCTGCGAATAAAGAAGATACAGGCAACAAATTTCTTTATTAGATATATGAAAATCTGACGGTATTTAAAATGTTATCGAAGCCGGGGAAGACGTAATCAAAGGATTCGATCGATGGAAAGTAATGGTTTCCAGGAATTGGGAGGTCTTTGTGAGTCGTCTTTTTGAAATGAAAGGTAAAACAAAGCCACTGAGACCACAAAAGAAATTTTAATCGAATCAGTTCATGTAAGTGAAATATCAGATGAATTCTTTCCAATAGTGAAAATGAGGAGAAATCCGAAAACGATGATTATATTCATCCCTCATTTCGCCTCAGTGTTTCATATCGCTTTATTTCTCGCTGCAACACATCGACCGGGTCACAGAAAGTATTCTGTGGCCGAGTCGTGTTCAGTTTTTGTACGTGCTCAAATAAAAGTAAACTCTTGTTACAGGGCACATACAGGGTAAAACAAATTCGTTAGGATGGGTTTCCGCGGTGAGTTCTTTGTTGTTGTTAAGCCCGGGTTGAACCGCTTCTAGAGTTCTTTGTTAGACGTTTCTGCTCCAGTTTTGGAGCCATTTTGAAAAACTTGATGTGTCTTCACGTTGAAGCCTCAAACTGCTTACTCATCAGATGTTGTCACAATCGTTCAATTCAAATTTCAGACGTCAGAATAGTTCATCGGTAAGTCGGAACATTTGATGAGAAAGTGATTTTTTTCAACATAAACTACAGAACATAGATAAGTTTAAAAATGAACATATCCACCTTCCCGTGTGAAATTTGAAAGCTTAGATCAACGACCACCGACAGTTATTTTGTTTCAGTTGGGAGTGAAGATACTGAATAGCAAACTTTTATGATGGTGTCACTTGACTTTGACGTCTATCTGACATACAATGCGATTTTGAAATTTCGAATAGTATAGCCATAGACATTACAACTATGGACTGGCCATTATGATAATTCATCGCTTAATACAATGTGGAATACATTAGAGAAGGATATGCACAACGAATAGATATTGTGAAAGACAGAATGATGATTTTATACTTGAATTACTGTATCCTTCACAATCTCTCTTCATCTGCTGCATTGAGAAGCGAATGCATTCAATTCATACTTGAAGTATTTTTTATCTTCCACATTCCGCCGTCTTCTCTCTCAGGGCCAGTCCATTGGTTGTAACTTTTTCATGTGAAGCATGAAATTTGTATTTATGTCGAAAATTGGTTCCCTGTGAGTTATGAGCTGTATTTTATTCGGAGAGTGGATGAGGACCAAATGTTTCCACAAAAATACGAGGAGAAGTCAAAGATTTTTCCAAGAATAACCAGGTGATTTTACAGACTTCGATCCAGTCAGTCAAGCGACTGAACTATGAAAATATTTTCGGAACCAAATTTTCAACCAGATTTTGTGCGAGAAGGATATTTTATTTGGATTTCACAGTGCCATGTAGGTACTGAAAGAAATCTTACATAACGTTCTCATTTCGCTCGAAATTCCATGTGAGTTTAATAAAATGGTGAATTCTTCTTTACTCCATCATATTATGTAAGTCGTCTTAGGATACCTACATGATGACATATTTTCCGAAAAAATGCTTCTTGTACATAAGATAAGTTGGGTGGTGAGATTAACTTTGAATTGTTGCTCGATCCAATTATGGAAAATCTATGACATCATAAAAAGTTTGACACGGTAGATTTCAAAAACTTATTGAGTCCGACTAAAAATATAAAGTGTTCCGAATTTCTACTACTATGTAATATCATCCCAGAAAAAAGCTCAAAAATCCGTGAGTATCCCATAATTAACCGAAGGTGATAATGTGAACACTTGAGAAGGAATTTATATCGACTCGACGAAGGCCAACTCTCACAAGTCGAAATTTGTGGGAGCTATGGATTAACGAGGGCTTACGATGGTCCGGCGGGGAACTGAACTCCGATCTTCCCCTGGCTTACCTCTACACTACCGAGACCACACATAATTCCAAATATCAGTTCTGCATCAACAGGAAAAATATCCGTTGATAATAGGTAAGCAACACTTCACACCATATCAACCTATAACACTTTTCTCACAATTTCTTGTCCCATAGACTCATTCGTTACGTCATTTACCACGATAAGAGTAAAATTATTAAAAACAATTTTTGACTGATTACTCGACGAACGCTATCATTTTCCTATTCACACAACTCTTCAGAACACTGTTTCTGCAACGAGTATCCCAGTAGCTCCTTCAAAAGATTGCAGTTGGTAGCAGTGGCGGATTTATATTTTTAACAAGTGTAGGCTCCTAAATTTCCACTTCCCCATGGACCTCCCTAAAATAATAATTTTCCATATGTTGTGAGAATGAAAATAAAGTTAATTGAAAGGATGAATTAGTCATAAAAAGGGCATTAAAGAAACAAGAACTACAATTTCAACGGGACTTTTTAATAGCAAATTCATCTATAATATCATCACAGTTTATGGTGTTCATTATATCTGTTTCTAGCATAAAAAACCATGAGACAACCGGTGAACTTGTTTGACATTTGATTTTTATCCTCCAAAATTGAGGAAGCTTCTTGTAAAATCTGCCGCCCTATATGGCCCATTGATAAATTGGCCATATAGGTAATATCATAACAGATCCTTTCAAATTCGTAATGTGACTTCAGTGAGCATCACAGTTACCGAATATCAATACAGGATTTATGACCTTCCTGGCAATCTATGAGGTGACGATAGAAACGAATTGGTAATATGCAAATTCTCGAGAGCCGAAGATATAGGAATCAATATATAGAACAGTTCTATTGGCAATTCCAGTTATTTATTCTTTCTTGCCTCGAGAACTCTGCGAGGATTCCAGGTTTAACGACGTCAATTTTTCTTCCAGGGCAAACTTCAGCGCCTAGATTACTGAATTCGGGTTCCTGATTTGTGATTATATCCAAAGATGCCAGTCGGAGGCAGAGTTGCAGGAAAAGTCAGTGGAATAATTTCTAACAACTATAACGGTGAGTTAAAAATATTTAGATTATTCATTTTGAGTATCAGTAACACCGAGGAAACGATTTGTCCACATGCCCAAAAAGGAAAAAAATCAGCTAATTTCAATGTAATTCAGTATGCTGATCCCGAGAAAACAAACAAAAATCAGTATGAAACAACAATCTCGCACTTTTAAATATGTGAAAAAAATTATTCAATAAAATGTATGAAGAATATTTTCAACCGTTTGAATATTTTTGAATTGGCAATTATTATAGTGTTATAAATATGAGCTCTTCAGGTTGATTGACAATCATTCGATATCTGAAGTTAAGCAACGCCGAGCGCGGTTAGTACTTGGATGGGTGACCATGCAGGGAAATACCGTGTCGAAAGCCCGTACAGCTGCAGCAAAATAGCATATCACAGCTCGCAGGCAATATATCAATGAGCACAAGATATATTGAGGATATGCCGTCCTTCGGAGGGGACGAAAAGCCGTCGGTCCCGAGTCCATGGATGTTGGGCTCGTTAAAGTCCATACCTCTGGTTGGAGGGTTCGGCAAAATTTCCGGTTGGGGGAAGTGTGCTCACCGGCGTCGGTGATTAGCGGAAATAGGCCGACGTTGAAAAAAGAAATGAAAAAAAAGATGACAATTATGATATCAAATATTACCAGGTTGGGAGTACAGTTAACATACACAATTGTTTGTTTTCATTCGACTGATAGAACCTCGCATTGCAATGTTTAACCTATGTTCTTCAGCCGTTTGATAATAATAAACGCGTTTGTAAAAATTCTAGTGCGTTTTGATGTATATGTGATGCCTCTGTTATTGAAAAACCTCCAAGGAAATTCACTGACCCAAAAAAAGTATGCCCTGCATATTTTGGTGTATAAATCAGTAATCAAGATAACAAAGTGTTGTAGTTGTGATTTGTGTCGTGGATCTCAGGAAATTTTACGACAAAGATAATAATGCTCTAACATTTGCAGTTCCTATGGTATGAAGTGAGCAAAAAAACCATCGAAGCTGTAACGGAATAGATTAAGAATTTTTTTCAACATATTTTTCCTTTATCGGCATATAGGCAATTTCTAGTGATTTTAATTCATATTCGTTGAAGATGCTCATCATATGAGGTAGGTACTCATTTGGTATATTGGGTTGCGTACCTTCCTGATCATTATACTCCAATCTTCAGATCCCCATGTACGAACGCGCTTTTTGTTAAGATCTAAAAACTCCTAGACAAATGGTCGAATAATGTGATCGAAAGGGCATTTAATTAGCAGTATGAGATTTTGAACATATTTCCTTCCATTCCCTTTTCTATCAGTATTTGAATTTTAAATAATTTTAATTAACGATATTAATTATCAATATTATTTCATGAGTGCCGGGTCAATTTCAGAATATTGGGAAATATAAAGGATTTGGATAATAAAACAAGTAGCTTTCTGAAGTTACTTGTTTCATTCAAAAGTCAGCCAACCCAATCGAACCCCTGAGATGATATTTCCGGCAAAGAGCAATAGTTATTTTTGTAGCACAAAGTTACTACAACATAACTCGGAGAATAAGAAAGCAATTGTTCATCCTTACATTACTTCTGCTGGTCGGGCGGTGGAAATGGACCGGAACATCCTGTTCCCATGTTTAACAGCTCACTTCAGTATCTGAGAAAAGTGAAACGACCGAAAGCGAGTTTTGATGTTCCCCAGACAATTTAAAATCATGATTCTTTACATAGGCTGAGTTGAATGATTCTTCCTTGGCTACATTTTTGACATTGTATACCGCCATCACCAAACTGCCATCTTGTATATTTTATTTCCAGTTGAGATTTCGCTTTGATAAACGACATTTTTTATACTTCTTTTCGGTTCTCGATAGTGTAGAGGTTAGCATATTCGCCTTTCAAGGGGAAAGCCGGGGTTCGATTCCACGCCGGGACACCGTGCTGGGTACTCGCAAGTTGAAAAGTAAGGCCTCGTTGATCCATTGCTCGCACAAGTTTCGACTAACGAGACCATTTGTCTCTGTTCAAATTACCCAGGCTATTTGTCAGTGGTAGAAGGCGTGGATTCTTTGGACACCCTTCTAGTACTAGATTTATTTGATGTGACTAGGAGGAGTAGTTTTTATTTGATTGGCATGAGCGCCAGAGTTTTTTGTTTAGATCAAAATGTATATATAATCCTTGAAGAGGATAAAAATCCAAAATTCCCCTGAATGAAAACCAAAGTTTAATTTCTTCCTTCTAAACCAATGGATGAGCAACTAAAACACCTATGTCCTATATTACATATATTCAATATATACACATATATACATAGGTGAATTTCTAACTAGATGGAAAATATACAAAACTTGAATTTATACAAAACTGTTGTTATTGAGATAGACAATCTAAGTCTCGTATCTAATAGTCTATTACAGGCCTTTTAAACTTATTAACCAATACATATTTGATTTACTGATATTTGAATTGTACCATGGCTGAGTCTGTCGGTTTGACGAAGAAATACCTTGTATCCTTGGAATCTTTAAGCGTGGTACGTCTACCTACACTCCTTGTATAACATCGCCTAAGGTATCAGGATTGGTACCGATCAAACTCCCCTTTGTCGATTCCAGCAGATGTTGGTTCTGGATTTCAGATGCTAGTATATCGTAGGTGCCAACTCGATTCAGCAAATCATGTAAAACAATACAGTACGTATTAGAATCAGCTTCAAAACTGATACAATTGTGTCGTTGTGAACTGGCCTTTCGAAAAGACACTGGATTGAAGTATTCGATACAAATAGACTATTCGATCTAAATCATGTGTGTATAACAAAATCAATGATGCATTCAAACAGAAGTGAATTTTATAATATCAAATTATTCTATCTACAAGAAGGTCAACACGTGTTGAGAAAAGATACAATATTGAATTTGGTCTCTTGCTGGATCTGACTGAAATTTATAGAAAACTCAAAACTCAAAATTTACTGAAAAATTCAATGAATTCATCTCAAAAGCAAAAACAGATACTCTAGGCCTGTTCGAAAAGATTCTGACTAAACATACGAATCAGGATTATATGAGCTAGATCTCGATTGATTTGATGTCAGAATGTACCAACAAAAATAACAAAATTTTCCAATTGATTCAAGAAAACTTGAACTCTCTAGTTCCTGAGAACCCTCACAAGTCCTGGAGTCCTTGAAAGTGGTTCAGGTAGCAGCACACACTTGATTCAATAAGTTCAATGAAATTTTCATACAGCAATTCATAAATAACAAAAATATGTGCTACTTACCTGAGACACTCTCTGAAGATCGTATGGACCCAGAATCATGCGAATTGGACTGTCTTCCAAAATTTTGTTGTCAACAATTATTCAGAGGTCATTTCCCAGCCAACCAATCAAATTACTAGACAGGTTCAATTTTCTGAATTTAGCTGGTCAGGAACGAACGCTGAAAATATAAAAAAAAACAGTCACTGTTCACAACAACAAAAAGTTCAGTTGCCAAACCATCGAAAATAATTCTGTAATGGAATCTCAAAAAATTATCAAAACGGTTTCTTCAACCAACTATTCCAAATAACTACAGAATTCAATTATAAACGTTAAATGGGAACTATGTCTCTTGAAAATAACTGACAATCGTTTTTCATTACCACGATGAATCGAGATGTTTCTCACGGAAACCTGGAAAACATGGCTTCCCTATGCCAATCCAAAAAGGTCGTAAAATGCGTTATTCAAAGCATCGAAAAATCAACAGCGTCAGAATCAATTCAACATACCTTTTGTATCATGATCCTATTCACACACTATCAATTAAAAGGTTTCACTTCGAATTTTCACTGGAGAAAAAGTTCTCAAAAATGTAACGCTATCAGTCAGTACCAACAATCAAGAAGCCAACCCAAGAAAGGGCCAAGCTCCTTCCTCAAAAATTCTCCCCATCCTCATCGTTGAAAAGGACCTGCGCGATCAAATCGTAATCGAATTTTCAGCATTTTGAAACTGCCATCTATTATACTTTGAAATCGATATTAATGATTAGATGGAAATTAGACTATTCTCCGCTAGGTGTCACTAGGAGTACTTAATATGAAAATTAATTTCGAATTTATTCAATAATGTATTACGTGAAACGATATAATCGTTACAAGGGTTGACGTTCGTCAGCTGGATAACGGAAACAAACAATTTTAAAAAAATTGTCGAAAAAGTATCGAAATAGGGGGATACCATTTACTCAATTGTTACTCGATTTGCAATCCAAAATTTAATGAGTGAAGTGAATCCATCTGTGTGATTTTTTACTGGTATTGCTTTCTTTCGATGGAATATCCTCCGAAGATAGACCTCATAAAATACCCGGATTGGTTCTCATATCACTTTCCCATTCTTCATGCATTCAAGTCAGTGTGGAATACATTAGAAAGATAGATAATGTAGAGAGTAGATCATTAGTTGACAAATGACATCATTATTATGTTTCCAGGTGCACCGAAGTATAGGAAGTGTTCAGGACTTCGCTAACGTCAGAGATCCAAAAAAGTACCATTCGAAAGAAGGTTTTTCGATCCGATATAACATAAATTTCAATAGTCGAAGATGAATAAACCGAAACCGAATAGGTAAAAACGTAAAGATCGTGGACTATACATTTTTAAGCCAGAAATGAGACGTTAGCGGTATATTAGTCATATTGCCAACCACGACATTACATTATTTTTGATCTAGCGATCAGAATGCCTAGTCCCAGTATTTTATAATAATAATAATCTATGCTCTACAGAAACATGTTCGTTCTTGACGTCAAACTTTTTTTGGTCTCTCGTTTCGTTTCCTTTCATTTTATTTCTTTCTGTTTTGGTACGTAGGATCGGTTCTCCATATGCCTGCCCTTTAACAAATCCAAACATTGATATTTTTGCATCAATACCTTATTAAACAAATAATATACAGTTGCCTGTAAGATTTTCACATATTTGGGTTTACTGAACGGCGACACGTGTTTGGCTATACAATAGCTTTTTCAAGCAGGAACTTCAAACTCTTTGAAGAAACCGCAACACGTGTTTTGCTATACAATAGCTTCCTCAAGCAGGAACTGTCAAGAGTCACGTGTCGCGATTTAGTAAATCCTATTATCTGAAAATCCTACAATACCTTATCAAATGGATGTTTTTATATGTTACAGTGTGAAAGTGATAAAAAAAATTAAAATATTTTTTCTGTTAACCAGCTGACGTACGTCAACCCTAAAGAGTCGAAGCTTGTGCGAGCAATAGGTTAACGAGCCTTTACCTTTCAACGCGTGAATCCCAACAAGCTGGTCCAGCGGGGAATCGAACCTCGGTCTCCCTCTTGGGCGGACATGCTCACCTCTACCCTACCGAGAACCACGATAGCAAATATTGAAAATTTAATGACAATTTCTTCAAGCACATTGCTTCAGTTGCAGTTACTGAATAAGTGGCGTGCTTTCGAAAATTGTAAGTGAAATTATTTTGGATTCATCAGCATCATCAAGCACATGAAAATGTGTTTGTATTTCAACTCCAGTTATCCATTAAATACCGCCACGTCATTTTAGTAACAATGTTTTTCGAAAGAAAAGTGCTTCTGTCGAATTGTCCCCGAACTCTTTTCTGCGATTATTTGAATCGTTCTAAAGATTGTATAATACTTTCGAATGTCTATCGAATTTTGTTAAGATCCGTTGGTCCATAAAAGTTTCTTGTTGAAACCCAAAAAGTTCGTTTTGTTCCTAAACGACTTTCCACTTTTTTCTCCGTTTGTTTTCACCTCGTTCATGAAAGCATGTCATTCCTGAAAGCATCTCAACGAAATTAGATGTCTGCCTGAATATCTAAATTGTCTGAATTGTAAAGTTCGTGAGTTTCACGTCTTGCATTTCAAGATTGTTGATTGTTGAAGTTAAGTGGAGTGCAGTCTGTATTGATTTAGTTGGACTCATCTGTGCCATGAAAAGATATATATGTACCGAGTCTTGCTTTAACTGTCTTGAGGATGAAATATAACTTCCACTTAATGGCAGTGATTTCCAATTTTCCTTCCTACAAGAGACGCTAACGAGTTGTACCATATTATGAATTATATTATATTACATTACATTACATTACATTATATTATATTATATTATATTATATTATATTATATTATATTATATTATATTATATTATATTATATTATATTATATTATATTATATTATATTATATTATATTATATTATATTATATTATATTATATTATATTATATTATATTATATTATATTATATTATATTATATTATATTATATTATATTATATTATATTATATTATATTATATTATATTATATTATATTATATTATATTATATTATATTATATTATATTATATTATATTATATTATATTATATTATATTATATTATATTACATTACATTACATTATATTATATTCGTTTTTTACAGAGTGAATGAAACAGCAAATTTTTAGTATATGAAGAGAATTCGTATGTAACAAATTATTTCATTTTGTGTCGGCCCTAGATATGGTAATTTATATTTGATTGAGTTATTTTGTAAAGATTTCAAAAGTTGTAGAATCGAGCAGTTTGCTGTTCCACATAATATATATATATATATATATATATATATATATATATATATATATATATATATATATATATATATATATATATGGTTGCATAGAGATATCGAAGATGACTATGTAAATATTGAAGGGCATCAGATTTTCAGAATAGATCGCGAATCCAGGGGTGGAGGGGTTTGCATCTTTGACAGGGATGCCCTCTCTCCATCTCTCATCTCCAACATAAACATTAATAGCTCGACTGAACAGGTATGGATAAAATTAAGATTTGGGAGTACAAGTGTTGCTGTGGGAGTAGTATATAGACCTTCGACACGAATCTATTTCTCTCTGAACTTGAAGACACTTTTGTCGTAATAGTTCCTACTGTAGATCAGATGGTGTGCACAGGAGATTTTAATTTCAATGTTCAGTTCAAACATTTTGTTCTGTTCTGGAACAATTTGACTTGACACAATTAATTGGTGTGCTCACTCGTATTACCAGTACAACTGCAACTTTATCAGATTTGATAATTGTTTTGGACAAGAGAGGAGTAATAGAAAAGGGAGTTATAGATTGCGATTTGTCGGATCATGAATTGATATATACTTTGATAAAAACTGACTGCAAAACTGATACTTCTAGGATGGTGACATATAGAAATTATAATAACTTTAATTACGATTTATTTCAACATGACTTATCTAGAATTCCATTATTCCATATTTTATATTTGAATGATGTCAATGAGAAAGTGTCCTTTCTAGTTGATTGCATTTTGGAATTATTTGATTTTCACGCTCCGTTAGTTACCAAAAGGCTCACCAAACCTCCTGCACCCTGGCTAACCGATAATATTAAATTTCTAAGGAAAATCAGAGATAGGGAGTACAACAAATTCAGAGATTCTAGGAGCCAAAATGATTGGAATTATTACAAACAACTGAGGAACTCTTCGATTAAGGCAGTGGCAAGAGAAAAAAAGGCTTTTTTCACCAACAAATTCAAGAAATCATCAGATAAAGAAAAGTGAAAAATTTTGAGGAATAACAATATTTTGAATGAGAGAAAAAATGATACCAAATCATTTGAAAAATCATCAAGATGTCAACAATTTCCTCATAAATTCATTACCTGAAATACACGACTCTCCCTTGCTGGCATACTTATATAAAAATAACCCTCTGATGAATGCTGTATTTGAATTCACATCCATCGACGACTTGACTGTTCTGAAAGTACTAAATTCAATTCGATCTAATGCTACAGGATCTGACGGAATAAACCTGAAAATGATAAAGTTATGTTGTCCTCATGTGGTGCCTTATATTACGCATATAATGAATTTCTGCCTCTCCAGTAACACGGTCCCATCTGCGTGGAGACGTGCCGTTGTTTCAGTGTTACCAAAGAAAACTACAAAGACCTGCGTGGAATCAGTATACTTCCAACAATGTCCAAAATCTTTGAAAAGATAATTGAAATGCAAATTAAAAAACATCTTGATAGTAACGATCTTCTTCCAATTATGCAGTCTGGTTTCAGAAAAAGACAAGGCTGTACCTCGGCACTTCTCCACGTGGTAGATGACATTATTATCAATTTTGGAGCATTTAGGAATGAACGAAAACACAGTATCCTTATTAAGGGGGATATTTGACAGGCAGGCAACAGAGAGTACGTATTGATCAGAATTACTCTGATTATCTCGAATTGGAATGCGGTGTTCCTCAAGGCTCTATCATGGGACCTATTCTCCTCACGTTATATACCAGTCAATTCGTTAAATGTATCAAGCACTGTCAGATTCATTTGTACGCCGATGACACGCAAATCTATCATTCATTTGAGCCTAGTGACGTTGAGGGGGCCTGTAAACGTATAAATAAAGATATTGATGAATTCATATTGTCATCTTCAAACCATTTGTTACAAATTAACGCCAAGAAGTCGAATATACTGGTCTTCGGTCCAAAAAACACTAGGAACTTCGTGAAGAATAATGTTAGTATTGAAATTGGAGAGAACAGACTAGAAGTAGTTGATTATCTAGGAATCTGGGAGTTATCATCGACGAGGATCTTCGGTTTGAAAGACACGTGAATAAACTTATCCGGAGAGCTTATAGTTCCCTGAAATTGATTTATAGTAACAGACAAAAAATTAAAGTGATGCGCTGTGACAGCCTGGTTTTGTCCATTTTTAACTTTGCAGATTCTCTGTATGGCCCAAATCTCTCGAGTGTTTACAAAACAAAAGTACAAAAAAGTACGAAACTCTTGCTTAAGATTGATTTTTGGTATCAGGAAATACGAAAGAGTATCTCATACTCTGAATATTATCAATTGGTTGAATATGGATAACCGGAGATTGCTACACTCAGCGTGCCTGTATCATAGAGTAATTCAAACAAAAACACCTATATACCTCAATAGGAAATTGAAATTCCGTACAGATGTTCATACATTGAATTTGAGGTTCAAAGGGCTTCTCACGCCTCCTCTCCATAGAACTCAACAATACAAACGATCCTATACTTACCAAATATCGAAAATTTTAATGAAATCCCAACAGTTCTAAAAAAGATGACTATGAATAAATTCAAAAAACATTTAAAACATATCTCACTCACTAAACAGAGCCCCTCTCATCATTGAGTCTGCGATTAATATAAAAAAAATTTTTTATCATTATTTTTCATAATGCGGTGCGTTTTAAGGTTGAGTGGAAGAGCAGCCAATTTCAATTTCTTTTCAAGTCTTCATTATATATTATACTTATAAAACGCTGAACTCCGCCCTTTATGCCAACAAATCTATCTATCATGTTAAAAATGTATTTGTTAAATTGAATAAAATGGAAAATAAAGACGCTATTATTATTATTATTATTATTGTTATTATTATTATATATATATATATATATATATATATATATATATATATATATATATATATATATATGACAAAACTTGTGAATTATATTTGGGACAGCAGCGAAAGCTACACCTTTTCATTAAAAAGGAAGATTATAGTTTTACGTGTGTATGTGTTGTACTGATACGTATCAATGTTTTAAAACAATTTTACTATGTGTCATCTGACTTTTTTAACCATCTCATGCGACCATCCTCACTAACAATGTAAGTAAGGAAAAAATTCTGTGTCATATTTTCATTCATTAACATTATTTTGTAGCTCCCTGATGATGACAACAATCGATTGTCGAAATATTGGAAATATATTGTTATAAGAGTACACTTTCGCTTTTGCTGCTGTCCCAAATATAATTCCCAAGTTTTGTTCTTAACTTGTCAGCAAAGACTTCCTCTCCTCTATATATATATATATATATATATATATATATATATATATATATATATATATATAATTATATATTCTTCAAGAATTTAAGTGGTTTAATATTCCTTATCCTAAAGAGAATTCCAATCAGCAGAGATACTTTTTTTTTATATTTTTTTATCTAGTACTATCGAATTTGTACGAATGGCATCCGTTCTTCTGGATATTCTGGATATATCTGTAAAAGCTGATTTTTTGAAAATCAATGTCGATTTGTGTTGTTGAAAACAGATGGTAATTTTATTCAAATCATATTTCATATCATTTCCAGTTTTTTCATAAGATTCTGAAAATCAAATGATTGTAATATCATCAGCAAATAATAAATAAATTGAAAACTTGCTAAGACTCCGGTGACCAGGAGAAGGGTGCTGTCTTCTCTCTTATGGTATGCAAGGGCCTCGCTTTCTGTCCAATTTTTTCATATTTTGAAGAATATTGAGAAAAACTTCAAAAAACATTTTTATTTGTAAAAAAGCAACATTCGCTTGAATTCAAAATCACCGAAGTCCTTAACAAATCGACGGTAGTAGCTGCAGATTCCTCCTGAATTTCTACTTATTTTTCGGTATCAGCCATTCCTGTAGTGCCCTGCTGACCTCAGGTTGGAAGAGGGTGCATTAATGAGAGCTCAACGGCAATTTGGCATTGGCCAGCCTGCTGAAGACGTTTCCAAAATTTGACAGCTGTTCTTCAAAAGTTTTTTCCATCGGAATAAATTCGAGGTAGACCAGTCGCGTCTTCCGTGTGAGCTCTCTCAGTACCAATTTCGTCAATCATCCGAAGGTGGCAAAAGGATTATTACCATTTCGTCTTATTGTCGAAATTGAAAACCTGGGGCTTGGAATGGGTGAGCCAATGTACGCACCTTCAGCGGAGTATCCTGGACCTCTCTATTCTTGTTCGGTTGCCATACGTCGTCAGTTCCTTCTTCCCTTGGTCTTTGATTGAAGCGGCAGTCGCGTTTCAGATGCCTCTCTTTGCTATAGTTATTCAGTGATAGTCCTTAACTAATGAACTTTTCGAAACTGTCGGGAGGTATTCTTGATAGCATTGAACTCAGGAGCACAGAAAAAAATATTTCAGGGTGCGGTGACTTCCCAAGTTCTAATTCTTTAGGTGTTTCCGAGTAGGAGAATCTGACCAGTCTCTCAATATCAGCCCTATATTTCCGTAGTGTCTCCGATGTTCCTTGGGTTGGAAAGGCCGCGTCAAAAGCCCATACAATTGCAGCAAAATAGCATATCCTAGATCGCAGGTAGTATATCAATGAGCACAAGATATATCGAGGATATGCCGTCCTTCGGAGGGGACGCAAAGCCGGCGGTCCCGAGTCCATGGATGTTGGGCTCGTAAAAGATCCCTACCTCTGGTTGGAATACCAGAGGGTTCGGCTGGGAGAAATAGGTTCACTGGCGTCGGTGATTGGCCTTGATAGCGGAAATAGGTCGACGTTCAATAAAGAATTAAAAAAAAAGTGCGACCTGTGTTCTCATTGATTTTCAATAATATAAAAAAAATCATCATTTTATACGCAAGACAAAGTAACAGCAAAAGACAATATTTCCTCTAGCTCATACATATCCTGAGTGGAACTTAGTGAAATTCTATCCTTTATAAGCCTATCTTTGAATGCACCAAACTTGCTATTAGTTTTTTTGGTTCTGTCAAAAATTGTGCGAATGAATTTTCGAACTTGTATCGTTTTCGAACTTCTTGAATTTTTTCATGCATTGTCCGAATCGGATTTCACTGTCAACAACTCATTGCCACAGATCAATAATTAACATAATATACACCATACTCGAATGAAACACAGGACTATAATCTTTAAAACGTGATCCAGTTATAGTTTAATGTAACACCTCGTATAATGCTATATAGCATATCACAATTTTTATTGTTATCATCCAGTTAAAATTCAATGTAGCACGTCTTACTCGTATATTGAAATAAGTTAACATACCACAATTCAATGACATATTTATATATCAAGCACACGAAACATAACAAAAATCACTTCCCCAAATTTTTCTTCTCTTCAAAAAAATAATCATATTCCTTGTAATGAACATCGTGTGTTTTTTCAGAATCCATATCTTGAACAGAAAACTAATCTATTTTTTATATTTGGTGCAGATTATTGAATAATCTAATGTTAGGCTCATTCTTTATCGACGAGTCCGGAATTCCCATCTTTTTGTTGTGAGCATGGAGACATTTCGAAACTGTCTTGCTCAGGAATCTTCTTTCAATAGAACAGCTGAACTCTGGAAGGAGGTTTTTCCTGATGCTTGCAAACTTATATGGCTTTCCTTTCTCTATATAAAAAACTCGAATGGAGAAAGCTCAGACCACAGACACATACACTTTGAAATAGGGGGTATCAGCCCCCCTAATGAGGAAGCTCTAATCTCCACTTTCAATGAACATTGTCCCACAGCGATGCAGAAATCAAACAGGAATGTGCCCTGGTGGAATGGAGATCTGGATCGCATGAGGCGACAAACAAGAAAAGCTTTTAAAAGCGCGAAAAGATCAGGAAGATGGGACAACTACAAAAAGTCCCTGACTGAATATAATAAAGCCCTGAGAAAATCTAAGAGAGACTCATGGAGGAGATAGAACAGACTCCGGAATGTTCCAGACTCTATAAAATACTCTCGAAAGAGACTCAGGTGCCGATAAGCAATCTCAAATTGGAATCTGGAGAATACACAAAAACGGGAGCTGATACGATAAGAGAGCTGCTTCGGGTGCACTTGCCAGGCTCAGTATTCACAAATCTGACACTGGAGACCTGGCAAAATTCGGAGCTGGAGCCTCCCAAAAGGGCCTCCAGTGAGAATTGGAGGACAGCGAAAACAGTGGTAGATGTGGAAAAGACAAAGTGGGCCATTGACTCATTCAAACCATATAAATCGCCGGGTCCGGACGGCATTTATCCCGTACTCATGCAAAAGGGACCGGAACTTTTGTATCATAAACTATGCATATTGCTCAGAGCCAGCTTGGCAATGGGCTATATACCAAAGGCATGGAGAATGATAAGGGCCACATTCATACCGAAACCTGGGAAAACTGGACAAGAATCGGCGAAAGCTCTAAGACCAAGAAGTCTTATGTCATTCATACTTAAGACTCTCGAAAAGATGCTTGACAGACACATAAGGGACAGTGTTTTGGCTACCAGACCACTGCACAAGAACCAATATGCATACAGATCAGGCATGTCAACAGAAACGGCATTATGCCGAATCACCGAACGGGCAGAATATGCCCTTGGGAACAAGGAGGTGCTGTTGGCGGCGTTCCTAGACATAGAGGGCGCTTTCGATAATACCTCTTTGGAATCGATCGTCCGAGCGTCAAGGAGGAAAGGGATTGATGAAACAAGCTGCAGGTGGATAGACTGCATGCTTAGAGGACGACTAATATATGCAACCATCTCGGGCGAATCCATAGTGGCACGGGTGGCAAGGGGATGCCCGCAGGGGAGTGTTCTATCCCCACTTCTGTGGAACCTTGTTATGGCGCTATAAGGTAGACACGATTAAATTTCCACAAAATTTATTGTCTTCGCGACATGTTTCGATACACTGTATCTTTATCAAGCAAATGTTTCTAAACACTAAATTATTCTTTGTTAAAAGCTCCTTAAATACACCAGGGTCTACTCTAATTAACTCTGATTCCTAGAATAATACAACTTGACTGATGATGATTCCTAAACTTATTACCTGATACTAATAACTGATACTGATTCCTAGAATTACACTGATAATGATTATGATATCGGACCATAGTTACTTATTAATTGAATAAGTTCAACAAAGGGGAACAATTGAGATCCAATTGATCATTTAGCAAACAAATTGAATTTTTTAATTTATTGATTTCCAAAAATTCTAAATAATTAAGTCTAATGCCTTTATTTTAAATTATTTAAAAGATGAAAAATCGGGAGTTTATAAATTGAATTGTGGATCTTGCTCCAAAGTATATATTGGCCAGACAGGTAGACCATTCAAAAGCCGCATACGTGAACATCGTATGAATTATGAAAAGAAAACATTTCATTCATCATATGCCAATCACATTTTGGAGGAAGGCCATGACTTCGATAAAAATTTCGAAATTCTGCATGTTGAAAATAAAGGCATTAGACTTAATTATTTAGAATTTTTGGAAATCAATAAATTAAAAAATTCAAATTGTTTGCTAAATGATCAATTGGATCTCAATAGTTCCCCTTTGTTGAACTTATTCAATTAATAAGTAACTATGGTCCGATATCATAATCATTATCAGTGTAATTCTAGGAATCAGTATCAGTTATTAGCATCAGGTAATAAGTTTAGGAATCATCATCAGTCAAGTTGTATTATTCTAGGAATCAGAGATAATTAGAGTAGACCCTGGTGTATTTAAGGAGCTTTTAACAAAGAATAATTTAGTGTTTAGAAACATTCGCTTGATAAAGATACAGTGTATCGAAACATGTCGCGAAGACAATAAATTTTGTGGAAATTTAATCGTGTCTACCTTATAGCGTAATAACTATGGATTTCAATCAAGTAAAGGCCACCTAAATCCAAAACCTTGTTATGGACGAGCTCCTATGCTTATTGGACCGAAACGGGCACGAAATACTAGGCTATGCTGACGACCTAGTCATCCTAGCACAGGGCAAGTATAACAGTATAGTGAGAGAGCGCATGCAGCAGGCCTTGAATACTGTAACTAGTTGGACCGATAAGGAGGGGCTAAAAATGAGCCCATCCAAATCAGTGATAGTGGCATTCACCAGGAAAATCAAGTTGGAGGGACTTGGACCTCTGAAACTCCGAGGTGAGGAAATAAATCTGTCAGGTGAGGTTGAATATCTAGGAGTTATTCTAGATTCAAGATTAACCTGGAACCAACATGTGGAGAGAATAAAAAGGAAGGCGGAGGTGACAGAAATGGTGAAAATGGTGAAAGAAATGGGGATTAAAACCAAGCATCTTGTACTGGCTGTACACAATGATAGTTAGACCCAATGATAACGTATGCATCTCTGGCATGGTGGTCAAAGACAAAACAAATATCTGCTATGAATAAACTGAGCAAGGTCCAAAGACTTGCCTGTCTGGGCATAACAGGTGCAATGAGAACAACACCAACAGCAGCAATGGAGGTGCTCTTGGATCTTCCCCCTCTACATCTTGTGATAGGTGGAGAGGCAAGAATGGGCCATTTCAGGCTGAAAAATTCATCGGGATATAAAAGATCTGTGAAAACAGATATCGTGGGACATGTGGAGGGACATGTACTTCACATGAATACGGACCACATGGTACCCAAATTTACATTCAACACGAACTTCTCAGTAATGATAGGAGATCGTGAAGAGTGGCAAAAAGACAATGCCCCTGAAATCAAGCCCGGCTGGAGCAACTGGTTCACAGATGGATCCAAGACGGAACAGGGTACAGGGGCCGGTGTATACTGTGCGGGGAACCTAGGGTACAGCTACCCGCTCTGATAATACACATCTGTTTTTCAAGCAGAAATGTATGCTATACTCCAATGCGCGAGAACAATCAATCTGAGGTCCCAACGAAATGGGAGGATCAATACAGGTCAGACGGCTTCCACGGAGAGAAAAAAAAAAAGCTCTCTGAACCTATTACACAAGTAATCAGGACATTTGTTGCAAATTGAGAAAATCAGATATGTACCAGTAGAATGGTTCCAATGAGATGGGTGTGGTGCCTGTAAATGCAAGAAGCTGATTCGCCTTCACTGCTGATTTCTCAGGAGGTGAATCGTTACAAATGGCCTTCACGATCACCGTGTTCATCTCAATCAGATTTTCCTCATAAAGATGAGTTCAAGATATTTTTGTTCTAACTCTACAAGACGAACAATCAAGAAGTTGAGGGGTTCCAGCTGCTAGATCTATTTCACCTGTTATCATTCAGAAGGTAGTAATGGACATGGTGCAAAATCTATAAATTTGAATATTTGTGTTCATTCCTTCGAATGATATTCCATTGAAAATGCATTTCAGTGAAAACATCCATTGAATGCTCTTTTCAGTATGGTCCATATATTTTTTACCCGAAAAACTGAAAAGTAACAGAACCGTATTTTCAACAATAATTACTAAAGAGTGTTTCAAAATTACTACGAGACACTATCATACTCACCAAATTTTGGACTGAAAAACGAAATTAAAGTATATTCAGATCCTGATAGAACAAGTAGTTTCGATTGGGCCCTGAAAATACGAAACGTTATATTGAAAACATCATACGATAGTATTCTCCTTGTCAAAAATTACAACGAAATAAATAATTATAATTTTATATTATACAAAATACGGTCTCTAGAGTACGACGGCGTAATAGCGCCACCACAATTCATAAATTATTTTTGAAAATAACAAAATTTTAAGATTATTTCTCAAAATTTTGAGATTATTTTCCAAAATTTCGAAAGATAATCTCAAAATTTTGAGAATTTTTGTCGAAATTTCAAGATTATTTCTCAAAAGTTTAAGATTATTTCTCAAAATTTTGGGATTATTTCCCAAAATTTTGGGATTAATCTTCAAAATATCAAAACTTATCAAGAGTAGTCACAACTGCAACGTTATGTTGTTATATATGTATTCAGTTTTGAAATGTTTGTGAATGGAACATCCATCGTATCACAGAAAAAAAATTATCTGTTACTTCAAAGGTAGTGAGAATGATCATGTTTCAACTGCCAGAGTTGTATGGAGCGAGAGACTCTTCAATTTCAACTTCACAAAATGAGATAAGACTTTGCAAAGATGAACGTAAATACTTATATATACTCAATAGAAGGATTCATATAAATCCGTTGAGTTTATAATTGGCACTAAGGGAAGAAATAAACAGCTTAATATACGATAATATCTAATAATGTGATCAGAAATCATATTTATGTATGTATGAGTACTTGATAGTCTGTCTTTGATATTATTTGAAATTAATAAAGGAAATCTGTCTGAAAGTAGATTTTTTTAATGCGGAATGACTTGACTGGTGTTATATTAAGCGTCCAATAAATACATTTCAACACCTACTCTTCTGGTTTTTTAGATTTTAGAGGCTTACTCATTTCTGATGACTCATCGGAAATGAGTAAGCCTCTGAAGAAGCTGGCCACTCGCGCTAGCGAAACGTTAGGAAGAAATTCCAAAGAACGACGGCCTTCAAGCCCGAAGGAAAATAGTTATACTAATGATGAAAAAATTATTCAATCTCTCTATATATCTTGATTGGGAAAATGTTGAATACCCAGAATCTCATTTTCAAATTCATGAAACGAATCTCATTAACAATAATTGTTTAACGACTAAATAGGATTTAAATATTATTTGTACTCTTATCTTATACTAACTTTCGCAAATATTCCGTCATCTAAAATAATGGCACTTCATGGACAACGAAATTGAAATCCTGAGCATTAATATTTTAACATCAGACGCCGTGATCCCTATTTCTTCCCAAAGATTTTAATGTGTTTCGTGAATCTCACCCCAGGTGAGTTGGGAAAGCGTGGTTTTCATGAGATTTAACAAGTTTTCATGAAGTGCCTGCAGGAATTACTCCAGGTGGAAGTAGAGTTAGTAGAGAATGTGAAGAAAAGTTAATAATCCCAATAGACTACTTTGTAACAACGTCATCCCATTGAATATATAAAGTGTGTCCAAATAATATGAATTTCCTCGATAAAGCGATACTGATAACAGATACGAAAAATAATTTGACACGAAAGTTTGATGGCACTGGAAAAACCACATTTCAAAATCAGTTTCAGATGTAGAGGGTGTTGCATTTTTCGTGATGACAGAAAATATATATTTTCAAATGGAACAACCATTTCATTTTTGTATCATTTTAACGGTCCCCCTGTTTCGAATGGTATTCCATTGCGACACAATTTTCGAGTAAATCATCCGAGGTTCAAGCTGCTATTTTCATGACTACATTAGGTCCAGAAGTCATAATAATTTTCAATAACTTCAACCTGACAGAAACTGATCGGAAGGATATGAATGTAATGAAATCAAAATTTCAATGATACTTCATGCCAGAAGCCCGTATTCCCTTTGAGAGATATACTTTTTTCGAATTACCTATCCCGAAATTGGATTAAAGTTTTGATGAATCTCTCCCGGTTATCATGACGCAAGCTGAAAAGTGTGATTTTGGAGTTTTGCATGATAGTCTTCTACGTGATAAAATAATATTCGAGGTCAATTCTGCAAGTGTTCGTGGAAAACTGCCTACAGAAGTTGAAATTGATCTTCAAAGAGCAATAGCCATATGTAAAGCCAGTGATCAAGCCAATATAGGCAACTGAAAGAAGTTCTGCAGTACTGAAACTAATCATGTGAATTTACTGAGGAACACTACGAATAAAGTAGAAGAAACCTTTCATTGTAGAAGATGTGGCACAAAGCATGGAAGAAAAATATCCTGCTTAAGGATATAAATGTGCAATGTACAATTAGAAAGGACATTTTCAAAGTCGACGCTTCAAAAATCAGCAGAAGAAAAAAGTGAAAAATATTCATGTTGTAGAAAACATACAAAATGAAGAGAGTATAGATGAAGAACTATTCTACATAAATTCAGTGAGAGAAAATGGTGAAGATGATTGCCATGAAATGAGAAGACATTCGAGGTGAAATCAGATATAGGAGCTCAGTGCAACGTTTTATCGAAATCATTAGCTCTAAGACTGAGAGGTATCATCAAACCCTGCGCTGAACCAAGATGTGAAGGCGGCTCAAGCTCTCAGAGTTGCGTGGGTGGCTGATTTTTGGAAAGAAAAAGAATCTGACGAACTTCGTTGCTGTGTCTTTATTCAATAGATTTTGTAGCTGAAGGAAAAAATGACAATTTGAAATAAGACAAGGTACATAAATGCGTGAGAATAAAATTCAAAAATCTATACACATTGACCTGGTTTTATATTTTACAGAATATTCAAAATAGCCCTTACCTGAAGGAAAAAATGAACGGCATCAAGGATAGATCGACTAGAAGTCAATTTAACTATATTGCCATAAGGGCTCACAATCCCTTGCAACAAATCTATTTTATTTGATAATTCCCTTAGCGAATGCAGTTAAACACCTCGAAGCTCAAGTGGCAAGAAAACCAGTCGGCTATCGCGGAGATAGCGCAGCAAAAAGTTCAGGAGTTTTTGTAGGCTCGAACTTTTAGCTGCTTCCTTCGGAATGAACGAAAAATTAAAGCGAATTGGCGTGAAACACTATTAGGCAGCACACAATACATCGCGGCTCATCACCAGTCCAGTAAAATATTCGAGTTAAAATTTAGGATCGAATGCCATCTCTTTTCCGGATGACGTATCAGACCACAAGCAACGAAAATTGATGATTCATTTTCTATATGACAAATGACAATAATCACAGGCGCCAAAGCTCAATCAACTATTGATTGTTTATTATGTTAAATGAAAACAAATGCTAAAAACAAACAAACAAATTAAAATAACATGGACAAGAATACGAGGGGATATAAGCGTTTCAGCACAACCCTCCAGCACCAAAAGACTGATCATTTTCAGTGAAAATCAAATTCCTCTCAGAGGAGAAGTGTCATTGGAATTTCAACTCAAAAATAAGAAAAAAATTATACTGTTCAAGGTTGTAGATCAAGTTGTACCATCAATTCTTGGAAAAAATGTTGTTCTGATTTGGGTCTAGTTCTCAGAATTCGTGAAGTCAAGAGCACTTTCCAGGATAAAGATATTTTTTATGGATATTTCAAAAATTTTATTTATGATATAGATCCTGTCGAAAACTCAAAATTTCAAATCCTACTAGAAGAATACCGTATTCTATAAGAGATCAAGTGAAGGCAGAGTTTGACCATAGTTCCTGGTCAAATTAGGAGTAAGGAAAAGGAAAGGAAAAGTAATAACATGTATCAAACCTAATGACGTGAACGAGAATATTCTCCGACGTCACTATCCACTCGAAACCATTAAAAAAATATCTGCAAGAATATCAGGATCCAAATATTTTACCAAACTAGATTGCAGGAGAGGCTTTTGGCAAATCAAAGTTTCGGAAAGGACACAAAAGTATTTGACATTTGCCACGCCTTCGGAGAGGTACTGCTATAGTCGTTTGCCTTTCGGATTATCATCAGCACTAGACGTTTTCCAGGAGGCTATGAATTTTGTTCTGAAAGGTATATCAAAAACAGAGTGTTCTATGAATGATATCCTCATATATGCTGAAACCAATAATTATAAACTTGATCTTATCATTAATCAAGTTTTCAATGCTTTGAAAAATGCAGGATTGAAACTGAACAAAGATTAATGTATTCTTGGGGCGACGAAAGTGAAATTTTTTGGCAACATATCATTTGAAGGAGGGCTTTCAGTAGATCCAGACAAGGTTTCTGCAATTAAATATTTGAAATAACCTACCATTAGAACAGAGTTACAGCGATTACTTGGTATGGTAACTTATTTGAATGAATTTATACCTAATAAGTCCAAACTCACTGATCCATTGAAAATATTACTCAAGAAAAGGAATTGAATTCAAGTGGGATTGCCCCCAAGTAGATGCTTTCAACAAAATAAAGATGCAATTGAGTTCACCACTGGTTTGGAAATTCTACAACATAAAAAAGGATGTTGTCCTGTCAGTTGATGCCAGTTAAAAGATTTCAGGAGCTGCTCTAATACAAGAAGGTCAGCCAGATGCATAGGCTACAAAATATTTGAATAGTTCAAAACAAAACTATCCTAAGATAGAAAAAGAAGCATTTGAAATTCGAGCTGCTTGTGATGAATATATTCATGGAAAAAAACTGGTCTTCGAAACAGATTATAAACCTTTAGAAGTGATTTAAAAACCCTATACAGTGTGCCCCAGCCAGAATGCAACAAATGTTATTCGATGTTCTTCAATATTTGCCTGAGGTTATATACAAAAAAGGTACAGAAATACCTATTGCGAACATACTTAGCCGTGACTGAGAGGCAAAAGATGTCGACAGAGTAGATGAGGAAGAGCTCAAAATTCAAATAATTTTGTCCAACGACGTCAAAGAACAATTCATCAAATCAACCAAATTCGATCAGGAACTTCAGACTCCTATTTTGTACATTCACAATGGTTATCCTGAGAAGCAAATTGAAGTACTGGATACAGTAGTACTTTTCAATTTTCGCGAAGCCTCGCATACTATGATTCAGGACACTTTGACGTCCAGAGCTGTCTTTGTAGAGCCAGACAACTACTTTATTGGAGGAGACAATTCGAAGACAGTTGATTTCATCAATAAATGCAGTATTCTTGATAGGAATCAGAAATCTAATATTGAAGAAGTAATCTGTACCAAACAAATTCCCGAATTAGCATGTCAAATTGTAGCAACAGATTTATTCAACTTCAAAGGTAGAGAATATATTGTAGTCATCGACAGTTATTCTGGTTATGTAGATTTCAAAGCTTTAAAAACACAGACATCTAAAGAAGTTATAGAAAATCTGAAATATTGGTTTGCTTCACATGGTGTTCCTCAAATTCTTGAATCGGATAATGGACCTCAATTTTCATCAAAAGAGTTCAAAGAATTCAACACTAATTGGAATTTTGAACGTAATCGAAGTAGTCCATATCACCCTCGAGCAAATGATTTAGCCAAGAAAGGAGTTTAGATTGTCAGGAATATTTCATAATAAAATAATAAAATAGAATAATAGAACGGATGGGTCTGATATTCAGTTGGTATTATTGAATTAACGGATTATACTTAGAAGTTCAACATTGGCTTCCCCAGCTCAGCGTCTAATCGGAAGAATAACACGATCTACCATACCAATATGTTTTGATAAACTCAGACCGAGAGTTGAGGATAATGTCAAGGGAAAATTAGAAAAAGCCAGGGGCAAACAAAAAATGTATAGTGATAAACATCCAAAAGATATGGAAAAACTATCTGTTGGTGATGAGATAAGATACCAAACAAGAAACAAAGAATGGAAAGGAGGAAAGGTTGAGAAAAAGGTTGAGATCTGGTAGATCTGTTAAACCAGTTGTTAGATATGATTTTTAGTTTTAGATATATGATAATATCATCACGTATTGTTTTTCTTTTGTATATTCGGGGGTTGTAACATAAATGTAAAAGTTACTCTGTATGATTTTGATGATAGATGTGCGTCAGTGAATAAAGAGTTTGTCAATTGTTAAATACTGCAAGTATTATTTCACAACATTGGCGTATTGTCCACTCAGGGGAAGGCAATGCAAGAAATAACTTCCCTGGCCGATTTTGAAACTTTCCAACCTCTTCGTCTTTCAATCGACACTTCATTCCACTAATTAGAATTTACGAAGTGTTTACATCCTTGCGGAAGTATACACGCCAACGTAAATATACAAAACAAACCCTGACACAACGTTATAGCTACGTACAAAAAAATATACGTACTCACATTCTTTCTTGAAACGAAAATCCTCTTCATTCATTGAAGCGTTACTCAGTTTTATCAGCCATTTTGCTCAGTACAGCATCTGTCGTATTATTGCTTATCATGGTCATTCCATTTTTATTGTTCAAAATGCCGCCAATATTCCAGTGCGCGACCCAAACATTGATTCGTTGCGACAATCCTCGTAACACAACTGAGATTTGTGAACTATAATTTGTATTTAAAATGTATACAAAAGATATAATGTCGAAAAATAGCTCACCACGGCCTCCAGCCTCGGTAAGCAATACTTTTCCATCGGGATAAATGATTAACTTTCTGCTTCGGTATGTAATATACTATTACACAGACAAGTTACCATAGTTGAACGAGTTTGAGCCGTCGAATAAAGACCAAAGAAATTCATTTATACCGAAACTATACAGTGGAGGTAAACGAAATTTTATTGAAAATAATCATTATTTTTTATGTTAATTGCAATGCAATAATAAAAATAATAGGGCTTCCATTTCAAAAAACTTTTCATGGCCTGTTATTGAATATCATTAATAATTTTTGACCAGTACTTCTCCAATATTTTTACAAAATCGAAATAAATCCCCTAACGCCGCCTCTGAGGATCATAAAACGTAATTCTACGACCTGGATCAATCGGTGCGACCCCGAAAACGCTAGTCGCCTCTCGAAGCAACTTCTCGAATGAGCTGGTCGATTAAATATTATCCCGACTTCGAAGGCGCTACTGGAATATTTGGACAAATAGATCCTGTTCGATCATAGAAGAATGTATTTCATATTTCTTAGGGCCAGTTGCACTGCTTTTCTTAAGTTGTGCTTCATCTAAGCCAGGCTTTGTTGCTATAGATTTGCCAATAAGCTTCTTCGTTCCTTAACGATTGAGCCAAGCTTAGTTGAATCTCTGCTGAGTTGAAGCGGTGCAACTGGCCTTTAATGTTCCAACACAAAGGAAAAGAGGAAAATGAAGAGAAATGTAATCAAATGAACAATACCCTGAAGAACATAATATTACAAAACTAATGGCACCAGAAGCCAGTAGTTTGTCTTTTTTTTTGTAATTGGAATAACTGTAATAGGACTGTTTCATTGTCTGGTGAATTGATTAAGATGAGACCAAAGTTGCGTCCAATGTTCATCATTTATCCTTATAGAGCAGGGGTGCTCAAACGGTCGATCGCGATCGACTAGTCGATCGCGAGTGCTTTTTGAGTCGATCTCGAGAAAAAATTAGCATTTGTCTCATATGCCGTGTGTCAGTTGCAATACCTAAGCGTGGGAACTTGGAGAGATATCAATCCTGCATCACACATACTTGCAGCCTCTCAGAGTCGATCGATCGTAGTCTAACAATATTGAGGTAGATCGCCAACGGTTCAAGTTTGAGCACCCCTGTTATAGAGGGTGCTTCTGAGTGTTACTTTGATTTTTGAGAATTTGTGCTAACTATATGCGATTTACATATTTTTATTTTTTTATCTTCGTATTCTATACGGTATGAGCTGTCTAAAGATACCAACATATTATGGTTATGTTCCTTCCCTTTTTATGGTTATTTGCGTTTTTCAAATATTCTTTATATTTACAAATACTTTATTTTCATTTCAAATTTGAAACAAAATAAACTAACAATCGCACTTGTAATATTTCTTCAAAATGTCGTTCACCCTGTTTAATACATTTGTGGGCTATCCTTGGTGTCACCAGGATCCAAATTTCCATTTTCTTCCGTATAAATACAGTAGATGACTTCACATTCTACACAGAAGCATCTGTATATACAATATAAAAACTGTTGCACGTCCTCGATGACGACATGAGATCAGCGCAGTTGTACCAATCGTTTGATGTCAATGCAATGGAACGTTTACATAGCATTTCAAATTTGGCGCCTGCTATTATTTGGCATTTAGTTGGCAAAACTCTCAATGTTGCTGCAATTTGTTCGAAGTCCGCTGTCTATCAATTAAAAATTGCCAGTCAAAAGTGTTAAGAGTTGAAAACTATCTCTGCGATCAGTTGTTTCGAAAGAAAGCTAGATAATAGTGTCCCTTTGCTTTCCATAACAGCTGTTAGAGAGCTAAATTCAATACAACGTAGTAAATTGTATTTATAATCTTTAATCAGATATTTTTATCGTGTTGCAGCAGATTTGAAATAAAGTTTGTCTACTGTTAGTACGATTTCTCGAAAGATAACAAAGCTCACAAGCTCTATGAATACTGCAGTACTGGATATAGGTATAGGTGTTTTGCGTAACAATATTTATACTATTTAGGAACGCAGTAAGTATTTGAAATTCATGAATATAGGAAAATTTCGATTTTTTCAAATAGTTTGTAGCTATTCGAAGTATATGATTTAAACCTTCGGAAGGACATATAACTGAAGGAAAGATCTTTTTCATGGATCAGCTTCCATATTTCAATGAATGATATACACGTACTTATCAACAAAGAAGGTTTTTTCCTTCTTTTGAGTTCAACACGTCACTTTGATTTATATTTGAAATTCCATAATTCAATGACAATCTGGCTACAGTGCACTTCAAAATTTAACCACGCTCATGATGACGTGCAATAGTTTTTAAATTGTATCAACTATATTCGAGGACACCAACTTATTGTATGTTATTTCTGACAAAATTCCAGAGCTTTCAAGTCTGCAAAATCTTCGGCAATTGTGAAATGATTCGAATAAATGGTTCTATGTGTGGTTGAGAACGTAAGCGTACTTACTGATTTTAACTTTGGTACTCCGAAATATATTTCCTTTAGGAGTTTCAAAATATCTTGAAATCATTGCTGACAGAATGTTTTGCCTTCGACTTCGAATCGACTTCGAATTTGACATTGCCTAAGAGACTTATAGGCGTTTTGAAACTAAGGTAAATCAAAGAAATGACTGTAGGAGATTATACCTTTCGGACAAGCAATACGCATACTCAACTACGAACATTATTTATTCTCAAAATTCCTACTCGCTGAAGTGACTCAAACATCGGAATCTCACCCTATCATGAATAACAAATTGTATTCCCAATTAGTTAGTTTCGTGTATAATTGGAAGGCAAACTAATTATGGAATGACATAAAAATTCGTTTGAGCCGCGTGGGAATAATGTGGTTCCAAAAATGTTTTGAATAGGATGGAGAAAATTTCCTATAGTTCCAAACTTGAAATAATAATTGAGTATTTCAATTTATTGAGATAAATTTAAAAAACTCCTATAATCAAAAAACTTATAGAAAATAGTCCTTTCGGGTATTATTCCGTAAGTGTATTGAACTGTTTCAATAAAACAATCTAACCAATCAACCACCCTACGGTTAGAAATAACATGTTGATATCGTCGGGTAGATAATTCTATGAATAATGCAAAGATAAACTAATATGCAGGAAATCGCATTAACTTCAGAGTTGCCGAAAATCGAAGTAGGATTCGAAAATGTTTAAAAAAAATTATAATGCTAATTTGGTCTCATGTTAATCGATTCATTAGAAAACTTTCAGATTTTTTAGGAAAAAGCCTCAATATGGTTATTTCAAATATAGCCTGCATATCACTCCCCAATTTTCTGAAAAAATTAATAACTTGACAACATGACAACAGCGCATTGCATGGAAAAAGAATTCAATGCTGGGTAAGGTACTGTTCCATAAACAGGAAAATAAAATAGTTTTTCCATTTGAACCATACATTTTTATGCTCCAACGGCAAAATGTAACAGCCTGTACATAATATATTGAAAAGTGATTTGCACATGATAAGTAGGAACAAACATAGAGAATTCCAAATTGTCATCCTTCAGCTTATAATCAACTCGATTCTGTTTGGTTTAGATAGTTCCAGCACGCTTTTTTTCGGGATGTCCCAGGGACATCATCGTGATGTTCTAGTGTTGTTAAGGATGCCAGGTGGTAGTTAGAATGGTACTACATAATTTCTTATTTTGGAGGACCACAGATTTTGAAATAATTTAATTTTTTGGTGTGGGTTTTGTGATACTTGGGAGATTTTCAATTGAGCATAAAACCAGAGAGTGGCTAATATATTTTCAGCGCACTAATCTATTACATATTAAAATGTATTTTCCATTTGATTTTCTATTTTTTTCCTGAAATGTATTGAAATTATTTCGAGGTTGTCTGTTCATCTGCTGTCAAAAGGATATCCACGTGGATATTGTTGATTACAAACAACACTATACCAACCGTCCAACTTGACATATTTACTTACTCGCAAATTACGAGAAATTAGTATATAATTATCCAATTATTGAAGCTATTGCTCCCATTTTGAATTATACCTCCTTCAGGAATGATTGAATGGCACCGTTGACAATGATTTTGTTGTCACCCAGTATATGAAAATTATATTCATCTTCTCACTGTTCATCCTCAATTATATTTCTGTAATGATATCATCGAATCATCCAGATGTTCTGGTGTAATTGGACTTTCCCTTCATTACAGGTCGTTCCTATCAGGGCATAAACGAAGAAATAATATGGGTCAGCATAGGAATGGGAATTGCAATCGCCGTTCTAATTACGATAGCGCTATGCTACATCATGAGAGAGAAATGTATCGAACGGCGAGAGTATTATATCACAGCGTGAATGGTAGTGCCAATGGAGATGGGGTAAGAGATTGACAAACGTTACTCATAACAAGCATAACACCGCCAGTTCAATAATGGAGAAACGTATATTCAGAAAGACGGCGATCACTATAGAGGAGGTTTTATTTTGAATAATCTTTCAACTAACTAAGTGCTGGTACTCTACAACCTGGTCAACACTCGATTAAAATAATGGGTGCTAAGAATACACACCATGTGCTTTCGGTGGCGAAAATGGAGACACAGTCTAAGCACCGATTCACAACCCAACAACCAATTTTTCAGTTGTTTTTAGGTAATTTTCGAGCGCAGAATCAGAAATAACTGTCAGATTTCGTATATCAGATATAGTTTTGGGATACGTAATATTGGGGCTTTTTTGAATAAACTAATTCTAATTTTTTTATTTATATACATTTCATAATATTACTATTTCATTATTTACTACTACTACATCCTCTAAGAGTCTAGGTAGACTGTTGAATATTGGAATGGGTATTTCTTCAGAATGAGGTACTGGCCTTCTTCCTGAGTCTATATCAGGATATGTCCATTTTTGTCAATTGTTTTGATTGATACCCTCGATATTTACGACGCAAAAATAACAATCATCTTTTTGGTTTCTCACTTCCCTATGCTCCAAACCATTGTTACTCCAAACTTTAGAAACGTCCTCTTTCCAATTGACCATTGCTGCAAATTTTCAAGGTATGTTTTACATACCAAATGTGTGTCGATGTCGGAAACAGGTTTCCTACTTTCTTTGAATGTGTATTCACCACTTATTTAACAAAACACGTGTGGTTGATTTAAACAAATTCTACTTGTGGATGCCATGCCTTTAATTTAATATTCGAAAAACGTACACAAAATAATGAAGCAGCTTCACCTACAAAGGCTCAAGAGTAAACTGGGAACTGTAAGAGTAGAAATATACAGAAGGTATAGAAAGGACGGTTTTTACAATCATGGGCAATAACAAGTACCCAAAATGAGGTGAACACATGCCAATTTTTGGTAAGGAATTTGGGTTTCGACCTGCAAAGACATCATTATTTCATTATTTTCACCTGTTATCAGAATTGAAATGCATTGGCCTGTATCTGGAGAACAAGAGCTGCTTTGAGAAAATGCCAGATATTTTAGAAATCATCACATCAAAAACATTTAGAATCAGTTTCACCGACAACAAAAAAATAATATTATTTTGTTGGGTTGTAATTTCAATCAAGTGTGATCAGGTCGTAAAGTACCAGCCCTGTAAATCATAATTCCAAAGGACACTCATTCCAAATGTCACTCCAATGTATTGCAATAACCTCTAACCAAAAGGACCCCGCACTAATCTTATGGAAAACCGGTTTCGGTGAAAATCGCTGAAATTTCAATATGATGTCGCCCATGCCATCCTGAATAAAAGTTATCATTGCGCCAACTCTCTGAATGCCCGCGTTTGGATTCTACAGGGGGTCAAAGTTCGATATTTTGACGATTTTTCAAAAAATCCGGAATTTCATTTTCATTGTATCGATCTGAATTTTTATAATGGAATAGTCCACAATATGTGCATCAAAAAGTTCAAATGACAAAAGTTTCTAGAATCAAAACTGGCGGGTATACAGAGGGTTGAACTTTGTTTTTGGTAATTTTTATCGAACTTTTTTTGAGAAAATATTCGTTTTCCTGCAGATCCATGTGCAATTGATGTTACTTACAGTACATAAGAGGGCGATCATATTTTGCATTTGAACTAACCATCCAACTTTAAATATTTGAAAGGTACGGGGCGATCAAAAATATATTTTCAATTTCGGAAAAATGTATCCCTTTGTATAGTCAGCTTTCACCAATATATTCAGCTGATTTTTTGAAACTATGTAGCTAACATACATACAAATGTGTCAACGTCTGTGCTCATTAATCTGAATCCAAATAAAGTTGCGGCGATGGTCCAAAAAATATGGAGAAGGGATGTTTCGGAATAATTTAGAAATGATTTCTAAAATCGTCCGTGAATTTCTTTTATTTTCTGATATAATGTAGATGAGTTATTATTGATCAAAAAGTTCTACAGTGCCTACCACGCGAATGCCACGGTTTGAATTATACAGGGTTTTGAAGTATAGTATTTCCTTGATTTCTGGAATAATCAATAATTTCTTTGTAACGGAAAATAATATTGTTTACTAGACAAACTTCGAAACATTTCAATGACCAAATTATCTGAAATGAGAATTTATGAATATACAAAGGTTGGTCCAAAAAAAAATTTTTTTTTCAAAAATATAAGTATCCGTTTACTATTCATATTTTTTATATATTCAGAAACTCTATTAGGACCAGGACCACCTTGTCTCCACCCGATGTTTTAGGAAAATCCAGTATGAAAACAATATATTCTCGAGAAAGATCGTGTGCGGAAGAACAAGTAGAGAGAAATGAGATGATTTGGTTTATATTCAGGTCTTCGCAACTGCCATTGTCTTCAAAAAATTGTGACCGCAACTGACAGATATATGAAATATGAATTAAAGTAAGTACATAACATGAATTCAGCACGATTCCAAGCATATGGGCTGATTCAGAGAAAACAGAAATGATGATAGTACTACAACAGCTACTGAACTGAGTCGAATCAATTCAGCAAGTACATTTTTTCCATGAAGACAGCCTTTCGGACGATTCATATTTCGTTTTCCGAAACGAGTTATACCGGTTTCGGGGTTTTGCCCCTCATCAGTGTAGGGTAGGTCTTATATAGATATCACTGAATAGAGCATGCGACATTCTGAAATAATTGGAAAAATCTTCCATTACAATGATTGAATCTGCAGTTAATTCAATTGCAATGAAGAATGAGGATGCAAGTGATTTCTATCGCAATAAAGAATTAGACTTCAGACGAAATGTCATGCATCCAAATTGACCACCTACATACCGGTCTTGGGTTTTTTGAGATGTTATTCAAATAAATTGTGAGGAGTTTATTCACCGGCATGACTGTCATCGTTTCACTACCCAACTATTTCAAGCGCACCATCAGGAACCATTTGTTGTGGTCTATTTGCCGCGTCCATTACTGAGTTTAGTAGGGAACTTGAGGGGTATCGACTGTTGGGGTCATGTCGAGCATGACCAAGATACCATAGAACACTGGCAACATGCGCACATGTTCCTAAAGTTCTGGCGCCGGTTTTACAAGTACAAAAATATCCTAATATGGGCTCGTTTGGTTCATCAGGTTCTTCTCCATCATTATATTTGATCCACAGTTGATATTTTGTGGCATTTCTGAACCTCGAAAAAACCCTGACTCTCATGAATCCAGGTTCCTCTTCGAAAATATCGACCTGAAACTCTTCATTTTCTTCCCTTTGCAATTTATCCTGTATATACGAAGGTGAAAGTTTAACTTGGTATATACCTACGGTCAAATCTCTTAGATATTCTATCGTAAGGCGAGGAAAGTTTGGAATCAGGTTTCCATTCATACGGACCCATTGACCATTTCTCAGATGAAGATTGTCCACTTCCACTCGAGCCTGGACGACATTTACCTCCTGTGATTTTCGTAACAATTCTTGTGCCAGCTGAGCATTGGCACCTCTCATTGAGACTGGGGGGTGGAAGCTGTTGATGAGTGCACCAGCGATTTGATATAGATCGCTAAGATTGTGTACGTGTGGCATTTCGATCGTTTTATCAAAAAACTTAAACATGCTTTTCAAATGTCCATTTCTTGCTTCAACTATCCATCTAGTTTTCGTCACTAATCGAGATTTATTTGCTTCCTCGGTGGAAAGCTGTTGTTGCCCTCGTGGAACAATCGCGGGCATTTCATATTGTATGCCAAGATTATTCAGTAAGGGTATGGCATCTCGATAACCCCGATCCACAACAAAAATGTCACCTTCATTAAACCATCCCCTCATGTCTTCTAAGTTTCTTTCAAACTGATTCTCCAAAATTCTTGCGTCATTGTTGCGAGCGTCTGAGAAATAAGGTCCTTGAATACTCAGTATATATCCATCCGGGGCCACAATCAAAACTGGTTTCACCAGATGATGTCCCTTGTACCGGCAGAAAGATTGGCGCAATATCCTGAAATTACAACTTTTATTTATGGCGGCGTATGATCCGTCGATGTAAACGATGGCCTTCGGGTTGGCTGGGGTCGGGTTATATAAAATATTGGAAAACTCACTCACATGCCTTCTAATATACACATTCCTATCGATGGCTGCAAAGCCGATATTCGATGGAACGAATCTTTGCATCAAAGACTGTCTTACTTTAGAAATTGCTAAGCTGGTGGCTTGCCTAGAGGGATAATGGAATATTACCTTCAAGAAATCATCCGACAGACCCTGACGCAATTTACAGAGGAATGTCATAAGGTCTTTTTTCGTTATATATCTATAACCATGTTCCTGCGGAACCATATCACAGAACATAAAAAGACTACGAAATTGTTCTTTGGTTATAGGAGATATTGCCTGAAACTCATCCTCACTGAAATTGTTCTCATCTTCATAGCTGGAGTGTTCAATAGCCACAAAACGAAGCCCTTGAAGGAAAATGGATAGTTGCTGTCCCTTTATCAGATAAGGTCTATTTACAAACTGGATTCCTGGTAATAGAAATGGCAAAATGAAACCGTTATCATCGAGATGATGTCTGCACGCCTTCACGTTATCCGGGATGAATATATTTCGATGAACAAAAATATTGGCCCTGCATTTATTGGATAGAGTTTGCTGATCATCGGCGGCATTGCAGATGAAGCATGTATGGCTCGATGTTTGTGTCAAAACATTAAGTCTTATACAAGTTGGATCAATCGTCAAGTCCCTTATTTCATTCATAATAGATCGATTACAGTTTAAACATATTCTTGTTTCTTCTCCTATGATGAGAGGGGGACCACCTCGTGCATCCCGCCTAGAAATAGCTATTTGACACTTTTCCAAATGTTCTTCTCCATGAAGAAGATGTGACATTCGAGCTGGTCTTGATCGGGTATCGCATACAAAGCAATTTACTTGATTTTGATAGGCCATGATGACCTGGGAATATTCAAATATGAGATACAATTGAATATAATGATTATCTCACCTTATTTAACTTCGAAGAGCAGAAAATAAAAGAAAACAGGTAATTGATGACCAAAACATCAACCGATTCTCTAATTATTAGAAAATACTAACATTTCATCTACGTTCAACACATCAAAATATGTTTGCTATCAAAAACATCCATAACTCTGACAGCAATCGAATGACATTCCAAGGACTGCTCTATTTTGGATATGGAATAATACAGTTACTTGCACAGAAAAGTAGTAGGTACAAGTCTTGGAAACGAAAATGTTGTTATTTTAGTACAGTAAATTGTGTTAATCTGATCTTTTAAAATTGTCTTTGGCTTTTTAAAAACGTTAAAGAGGCACAAAAGAAATATCATTTCCAAATTATTCCGAAACATCCCTTCTCCATATTTTTTGGACCATCGCCGCAACTTTATTTGGATTCAGATTAATGAGCACAGACGTTGACACATTTGTATGTATGTTAGCTACATAGTTTCAAAAAATCAGCTGAATATATTGGTGAAAGCTGACTATACAAAGGGATACATTTTTCCGAAATTGAAAATATATTTTTGATCGCCCCGTACCTTTCAAATATTTAAAGTTGGATGGTTAGTTCAAATGCAAAATATGATCGCCCTCTTATGTACTGTAAGTAACATCAATTGCACATGGATCTGCAGGAAAACGAATATTTTCTCAAAAAAAGTTCGATAAAAATTACCAAAAACAAAGTTCAACCCTCTGTATACCCGCCAGTTTTGATTCTAGAAACTTTTGTCATTTGAACTTTTTGATGCACATATTGTGGACTATTCCATTATAAAAATTCAGATCGATACAATGAAAATGAAATTCCGGATTTTTTGAAAAATCGTCAAAATATCGAACTTTGACCCCCTGTAGAATCCAAACGCGGGCATTCAGAGAGTTGGCGCAATGATAACTTTTATTCAGGATGGCATGGGCGACATCATATTGAAATTTCAGCGATTTTCACCGAAACCGGTTTTCCATAAGATTAGTGCAGGGTCCTTTATAATAATTAAGCTTGGATTAGATTTTTCCCCCCGAAAGTCAAAACTCGAGCCGCAGGAAACCATTGTTGACTTATAAAACAAACTGTAACGAGAGCTCATTTTCAATTGAAAAAAAAATTGTTACGTAATATATCATTTTCTTTATAAATGACTAAGAATGATACAATTCAACGTGAACTCTCTCTGACCTTGAAATATTTTTCCGTTCAAAATAAGTGAAAGGAGGAGGGAGACTTTTCACGATCGCACTCCATGTGAGTATGCACATCATGTTGAATATGAAAATTAATTCGAATGGTCATGTCGTTGTTATAAAATAGGAGGCTGACGCATTTCAAGCTGTCAAAAAAGTAAGCAGAGTGCTATAATAGTATATTATGCAACCATCATGTAATGATGATTATCAATACACGAGCATTAACCGTGGTACGAAACGAGCCGAAAGTGAGTTTATCAATAGCCTTTACATGAGAGTTGCATACGCTATTTTTTTCTGCACCCGATAAATGATGGAGAACTATAAATATTATATTTGTATTGTTAGCCTCACTGATGTGCAAGTGGGAGGAATATTGACATTTATTATGTCATTACTAGTCTCAATAGGGTTGATATTATATTGGAAATGTTGATTTTATTCTGAACAGAATTTTCAATGTAGCCTTCCGCCACTGAATTGGTTTTCCAACTGATTGGAAATCTGAATAGTAATTAAAAATTTATATCATAAACAGATTATGGGCATATAAGTGTTTTATAATAGTAGGGCGTATAAAAACCGATTTATATAAGACATACACTAGAATCGATTCTGAGGTATGAATTTGGGTGGATCCGACCACCTTATATTTAAAAACTCAATATTTCGAAAAAGCAATTGCTTCATTTGGAGAGATGGCCCCTCGACTTTCCTGACTCCCTAATGAAGTTTGCTCAGTAGTTTTCGAAATTCGAAGTCTTCAGAGATTATTACGAAAAATACAGAGAAGGTTCCATGAAAATGTCAATCATCCACATTTTGGAAGAGTATTTCTCGTTTCGGAATTTTGCCACGTCTGGTGAAATTTTGAAAACTTTGACGCGTTTCCCAATCTCATAGGAAAGTCACTGGGTCGAGAGGGAACCATTTTGATTTATATCAATCATTCAGTCTCTACTGATTGAAACATTTTCGTTCAAACAAAAGCGCCCCAGAGACGAGGCGCTTCCCTAATCTTCTTTTCCATCCGTGGGATTGAGGCCACCTCAGTATACTTCAGAAGTGCTTTCAGTTCACGTCAATTATCGGATTATATTCTCGAGTTCGTATACACCCTGCTCACTTTTTTGACCTTGCCTATTATTTTTTTTTAATATTGTCATATTCCTATGCCGACACAATTTCACATGAGTCTGCCATCTATTTCGTTACATCAGAATCGCCTTCCAAATTCCTTATTAACACTCAATGCAATATTTATTTTCGAAAAGATGAATTGTAGCTTTTGCTATAAATTTACTGTATTGAAAAAATCACAATTTGAATGATTGATATATATAGCTTACTAAATCCGAACCCTAATCAGGCAGAGTAAAAATTTAATTCTGCTGGTTTTCTCCTTTCACCAAAAACCTCTTACTATCGTCCTAGTGGGGTATGGGTTGCTGGGGCACGAGAAACGGTAATCCCCAATCGTCTGCCCATGGCCATTGTTTATCTCGAGTCGAACTCAGGTTCAAACTTTCAAAAGTGCTGTTGTTCAGACTTGTTCACGTTGAAGCCGCCTTATTATCGGACATGTCGGTGGCGTGCCTCAAAGGAGTCGTCGTACATGTTCCGAGATGATTAATGGGTTTCGCAGAAGGTGAAACCCAACTTCTCCACGTTAAGGAGGCTGCTTTTCCGAGAATTCGTCTGTCGAAGCTCTAGAAGCGAGCTGAGAAATGCATTATCAGGAAGGAACAAACAAAGAGCTGAACCGACTTATACTCCAGTCAATGAGGGTTTTGCCGTGCAAAGAGTGGAGTAATTCTGATTTTGGGATATTTTATTAGGTTAGGGATCGTGATGAAAAATCCAAGTTTTCGACCTTGAGAATGGTGCGCGTGATACGCCATCTTGGATTGAAGGTATGAAAAATCGGTTTTTCCGATTTCAAATTTAAGGATGGTGAAATTTCTACAATTTTCATCTCCATATATTTTTTTCCCAACAGGTGTCGAGTTACAGCGGACGAAACGTGAATATTTAGATGATTTGTAGCTCTTCGTTATCTAATTATTAATATTTGTTCTGTCGTAGCTATTCGTTACATAATTATTACAGTTTGTCAATACAAAGCTAACTCATTTTTACACCAACAGGAGGCAGAGCTAATAGGGCGTTGTTTAGATGTTATCCTTCGACGATCCTAATGCTGTGAACAGCACTAGAAGATCTACGTCTTTACACAGGATGAAAACAAGACAAATGATGGAGAGGCGGAAATCGCTGTATTCAAAATCAGTACCTCGGCATCTCCTTCAGCTTGCACAACCGTAAAAGTGGCAGCATCGATTTTTTTTGCATGGAAATCAGGCGAACTTTGTTTTTTCATTGGCCAAAAATCGTTCTTGAGATACCGTCATTGTCTCATCAGGAGAAAAAAAATTGATATTGGATATTGGATAAAGACTAGGGTTAGCTATTTATATAATTCACAATGTAAGATAGTTCAACGACTACCTGCAAAGTTTTGTGTTCCTTTATGAACTTTGTCTGTTACTACTAGTTATTCCGATTAATTTCACAACAATAATCTGAAAAGCGGGCTATTGTTGAGAAATTAATCAGTAATAGTAACAGACGAAGTCCATGTCAGACCAAGAAACTTTGCGGGTAGTTGTTGCACTACCTTATATTGTAAATTGGATAGACAGCTAATCCCAACAACACATTTTAATCAATTCATTTTTACGAAATTTACCGTGAGAAGATTGATTTTAACGAATTTTTGGAAAAATGTACACCATTCGTCCTCTGTAACTCGCCACCCTTCAGACTTAAGACAAAAATTGTAGTTACAAAAACTGTAGGGAATTTTATCTTCTTCACATTTGAACTGAACATTCTTGTCGTGGGGTCAACTGTTAAGGAGTTAAATCGGAAAAACCAATTTTTCGTACCTTCCATCCAAGGTCGAAAACTTGGATTTTTCATCAGGGTCCCTAACCTAATATCATATCCCAAAATCAGAATGACTCCACCTTTTGTACGTCAAAGCCTTTTTTTTGCTCCCCATTGACTGAAATATTAACGGAGGGCGACGAGCGGACCGCGCTAACATATCGATTATCAGCTCGCATCGGCCTTCGGCCCCAGTACCCTGCTAGAACTCAAACAAGATGCTGCTCCGACTCTTGATTTGAACAACATTGTGTGTACAAACGCCGTCAATCTGAAAATGTAAGTACCATTTTTTCATCATGCTCGGGAGCGATCCTTTTCGGTATATACAAGATGTGTCGAAATTCTTCCATCAAACGTATATACTTTCAAGCTCTGTAGGCGTTACAGTTTTTGGCGATTTTTTTTTTAAGTTATAGAGTGTGTCTCCACGACATATATAGTGTGTGTCAAAAATTTCCTTTCAAACGTATATACAGAGTGTCGAACTTTCAGGCTTAGGGTGTTCATGTTTGGTGGGGGACAAATCAAAAAACCCTTTGGGCACTAGGCGGTTTACAAAAACGGTGATAACTTTGTTTCAGATGAATCTCCTTGCGTAGTTGAGCAATCGCAGCTGATATCCAACAGCACGAAGTTTTGAAGTGTTGAGACTACGAAATCTTAGAACACCACGAGAGAAGGAAACGTTTAATAATTAGCCGCTCCGCAGTTTTGTTGAGAGAACATACCAACGCAGAAGGATAGGGGGGACCGTATTCTTCGAATCGACCATAGTGAAACTGAAATCTCCAACAATTGAATTAAGAAAGGCGCGAAAGGGTCATATTAAACGAAAGATAAAATCGATGAAGATGGGTTAATCTTGATAAAACATCATTCTCGTTCATCTCATGTACCAAGGGAGCTAGAAGACCACAATAGAGAGTGGGTAAACCAAAAGATGGAAAGACAATACTCGTCAGGCCAGCCGTGATGGAAATCTCATGACATGAAATGATGGAGATGAAGGAATACACTGGAAGGATGGGAATTTTGTACCCAATATCGTTAACCGGAGAACAGGCCGAACGCAAGATCAATCAACGCTCAACCTGTCAAGCGAAACATATGCTGAACAAATCAACGGCGTATAACTAAGTGCGTTAGGCCGAAGCGAGAAAGCTGCCGAACATATCAAAACATGTGCGTGTGAGGCGAAGAACTTACCGAACGCAATGGTTTAGTTGGAGACATGCCGATTATCTTAAACTTAAATACGGTAAACTCCCTCTGTATATTTATAAGCGAGAACCGCATGTTTCGTCTTGAGATCAATTCGAAGTGGAAAGTCAGATTCGATCTTGGCAACATACGGAGAAAGAGTCTCAATGGAAAACACGTATTTCACCATGATAGAAGTGGCGTTTGTGAAGGAAGATTCGCCGATATTGACGGGGATCTCATAGTTAGATCCAGAAGCATGAGATGGTTACCTCATATTCTAATGTGAAATGGCAAATCTGACTCGTCACATGTTCGAAAATATCCAAACAAGAAGGGTCTTCATGAAATAAATCAGTTCTGTTTCAGTAGTTATCTGTCTTGCATCGAGAATGGTGGACTTCGCCATTTTTAGAAGAGAAGTTGGCCAGTGCATGATTCGTTTACACCTACCAATTCAGAAGACACAGCTACTTGTCTCATTTGCCGTATCGAGGGATTCAAATGGGAGAACGACGTTGACCATTTGATGGGGCACTTCGGTTGGACATCCTATTGTACATTCTTCGACAGCGATAGTCCTTCGTTCATCATTCGGATAAAACAACCAACACATGTGGATAAAAGTGATTTCACGAGGTGTCTCGCAACGTTCGACAACTGGCAAATTGGCCTCACTCAGAAACCTTTATAACTCGCCGAATGTGTATGTTTCTATACCGGAATAGGAGATCACGTGAGATACTTTCACTGCGGCATCAAAATATCCCATCGGAAACAGAGGTTTGTTCTAGCAGCGCTTTCAAACGATACGGAATCGTCCGAAGCATGCGCATACTGATGTAGGTGTTCAAGCGAAGCAAATCTGGGATTTGGACTACTAGTCGCATGTTATTTACATTTACGAGACAGCGAAAAGTGTTTTTAAAAAATCTATTTTCGATAAAAATTACAAGTATCGATAGTTCAAAGTACTTTACATTAAGAATGATTATGTCACACTGAATCTTCGTGGCGTCGTTCCCAGGGAAACCGGAAGAAAGCCTCGTCAGCAGAATCCGTGAGAAAGTGGAGTCTTTTATGAAACGTCTGTAATATCCGAGTAGTCCTAAAAATGCTTTAATTTGCTTAGTTGTTTTGGGTATTGGGAACTTTTGGATGGCTGAGATTTTGTCCGGGTTAGGTTTTATACCCTCGCTCGTTATTATATGACCAAGATAGGCTGTTTCGCGTTTCAAAAATTCAGATTTATCCATTTGAAGTTTCAGATTAGCTTCTCTCAATCTTTGGAATATTTTTTTGAGACTGTCCATGTGCTCTTGCAAGGAAGTGGAGTAAACTAAAATATCATCGAGGTAAATTAGGCAAATTTTGTGTATGTATTCTTTCAAAATATTGTCTAAGCAACGCTGAAATGTTGCTGGTGAGTTTTTCAGACCGAAGGGCGTACGCAAAAATTCGTAGTGCCCCCCTTCCACGTTGAAAGCGGTTTTTTCAATATCTGCCGGATTAAGCTGAATTTGGTGGAAACCAGAGGCTAAATCTAGCGTCGTGAAATATTGACAACGACCAATTTTATCTAAGACATCTGTTATGTTGGGAATTGGATACCTATTGTTTTTTCATTTAATTTGCGGTAATCGATCACAATCCTCCATTTTTTCTTGCCCGATGCATCAAGTTTCTTTGGTACAATCCAAATAGGGGACGACCATGGTGATTTACTGGGACGTATGATTTTTTGTTCCAGCATTTTCTTGATTTGTTTGTTAACTTCTTTTTTATGAATAAAAGGGTATCGATAGGATCTAGTAAAAATTGGAATCTCATCTTTAGTTTTTATTTCATGTTTTACCTCGGTTGTTGCTGTTAGCGGTTCACCCTCTACATAGAATATGTCGGAATATGTTTTACACAATTTCAAAATAAGGTCTTTCTCTTCTTGATTCAAATGATCTGTCCTGATTGAATTGCAGATATTAGAACGATCAACTTCTTGTAGATTTTGTTCAGAAAAAAATACTTCGAAATGCTCACTCAAATCATATTCGTTAATTCGCGGAGATGATAAATCTCATTATTTCGCAGAGGAGTAGGTTCAATAGGATATAACATTACAAGTCTGATGTCATTGTCTGTTGGATTATGAATTTCTACGAACGCCTTGTTATCGTTAGCGAATGCAAGTGTTTCTGGGATTTTACAAGATAAGATTTCTTGCGCCTGTATGATAACCTCTCCTTTATTGCAATCAACTGGAATTTCAGCCGAAATTTCTGATTGCTTGGGAATGATTTTTTCAAATAGGATCACAGGATTGGATTGGAAATATTGAATGGTATTGATTGTATTTGGATTAATGATTTTGTTATTGGTCTAATTTTTATTGTAACAATTTTAAATTGTCGATTCCTATAAGACCATCAAATATATTGTGAAACTTGTATAAATAAAATTTCAAGTTTTTGGTGGTTTTAAATTCTTCGAAAGCAGGTATATTCATTGCGAATTCATGCTGCGATGTGTTGAAGCATGTTGATACTGAAAAGGATTCCTTGAATACAAACTTTGAAAAATATTTTTGTGCTAGAGTTGGGTCTAAAAATGATCTCGTTGAACCTGTGTCGATTAACAGTTTCAACGGTGGATTTTTTATTTGAATAAAAGGTAATAATCTCTCTTTGATGTTATGTGACTCAAATACTATCTGGGGTTTAGTAGTTCTGTGACCTGGGTAAAATTTTCATCTTCACATTCATTTTGATAATCATTATTTTTGAAATCATAACCTACAACACCTCCTCCGAATAATCGAAGAAATCGGAAGTTTCTTCCGGAAATTCGATTTCGGGTCCGGAATTTTGTTCGGTATTAAGTAATTCTTGGGACGTAAAGGTTCTTGGTTGGTTATTATTTTGAAAGTGATTTGGACGGTGGTGAGGTCTCGATGAACCGTGAGATATTCCGCTCATAGGTGTGGGACGGGAATTCGCGATTTGCTTATTGGGTGGATTTTTCCACACATTTTGTTGTTTACCGAATACTTGAGAATTGGTGAGGAATTTTTGAGGAGGACGATTAATTGGTTGTATAGGTATAGGTGCACTCGGAAAATTAGGGTGTTGGATTTGATCAGAATAATGAGTATGGTTTGGTGCGAACCCTGAATTAAAATAATTTGGTCTTGGGTAGTTGTAATATGTTGGACGTTGTACCGGTTTTGGGTGTGATACATTATTCTGATATTTTACCAGTGAATTTCGGGGATTTTGTAAGTTAGCAATATTAATTTCGTCATTTAAAATGGTTAGCGCTTGTGATAGACTAGTGGGGTTTCTAGATCTAACTCTTGCATTAAGTGGATCTCTCAACCCGGTTAGAAACACTCTCAGAGTTTGATCAGTGAATAAGTTCCTTTGACTTCTCCTTTCGACATCTGTTGCTACATGCAAATCAATATGGTTACATATAGTGTTCAACATGTGTATGCAATTTGAATAGAATTGTAGTGGAGAATAATTTCCTTGTTTCAATGCCATCAAATTTTGTATCAAGGTATTGAGATCTCTCTGATCGCCAAAATTTTGAAGTAAGGTTGGTTTGATTTCTGCCCAATTGGAAGCATTATATATATTGACTACTTCGATTGCAGGCCCTTTCAATTTGGAAAAAATAGTGTTTGTTATTAAAATATTTTGGGCACAGTTGGGGTTCGTTGAATCAAAATAAGTTATGGTTATTTTTCACAGTTTTAATGAACCTTGCCAAGCCGGTCGGATTTCCATCATATTCAGGGATGGTTTGTAAAAGATTTGAATCGATTGCGGCCGGAGGCATGATTTATTGGATGTAAAAGAAAAGAGAAAAATATATTTATATTTCACTAAAAATCGATCTATTGAATCGGATGAATATTATTTATCGAATCGATAACTTAAACCGAATTAATTCAAATGATTGAATCAAAATGATATCTCAATAAATGCTAATACGTGATCAAATTATTGGATAAAATCAATAAATGAATATGGTTGTAAGGATACTCTGGATAGGAATACAGAGGAGTCTGACTGAATGAAAATTACTCACAATAAAACTACGATGACCATCGTCCCTCTGGTTGTGGTCTACTTCTCTTGTCCGCTTCTCGATTCTTCTCCTAAGTATGAACCTCTCGTGATCCTCGATGGAACGGTGGTCCGCGATTCCGAATAAACAGTTGAAACTGAAGAAGCCTTTTAACGATAAATTCACTTCTTTCGAAATCCTACTGACTGCGCCATTTACATTTACGAGACAGCGAAAAGTGTTTTTAAAAAATCTATTTTCGATAAAAATTACAAGTATCGATAGTTCAAAGTACTTTACATTAAGAATGATTATGTCAGACTGAATCTTCGTGGCGTCGTTCCCAGGGAAACTGGAAGAAAGCCTCGTCAGCAGAATCCGTGAGAAAGTGCTGGAGTTGCACTTGAGGGCAACGTAACTCGTTCTAGCGATGACCAAATACAGTGAAGACGGGGTTTTTCCCTTAAGAGGTATTGATAATTCCACTCATCTTGACAGGTTTGAATGTTCTTTACTATTTGGTAGGAGACAAATTATGTATGTTATATTCCTATTCAAGTTATGGCATAACTTTATTGATTGTCCGTCCCTTTTGGCGCAAATTAATTTACTTGTTCCAAGATAGGGTTGCGTAGAAATGTAACTTTTTACAAGAAATGGCAAGAAATAATATTTTGTTCCAAAATCAAATTTTCAATATGTGTAATATTTTCAATAGGAACTGTGATCTTTGTGATCTGAATTATTGTTCACTGAATGAAGAACCATTTCCCTGAAGAGTTTTTAATCACTCTTGTTGTTCACATGAATAAGTTGTAAGATTTTTTTTTGTATTCAAAATCTAATTATATTGCTAGCATTGTTTTTATTTTCCAGTAAGTGGGTTTTTGTACCTGTATGGAATAAAGGCTTATTATTATTATTATTTACTTCTATTTGCCAATAGGTCTGATGTTCACGACTACGCAACACGTATTCGATACTTTAAAACTTTCAGATGGTAACTCTTACTCGTCTGGAGCGTCAAGTCGCATCCGTTTCGGGTTTGTATTCTGCAGTACACACGCAAAATTGCCACAGGATCTGAGAAAATATCGAGGAAAACCTATAGAATCCTACGAAAATTCTCTCCAGATCTGGGGAAAATCCTATGAGGTCTCTGGTCACACGCTCAAGAGTCATGTGACCTGAGAGCCGTGTAGACTCACGTCTGAGGAATATGATGTTCAAATTTCTTGCTAATCATCCCAATAACGTTCGGATTCTCCCGCGTATGATCATGTATTCAATCTTTGAAAGGTCAGATACTCTGCGGTCATGCGAAGCACTTCGAATGCTGGAAAGTTCAGAATTTCCACCAGATCGTCTACACAACGATCATCTGTTCTCATGCGCGAAACGATGTTCTGTGTTTCCGTACGTCTGACGCTATACTCGACTATCCCCTCAAAGTTCCCGCTATAGCGTTGTGGAGCAAATGCGCACAAACGATTTTATATGTCTAGCTCAGGCTGAACTCTTTCGAACTTCCCGCCGGAGTGTTTGCGCATAACGTATGTCATGTTCCGATATTGCTGGTATTACTGGCCACAGTAAGCATTTTCGGAACCCTTTTTGCAGTGACAGTAATCTACTGCTGATGATATCGGAACGGATCGCCATCGGACATCCGTCAAAGGAGATGTCAGCGGTGACAGGTGTGACGTACCCTATCTTATTTCAAAATGAATTAAATATTGGAAGAAATATTAAGCAATAGTGATACGGAAATAGAAAATTCAGAGAGCTCAAGCTCTGATGATGAGTCTGTAAAGAATATAATGAATGAAATTATAACCCTCGACAAAATTAGAGGTCGCATAGAATAATACCAAGATTAGAAGGGTACATTCGTATTGTAGTAGGTTTTTAAATCCCTAAGATTTTCCAACAACATTTCAGGTAACTGCGAGTAAGGCTTGCAATCTCGAAAAATGGGGTTCCTGCAGATTTTATTGATCTGCTGGATTATTTTCAATTCAGCATCAACTTGTACGCAAATATCTTCCACTACAATTCGAAACATTTTTGATAATTTTGCAATTGCAATGATCTGACAACAAATTTAATCTGTTATCCATTGACGTTTATTCGAACACAACCTAACCTAGCTCAATTTGAGGAATACTGGGACTACAGGACCACTTCTGCAGCAGTAGCACCAGTAACTTTTCAGTCTCTAACAGGGTACCTCAAAAATGGGCGCGAAATAATTGCCAGTGAATGTCAGTAAAATCGGAACGACTGAATTAGCTGGACAGTACTGTACAGGAATATCGGAACATGACAATATTCTATACTTCTCTCAAGCTCTCAAGCGTCCGACCCTCATACGCATAGCTCTGTGCCTGAGGTACATCAAAATGACAGATATGTACATCAGAGTGACAGCTGACGTGCACTAGAGTGTCACCTGAGGTGTTTTCTGGCGTTCATGTATTCAAAACGTATTCGTCTGTCTCCTTCTCTCTCGCTTACGAACAATCAAATAGTGGGAGAGAGATGGAGAGACGAATACGTTTTGAAAACAAGAGCGCCGAAAACGCCTCTGAAGGGCATCAGAGTGACAGCTCACGGGTACCAGTATATCATCTGTACCTAACATGTACTACTTCCACTCAAACTGAAATGCATTCGATATAGATGAATCGAACCATCAGACGTATGACAACCGACTCGTTAAAGTTGGTCAAATATATTGTTTTTTGTCTCAGAAACATCCCGTTTGGATGGGAAACAGAAGCACAAAATTAGACGTTTTTGTCTTCTCAAAAACACGTTGTTTTTCACGTGTTTTTGATGCGTCAAAACATTTTTATTTACGTGTGGAAAACGACATTCTCACGCATCGAAAAACCCAACTAAAACGACGTATTTTGGTAACTTTCAAAAAACAATTTCTGTGTGAAAAAAAAGTCGACAAAGCGCTCAATTTCCATCACATTTAACATGTATTCTCATGGAAAAAACACTGGTTTCTTTCAAAACAGTCATTTTTTCAAGAAATTTTGACGCTGTTTTTTTATGCTTCCCAAACGACAAAAACGTCGTTTCTGACGTATTTTCACGCATCAAAAAGTAAGAAGGTGAGAATGCGTCAAAAATGGTACGTTTTGGATGCGTTTTTGTGCCACAATAACGTATCTCAATCAAACGATTTCTCGACATATAAATGGAGGAAATAACATTTACAGCCGATTACACTTTTTTTATAGGGGCATTAGGCTAATGGGCAACTAAAGGTCATTTAACGCACTGAAGCGATTGCAATATAGTTTAAGAGATTATTTAACACCCATTAATGAACCCTCACCTATCTCAGAGTCCTTTGTTAATGGTCTCATAAGAAAGAGTCGGTGCAATCGGCTGTTCTGTTGCTTTTTTATGATTAGAAGCACCATTAATGCCAACGTTTTTTTTTCAGTTGGATGCAGCGGGAATCGATCTCCCTACCTCCAGGTCACATTCTTAGCGCGATGCTCCACCAACCTAGTTCATTGATCAGTAACAGAAATCAACAGTGTATCTGATGTGAAAGTTGAATAATATGTCCATGCTCATCTGTAGAGTCGTTTTTGCCAATAAACATAAGTATAAGTCTAAAAGTGTGAGTGTGCACGATCAGATTGCATTGTAGCAGTCTGCTAAAAAAATTCGTGATAAATTGTAAAACTTCCTGATCTGAGTTTTTTCCAGGGTAACTGGGTACTACTCAGGTAATTTGATGAAGTCAACTAATATTGTGCCAGTAAAACATTTAGTACTGATTTTATTGAACGTATTATCTTTATAACATATGTGTATTTTCTACGATACTCCTAATCAATGTCTTTCATTCCAACTGATGGCTCTTATCTATTAGTATATTTTGAGATTCTAGCAACCGTAGATCTGAATGAACTTAATGAAAATTTCAATTGAATCAGATTATTTACAAGACATTGGAAAGAGTAATAAAAAATGATGTGTCTGTAATTGATAAATATTCTCAACCACGATCTGATGAAAGCTATCTGCATCAATAAATCCTGATGGCTGATTGGTTTCAATTTCCATTCTCTATAATATGATAGATCTTCATATAGAAGACAGTTGGAGAAGCCTGATGAACCAAAATTGATTATTAAAATGATGAAAAAAAATATTGGGACGAGTAAAACAAATGGTGAAAGCATTGACAGTACTCCTCCACCATTTTATGTGCGAGTTATACGTTTCGGGGGGTCCCGAAGTCCTTCTAACAAGCGATATCCGTTACTAGAAGTGTGGGAAAAGTGAAGAAAGCATTTCATAAAACATCGAATCGGCTTTCACATAGTATGCTCAAATGGAAATCTCCTTCAAATACCTAAAAAAAACAAATTTTTTCGAATGTCAACCCAACTTTTTTTCGCAGGAATAGACTCATCATACCATGGTACATCTGGAAACAATCTTATAGTGGGCATTCACCACATATTTTTTTTTTTCTTATGCACCCTCTTTTAAAAAATATTTTCAGAAAACGCACCATAAACATTTTTTTTGATGAAATAATCCAAAGTTCTCTTCCTCCCTTATTTGTTTACAATTCAACTTCATTTTTCTGAAGGATTCTTCGATGTGGCGCTATACAACAAAATTCTTATTTTGTCACGTTTATGGGACCAGAATTCGTTAAAATGGTCCTACAGATTTTTTTGTATCTTCACCTTTTTATAAAGTCAATTGTGTTTATAGCTTCAGTATTTATTCAATTTCCATTCCTGACAGGCGAATAATAAAATGTGATTTTTCGAATATAACCTTTACATTCACTGCGAATGACTATGTGAGTAGTCTTCAGAAGAATACTGAAGTGCTGGAGAATTCTGAAGAGAAGGATGGACAGGAAACTTTTCATACTTTGAATATTTCCAATGTTTTGTCATATGTGGGATAGAATCCGTATGTATAAACTATATGTATGGTTGCGGAGGAACTTGAATTGAGTAAAAGCAGTTTGAGATAATCATTAGGAAGCACAAAAATTCCCACTTCCCGTAGATTGAAAGTATCACCATTAACCAATTCCTCAAATAAATTTTTTTTATTCTTTGTTTTCCGATGTTTTCATTAATATTCCCGACAAAGTAATAATAAATATATGAAATACGTTTATATACGTTCATTGTAGGATATCGAATAGTGTAGTGATTCAATTTTTGAAAAAACTTGGGGTGTCATTTGAAAAAATATGGGTGGGGGTGATAGTTTGAGGGTCAAAATAAAAAAACGCTGCTCAATTAATATCTCACATTATACCGCTTTTGTCACCCCTATGTTTCGTCAGTGCAGAGATATCGCTTGTTAAGAAAACACCCTGTAGATTGTCTGCTATGCCTAAGAAATTTGCAAAGACACAGAAACAATGAAAAACAGGTAAATGAACAACAATAGAATCAATGGAATTATTCATATGTTTTCATTAGTTTTTGAAAGTAGTCATTGGTTGGTGGCATTAGTCTTTTGAAATGAGATCCATCTATTCGATTGATTATTTGCAATATTTCTGCTGAATGGAAAAATATCATTGAGCATCATTGAAAAAATTGTTTTGTCTTCGAAACCGATTCAATTCAAGTACTGAAATTGAAAATGCGTAAAATAAAAGTCAGTGGTGGAATGTGAATTTTGTTAGCAAGGTATTTTTCCCAGGATGCATTGGTTGCTGTTCTTGTAATACTTGAGGTGCCTATAAGCATTCATTTTTCCTAGCAAATGCTCTATTTGATTTTTATTTGTGGTAAAATTTTGTGGTCATTTTAATTCGTTTCTGCTGTTCCTTGATTTGATTTGTTCCTTTCGTTTGAATCGGCATATAAAAAACAGGATCATAATAGAAATATATCTCGACAAGTGATTCATGGGGAAAAAGAATCAACTTCAACGTCTCATAACTTCCCAAACTAGTATTGGATTCATAAGACACTTCACTAATCAGTTTTATATGTTTTCAGTTCATCATTTGTAATGAGCTGAGAAACATATTGTGTAACGATCACGGTAGCTGTGGACGAGTTTAGCGAAATCTCGCAAATAGAAGTCATCTTTATTTGTTTGTGGTAACGCTTCTGAAGATAAATAGAAAAATCGAGTTTGTTCTGAAGTAATTTTTTAATAGAACTCACCGAGAAAAATGATAGAAACTATTTTTCAAGAGAAAGTTGTGATCTACAACTTTGGTCTGAGGTATTTTTTGGTAAAATTCACCGTTTTCGAGAAAAACCCCAAAAAACTCAAATTTCGACATTTGACCTCGAATAACATTCTCAGCACACACGGAATTGAAGGGGAGTTTTTGTTATTTGATCACTGTTTTTATGTCTAACTTGACCGGGCAAATGTAAATCTTCAGGACTGATAATTTTATATTCAGTTTTCTTCGATTCACCATGGACTTGATGCTACAAAAACTAGGGCCATCTCTCCTTAGAATGACATTCAACATCTAATATTCTCGGAAACATGTGCTCATGGGAGTCATTTTTCATTACCGATGAGCTCCGTTTACCCAATTTGAATTATCCGTATTCATAAGTCTATTATTCATATATGTACAGAGTCACCCAAAAAATTTTCACCAAAAATAGGAGAATATTAGAAGAGCATTTTTGCCGTATGTTCTTGGTTTATAGTGATTCAAGTAATTTAGCCAGATTATGTTTTTTATCCCAAAAAGTTAACCATTTATAACTATGACTTTTGTATCTTGATGTTATATAATATTCGATGGTTATTTAGGTACCTATTACGTACAACTGTATGATTCTTGATTTATTAATTAATGACTCGAGTTATTAAGCTAGATGGTTTTATGTCAAAAGGTTAGCCATTCACGTATGACTTTTGTACCTTAATGTTATATAATATTCGATGGTAATTCAGGAACCTATAACATATACTTCCGTCAGCAGTTTTCGATCTGTAAATAATCTATCCCACTTACTACTTACTACCTCAACGTCAGAACTCGCCGAAAACGTTCCAAATAGTGCTCAAGAAGAATTTTCCTTCCTGAGCGCCACAAGGAGTTTAAAGTCAGTTTTCATTTTTAGTAAGTATCGTCTAAGAAATAACCGACCTATACTCTGTCCATCCAAGCAAAGGAGTAAAGAGTGATCCAAAACATTATCATGCATTGTGCACGTGATCACTCAGACAAGGCTGCTCGTACAGATAATACACGTAATAGAGGATTTTGTTTTGCAAAATTAGGCAGGAGTTATTTTATTGCATGGATAGTTGCAGTCTGACGTACTTAACCTAAAAACACAAAATACAAAAATGGCGAACGGAAGTGCCGCCATTTTGTGGAAAACCGTTTAGGACTGTATCTCCGTAACCGTGCACTTCTGGCCCACAATTATGAAGACCTTTTTTATAGATAATTGGATTTCCTATCTTTTTTATTCAATAATTTTTTTCGTAGCACTTACCGTTTTTGTTTATTCACTTTTTTACCGATATCTCTTTAAATAACTGTTTAAACAAAAAATTTTTCATGATGAAACTTTCAAATCGATGAATTTTCTACAACTTTTATTCAAAACTTTTTTCTCTACAGTTAATATTTTTGAAGTTACAACGCGTTCAATGTTTTACTACCGAGTACAAGGTTATTAAGAACGAAGTATGCATAGCGTAATGATGCGATTCCGATACATAATAAAAAAAATATGAAAATGCAAATGCAGAACTGGCTGTGGCAGAGCCTGTGGGTGCCGAAAAGCAGGATTGGACTGTACGGTAATCTGTGAGAACTGCACAGAGGAAACGTGCACTAATCAGCTGAAAATAATCGTCAACAACACAGAATTGTGCGACATCGATGAAGATATTGGTGATGATTCTAACGACAAATTAATAGAGGCGTTACAATCTTCATATGCCACTGCCGAAGATAACGAAAAGGAAGAGGAGAATGTAACCAACATCGAAACTTCACCACCCTCGAAACGTCAAAGAGTCAGATTAGACATATGATTCATTTTGGTGTATTTGTAAAAATAAATTTCACATATATTCTTCAATAAATAATCAATTTTTTTATTTGCGTGTTTAATTATGGCAGTAGTTTTGAAATTAATTATAGTAATATTTAATAGTATGAAAGAAAATACAAAGAAAAATTTTTAATGGGTATTCGCTATTTCTTGCACGTAAGAACTCGAATTATTAGTTATTAATTAAATCAAAAAAATTCTAAAATTCATATTTTTTTTATTATGTATCGGAATCGCATCATTACGCTATGCATACTTCGTTCTTAATAACCTTGTACTCGGTAGTACAACATTGAACGCGTTGTAACTTCAAAAATATCAACTTTAGAGAAAAAAGTTTTGAATAAAAGTTGTAGAAAATTTATCGATTCAAATGTTTTATCTCAAACAATTTATTGTTTAAACAATTATTCAAAGAGATATCGGTAAAAAAGTGAATAAACAAAAAGTAATAATAATATAAGTCGTGAACGGTAAGTGCTACGAAAGAAATCATCAGATAAAAAAGATAGGAAATTTGATTATCTATAAAAAAGGTCCCTATAATTGTGGGCCTAAAGTGCACGGTTACGGAGATACAGGCCCAAACGGTTTTTCACAGAATGGCCGCACTTCCGTTCGCCATTTTTGTAAGTATTTTGTGTTTTTAGGTTAAGTACGTCAGACTGCAAGTATCTATGAAATAAAATAACTCCTGCCTAATTATGCATTATGGACACGAGTAGTTCGCTTCCTATTACCTGTACTAAGAGTCGCACTAAGAAACGACCGGAATTGTATTTTTTAAGGTGCAGTTTTTTGTTTTTTTCGTGGGTGGACTGTTGGATAACATATTAGCAGTTTCTTCAGCAGTATCAGTACGTAACATATTAAATATTTTAAACTTTAAAATACTACGTATGTACTCACAAGCGTTAAAACGTAACTGACTACTCCGACACAGTAGCGAGAATTCCACCAGTCGATTGCATTTGATTTCGATTGGCAAATGTATGTTCTAATCACGCTTCTATCACGCGTTGATCACGCATCTATCGTTGTTTGGGTTACTCTCTTTGTTGGATGGTTATGGTATAGACATAAACATACGTTATGGCATATTTACAGTTATATTGAATATGTGTACCTAAATAGTGGTTTAGAATAAGCCCTCTTTCAGTTCCTTAAACCTGTTTATTTATGCTTCAGTATGTGGCTAATTCTAAAAATTAATTTCACTCCGTATAAGCTATAAGTACCACAACATGGGTTATTATATTTTAGTTGGTTGTCCTTGTTAGTCTATGATGGAGCTCATTTTCGACCACTTCTTCTGATACCAAACTTACTCACGGTAGAAAATATATTAATTGTCCATCATAAAAATAAACGAATAAAAAGCCTTGATAATAATATTTTTTCTGTATAATACGCGGTGATGTACTGTGAGTAGTTTCTTCTGTAGAATATTGAAGTCTTTGTATGAAGAAATATTGTTGAAATGTTGATAATCCAGTACCAAACACCTCGAATATTTAGGTTTGTTCGCCTTCTTGCTTTTACCGTTTCAGAACCGTCAAGGCCTACGCGATAATGAAAATATTGAAAACGGGTTTAAGCTAGGGTCGGATAGAAGTGTAATTCGCTTGTTACCATTGGTGACACTGCTGTATGGATTTTGATTCCGTTACCAAATATTGTTACCATTAGGCTGGATTCAGACAGATTCGAAATCCGATCGTACGACGATCCGATAGCTTTCTGATTGATGTGAATTTAAATTTTGACCAATCACAAAGCTATCAGATCGTCGTACGATCGGATTTCGGATCTAACTGAATCTAGCCTTAGCCGTTCCGTTGTACTGGTTACCACAGTGAAGTTCATTTAAAATCTGTGAAGATTGTTGCAAAAACACCATTATCAAACAGAATTCAAAATTGAAATACGAGATCGTTCAATTAAAGTATCTGCTAATTCAGTAAATTCATTCCTTTCTGCAATAACTCTCTATCATTCGATGAGGATTCAAGTGGTGGCCCGATTTTATATTGTTTGTCCATTGGCATTCGTAACTTCTGTCATCATTGTCAATAATTGTCAAATTCAGATTTCACATTAGTCAAACTGTTGTGACAAGTGAGTCAAGTGACAGTACCAAAGTTAATGCATAAATCGTGATTGCCAATTGATGAATATGAAAACCGGCCACCACAATGATCCTTATCGAATATAGACATTTTTACGAATTATATATACTAGCTTATAATTTTGAGTCCACCATCGAGTGTTCGACTTCTCCTGAAATTATAATGCTTCTGGGACTCTCAGAGGAAAATTTAGGATTATTTTATTGCCCAACTAGTTCTGCTCAGAACATAGTAATCGTCTCAGAACCATCCTTGAAATATGAAATCGAACAAACCTTATCAATACTTCTTGTGAAGACTTCAATGAGTTCATTCAACAAAATTCCTTAGACAAACTCATCATAAGAGTAAACTTAGGCCTAAAAATTGTCCTTTCCTGTGGACCAATATTGTAGTTGAATGTGTATATTTTAGTTCACAAAAATATAAATGTCAATCCATAATTGTGTTTTCATTTCCATGATCGGAAAACACTATAATAGAGATATGCAAGAGTATCTATTCATTATCAGTATCTCTCAATAATGACAATATCTTTATGGTTATTCAAGTCTTACAGACACTTGCAATCGTCATATGGATAGATAAAGATATATAGATGGATAGATTTGAATAATTATTTCTTGGCTTTCTTCGTATCCGAATTAACAAAAAAAAAATTACAACTTCTATGGAAAAAGTAAAATCAAAAAAAATACAATCACTCTCCGCTGATAGGAACGTCTTATGTCATTCAAAAACATTTGTTTTTTTTTTCACGAAAAGGGAAAAAAAGTCCCTCTAAAGCAGCTACACCCCATCCTTTATGGTACGACGGGCACTGGGTTACAGAGAAATCACTTTTCTTGCTCAATTTCTCTCCGTCATGCTGAGCGACGAGCAACATACCGCGCTACGTAGCGGTCATTGCTCAAATTAGAGCAGACCCCAAATTCGACAGGTCACGCCATATTGTCACGCCACGCCGCAGTCATTGGGCGCGTCCGTCTCAAGGACAGTAAACTATTATAGAGGATGGCCAGTTCCCTATACTGCAATGTTATCCTGTCAACTGACGTCACCTCGATTCCTTCCGTAGTTTATATGTACATTTCGTGATGCAGTGGAACTAATATGATGAAGTTTGAGCTACTCTAACGAAGCGACTGTTGTCAATTTCCATCAATGCCATGCCATATGCTTGCCATCTTTTATTTTCATTTCCTTGAAATAATTGTCCCAATATAGGTAAAATGAGTATTTTTATGTCATAATAGTTAATGACATGAATTCATAACAATTGAAATGACTATAAATAATAAAACAAAACATTAGTATTGTGAATCTGTTTTTGGTTATGTTTACGGAATCGCGATGACGTCAATGACAGCATAATGAAATTGGCGAATCGGGCCATCCTCTGTAAAAATAGTTTACTGTCCTTTCGTCCGTCTCAGCTGTCGACGCCCAAAGTCGCTTCACAAAATATGACATTTCACCATAGAAAACTGGCTAATTTTATGGCTGCGTCTTACAGAATACAGCAGTTAAATCCACTTCACAAACTTTGACATTTCACCATAGAAAACGTAGAAAACTGTCTGATTTTGTGCAGCAAATATAAACATAACAATATGACCATTGGACAGTTCCACGTTTCTCCACGCCAGCGCTGCGATCTCATTTTCTATCGCGACTAGTAGTTAAATATTCTGTGACAACATCACAACGGAGCTTCTATGTTCTTAAAAACTCGGAATACATAACAAACGCGCTGATTGTAATATTCAGTGCTAGTAGTCGACTGTCAACTGACATGGGCCGCATCTATTTGGCCGCGTCTAAGAACTTGCAGCTCTCAAAGCAGCTGCACAATGGCCGCGTCTAACAGCACTTGAAGTCGTTGCACAAAAATTGACTGTTTTCCATAGTGAAATGTCAAATATTGTGGATGACTGTAAGCTCTTAGACGCGGCCATTGGCTACGACTAACAGAATACAGCTGTTAAAGCCGCTTCACAAAATATGACATTTCACCATGGATCATGTGCAATCACTTTTTCCAGTACAAAGCCATAAATTCAAGAAAAAACTTTCCCTGATGTTTTGGAATGTTTTATTGGGTATGTGCAATTGCTTTTTGGATTTTTTTCTCTTCTTGCACTTCGACGGTGAATTTTGACATTAATTTATTATTGTAGTGATCATTTCATTTGGGAATCCAAATGAATCACTAGATTTAAAACCTAAAAATAAAAATACAACGATTCCCATGTGTCACCGATCTGTTCAAAAGATCTCGTAAGTGGCGAGGCGTACGTTTTATTATATGAACAAGAAAACACTTATGAACAGGAGGAAACGAAATTTTCCACTTGACATTATTTTATGTTTTATCCTATTTTATTTATCTTCATTTTTATTCATTTACCCTTTTTATTTCTTGTTATAATTCCTATTTTTACTGTCGAATTGATCAAATGTATTAAATTATATATCAAATGTTTGGAATTAACAATATTTTCATTTTCAATATATTGAAGAATCCCATCTCTGCGAATAGGCTGGATTCAGCCAGATCCTAAATCCGATCGTATGACGATCAGATAGCTTTCTGATTAGTCTAAATTTGGTCTGAATTCAAATTTAGACCAATCAGAAATGTATCTGATCGTCGTACGATCGGATTTCGGATCTGTCTGAATCCAGCCTAATAAGCAATTTTGAATATGTGCTCGCGGGGTTTACTTCAGTTTTAGCAATGACCACTACGTTGTGTAACATGCTTTCGCAATAGAAAATAAGCAATACGGCCTCTATCGACTCATGCGAGAACACTCAATAAATACATTGAGGGCCAGTTATTGCACCGCTTTTCTCAAGTTGTGCTTTATCCAAGCCAGGCTTCGTTGCTATGGATTTGCCAATCAGCTTCCTTGTTCCTTAATGATTGACCCAAGCTTAGTTGAATCTCTGCTGAGTTGAAGCGGTGCAACTGTCCCTGGAGGGAGATACTATTTTGCAAAAAACATTCAACCCTCCCCTGCCATATTGGCCCGTGGAAGAAACTTTTTATGGCGGATAAACCTTGCAGGTCGTCAAAAACTCTTGCAGGTTGGGGTACTCAGAGGTGGAACATGGCCGTATAAATACATTTTTGACAAAAAAAGGGCCACCCCCCAACCTCGTTTTCGCGGAAATGAAAAAAATAACTTTCTCATGCGAATAAACCTTGCAGGTCGGCAAAAATTCTCGCAGGTTGGGGTATACAGAGGTGAAACATGACCGTATAAACGCATTTTTGAAAAAAAAGTACCACTCCCCAAATAGCACAAGTACGTCCAGTGGACGTACTGCATATGTACGGTGAGGATGTATTGTACGTATTTAGGACGTACTTTTGTCTCCGACAGACGTACATAAGACCTCCCTGCGACTTACCGTTTCCGCATAGTCGGTAATCCCAGGTACGTACTTTTCTAGTCCACACAGGACCTGAAATGTACAGAAAGGGGAACTGTTTGGGACATTTCGAAAACGTACATTTTCCATTCTGTATGCGCTATCCCAAGTAGAACAAACATATTTGACCAATATTGGTTCAATATTACGGGAATATTAACCTTATATTGTAGATGATATCAATAGTGGCCACAAAAAAAATGTGAACATTCGGCGATATTAGATCAATATTCGAAAACAACGTAATGATATATCATTTTATATCACTTAATGAATCTAAGTTTTCATATTCGGGATTATTCATTTCTTTTTTACCAAATAGTCAAGTTGGAAATTTTACTCATTCAAGTGTACTAACCATCTAACCGAATACTTACCTGGAAAAAGACCTGGCTGCTGCGGGGCTTGAACTCTCGACCTTTACTATGGGGATATTATTGTCGACCACTGTTACGCTCTACGGCACGGAGATACTTGTTTTTAAGAAGGAGTTGGGTGCTATAGATGTGATGACTTCAAGTTAGTTTTGTTCGAGATAATATTAAAATTTTAGAAAGTTCAGTAACAATGAAAATATATTCGAAAAAAGACTAAAGGATCACTGTCTCATGTGATGGCGGTTTTGGAATATCAAATTTGCTGTGCAAAAAATTCTGTATGTGATTTTCTGGTATTTAAATTCACCACATGTCGATGTTTCAATTTTTCCAATTTTTTTTAGAAATAATTCATTATGAATATTGCAATACCAATATTGATATATGTTTGAATACACTAAGTGATCACTCTCAAAATCCCAATACCCCTGGAACCGAAAGGGACCCAATACGTACGTACTCGGGAGGTCCAAACAGTATGTACATACTAACAGAAATGTAGAAAATGAAAGGAACCCAATCCGTACGTACTTGGGAGGTCCAAACAGTATGTACAAAAAAGTACGTCAACGAGACGTCCAGATAGTATGTACATACGATTTCCAAAAATGTACGTCATTACTATGTCCCGCAAACGTTTCGAAAGATACGTATCTGAAAGGGACTCAATATGTACGCACCTGGAAGGTCCAAATAGTACGAACATAGTTCTTCCAAACATGTACGTAAATGATACGTCTGAGCAGTACGTACATGGGATTCACAAAAAAACACGTCATTGGTATGTCCCTAATTCATTCCGAAAAGTACGTACCTGAAGAGGAGTTAATGTAAACGTATCAGGGACACTCAATAAAGTACGTACATAGTACTTCCAAGCATGTACGTTTTTATTACATTCCGATTGGAACGGGACCAAGTATGTACCTACATGGGACGTCAAACCAGTACATACATGGTACATCCGGTAATGTACGTTCTTCGAATGTCTCCTATCCGTCCCGGGACGTATCGACGTAACTGGGACATAAATGGTTCGTCTTCAGGACGTCGTGTGCTATTTGGGTCCCCACCCTCGTTTTCGCGGAAATGAAAGAAATATTTTTCTAATGCGAATAAACCTTGCAGGTCGGCAAAAATTCTTGCAGGTTGGGGTAAACGAAGAGGTGGAACATGACCGTATAAATACATTTTTGACAAAAAAAGGACCACCCCCCACCCTCCTTTTCGCGAAAATGGAAAAAATAACTTTCTAATGCGAATAAACCTTGCAGGTCGGCGAAAATTCTTGCAGGTTGGAATAAACGCAGAGGTGAAACATGACCGTACAAATGCATTTTTGACAAAAAAAATTCCACCCCCACCCTCTTTTTTGCTGATATAGAAAAAATATCTTTCTAAGGCGAATAAACCTTGCAGGTCGGCAAAAATTCTTGCAGGTTGGAGTAAACGCAGAGGTGAAACATGACCGTACAAATGCATTTTTGACAAAAAAAATTCCACCCCCACCCTCTTTTTTGCTGATATAGAAAAAATATCTTTCTAAGGCGAATAAACCTTGCAGGTCGGCGAAAATTCTTGCAGGTTGGAGTAAACGCAGAGGTGAAACATGACCGTACAAATGCATTTTTGACAAAAAAATTCCACCCCCACCCTCTTTTTTGCTGATATAGAAAAAATATCTTTCTAATGCGAATAAACCTTGCAGGTCGGCGAAAATTCTTGCAGGTTGGAGTAAACGCAGAGGTGAAACATGACCGTACAAATGCATTTTTGACAAAAAAAATTCCACCCCCACCCTCTTTTTTGCTGATATAGAAAAAATATCTTTCTAATGCGAATAAACCTTGCAGGTCGGCGAAAATTCTTGCAGGTTGGAGTAAACGCAGAGGTAAAACATGACCGTACAAATGCATTTTTGACAAAAAAATTCCACCCCCACCCTCTTTTTTGCTGATATGGAAAAAATATCTTTCGAAGGCGAATAAACCTTGCAGGTCGGCAAAAATTCTTGCAGGTTGGGGCATACAGAGCTGAAACATGACCGTACAAATGCATTTTTGACAAAGAAAGTACCACCCCCCACCCTCGTTTTCGAGGAAATGGAAAAAATATCTTTCTAAGGCGAATAAACCTTGCAGGTCGGCAAAAAATCTTGCAGGTTGAGGTACACAGAGGTGAAACATGACCGTACAAATGCATTTTTGACAAAAAAATTACCACCCCCACCCTCGTTTTCGAAGAAATGAAAAAAAAATAACTTTCTCGTGCGAATAAACCATGCAGGTCGGCAAAAATTCTTGCAGGTTGGGGTATACAGAGCTGACACATGACCGCACAAATGCATTTTTGACAAAAAAATTACCACCCCCCACCCTCGTTTTCGAAGAAATGAAAAAAAAATAACTTTCTCGTGCGAATAAACCATGCAGGTCGGCAAAAATTCTTGCAGGTTGGGGTATACAGAGCTGACACATGACCGTACAAATGCATTTTTGACAAAAAAAGTACCACCCCCCGCCCTCGTTTTCGAGGAAATGAAAAAAATAACTTTCTCGTGCGAATAAACCATGCAGGTCGGCAAAAATTCTTGCAGGTTGGGGTATACAGAGCTGACACATGACCGTACAAATGCATTTTTGACAAAAAAAGTACCACCCCCCGCCCTCGTTTTCGAGGAAATGAAAAAAATAACTTTCTCATGCGAATAAACCTTGCAGGTCGGCAAAAATTCTTGCAGTTTGGGGTACACAGAGGTGAAACATGACCGTACAAATGCATTTTTGACAAAAAAAGTACCACCCCCCACCTCGGTTTCGAGAAAATGGAAAAAACATCTTTCTAAGGCGAATAAACTTTGCAGCTCGGCAAAAATTCTTGCAGGTTGGGGTACACAGGGGTGAAACATGACCGTACAAATGCAGTTTTGACAAAAAAAGTTCCACCCCCACCCTCGTTTTCGAGAAAATTGAAAAAATATATTTCTAAGACAAATAAACTCTGCAGGTCGGCAAAAATTCCTGCAGGTTGGGGTATACAGAGGTGAAACATGACCGTATAAATACATTTTTGATAAAAAAAGTATCACCCCCCCACCCTCGATTTGGCGAAAATGAAAAAAATATCTTTCTAAGGCGAATAAACCTTGCAGGTTGGCAAAAATTCTTGCAGTTTGGGGTACACAGAGGTGAAACATGACCGTACAAATGCATTTTTGACAAAAAAAGTATCACTTTTCCCGCCCTCGTTTTCGAGGAAATGAAAAAAATAACTTTCTCATGCGAATAAACCTTGCAGGTCGGCAAAAATTCTTGCAGTTTGGGGTACACAGAGGTGAAAATGACCGTACAAATGCATTTTTGACAAAAAAAGTACCACCCCCCACCCTCGTGTTCGAGAAAATGGAAAAAATATATTTCTAAAAATAAACTTTGCTGGTCGGCAGAAATTCTTGCAGGTTGGGGTATACAGAGGTGAAACATGACCGTATAAATACATTTTTGATAAAAAAAGTATCACCCCCCCACCCTCGATTTGGCGAAAATGAAAAAAATATCTTTCTAAGGCGAATAAACCTTGCAGGTTGGCAAAAATTCTTACAGTTTGGGGTACACAGAGGTGAAACATGACCGTACAAATGCATTTTTGACAAAAAAAGTATCACTTTTCCCGCCCTCGTTTTCGAGGAAATGAAAAAAATAACTTTCTCATGCGAATAAACCTTGCAGGTCGGCAAAAATTCTTGCAGTTTGGGGTACACAGAGGTGAAACATGACCGTACAAATGCATTTTTGACAAAAAAAGTACCACCCCCCACCCTCGTTTTCGAGAAAATGGAAAAAATATATTTCTAAAAATAAACTGCAGGTCGGCAGAAATTCTTGCAGGTTGGGGTATACAGAGGTGAAACATGACCGTATAAATACATTTTTGATAAAAAAAGTATCACCCCCCACCCTCGTTTTGGCGAAAATGAAAAAAATATCTTTCTAAGGCGAATAAACCTTGCAGGTCGGCAAAAATTCTTGCAGTTTGGGGTACACAGAGGTGAAACATGACCGTACAAATGCATTTTTGACAAAAAAAATATCACCTTCCACCTCGGTTTCGAGAAAATGGAAAAAATATCTTTCTAAGGCGAATAAACTTTGCAGGTCGGCAGAAATTCTTGCAGGTTGGGGTATACAGAGGTGAAACATGACCGTATAAATACATTTTTGACAAAAAAGTACCACTCCCCACCCTCTTTTTCGCGGAAATGAAAAAAATAACTTTCTCATGCGAATAAACCTTGCAGGTCGGCAAAAATTCTTGCAGGTTGGGGTACACAGAGGTGAAACATGACCGTACAAATGCATTTTTGACAAAAAAAGTACCACCCCCCACCCTCGTTTTCGAGAAAATGGAAAAAATATATTTCTAAGACAAATAAACTTTGCAGGTCGGCAAAAATTCTTGCAGGTTGGGGTATACAGAGGTGAAACATGACCGTATAAATACATTTTTGATAAAAAAAGTATCACCCCCCACCCTCGATTAGGCGAAAATGAAAATAATATCTTTCTAAGGCGAATAAACCTTGCAGGTCGCCAAATATTCTTGCAGTTTGGGGTACACAGAGGTGAAACATGACCGTACAAATGCATTTTTGACAAAAAAAGTATCACCCCCCACCCTCGTTTTCGCGGAAATGGAAAAAATAACTTTCTAATGCGAATAAACCTTGCACGTCAGCAAAAATTCTTGCAGGTTGGGGTACACAGAGGTGAAACATGACCGTAAAAATGCATTTTTGACAAAAAAGTACCACTCCCCACCCTCTTTTTCGCGGAAATGAAAAAAATAACTTTCTCATGCGAATAAACCTTGCAGGTCGGGCAAAAATTCTTGCAGGTTGGGGTATACAGAGGTGAAACATGACCGTATAAATACATTTTTGACAAAAAAGTACCACTCCCCACCCTCTTTTTCGCGGAAATGAAAAAAATAACTTTCTCATGCGAATAAACCTTGCAGGTCGGCGAAAATTCTTGCAGGTTGGGGTATACAGAGGTGAAACATGACCGTATAAATACATTTTTGACAAAAAAGTACCACTCCCCACCCTCTTTTTCGCGGAAATGAAAAAAATAACTTTCTCATGCGAATAAACCTTGCAGGTCGGGCAAAAATTCTTGCAGGTTGGGGTATACAGAGGTGAAACAAGACCACGTACCCTTATTGCTGCGAGAATGAGAAAAGAAATTTTCGAAGACTATTATCCGCTTTCATCGCGGCTTAAACGGTTAGTGAGAAATCTGAATGGAGTATGTGCCGGCCGAGAAGCCGGCTCTATAGCCGGTTCGGCCATTAGCCAATAAAGAACTCAGTTTCTATGCTTGTGAAGCGACGGCGTTCGATTCTCATGTGCATCTTTTTTTCCTCACACATAGAGGATATCCCAATTATATATGAGGAGTTTATCTCAAGTATCAACTTTATGTTGGTATGTTTTCCCAAGCTCGATTTTTCACATGGTGAGGAGGTCTTACTAAATTTTGTATGCTGTTTCTATTTCAGTTCAGTATCAAGTGGAAAACAAATGTTTTTTATGAATTTTTGATGGATCATGAAACTGCCCACTCCGAGAGTTCCCGCATGAAAAATTCATTTTCAACATTTCAATGATACCTAACACAATCGAGTATCAATTCAATAAATATGTCCGTGTCGTACTGTGGATTTTATAATGCGAATGTTATGTGGGCTTTAATTCCCTTCATACCAAACGAGCATTGAAAGTCCGTCACAAATGTAGGACAATAAGATCTATTAGGATCAACAGACGACTATATCAACACTTCCCAATATTATGTATCCATAATTCTTGAAACTTCAAGATCAAAGTTTTTTTTTCCAAGAAGGAGCATGAAATTATCTCTCAATTAGAAGACTGAAATATCATTAGGCATTCTAATCCTATTTCATTTGTCGGAACACACATAATTACATACCAAACATTTATGAAAATATTTCTCGTAAAATAATTTTCCACTTTTGAATGAAACATTGTGTCAGTCCATTTTGAAAAATACTTCAGGTGAGCTTGACTTCCGAGGGGTGGTAGTGATTTTTAACAGTCGAATAAGTGAAAATCGTGATATTTTTAGGACTATTGCGAAATATAAACTTAAAATCAGGTACAGGGTGAATATAGTGTATACATTCACAGTAAAATATGTCGGGTGAGTAACGTTGCTTGATTATTCTGATATCCGAGACCAACAAACCTGAAATAAGATTTCATTTTGTGTCTTCTCTTTGTTATACATACTTTGTTATTCATCACAAGATTTGGGTGGATTAATCATAGACTGATGCGAATTGTTATTGAAAACCTTCCATAGACAAGATAAATTTTCTTAGCCCTAGATAGTAATGTTATGAATCTTGAAAGATATTTTTATAACTACAGATCAGTATAGTCGATAAATAATCAATTCAGTCGCGAATTGCATTGGTAAATATCACAAAAAACTAAATATGTGATAAATTTCAGGATCTATTGGCATCGGAAAACAATTGAAATAGGCACGCAACCAATTTTCCACCAGTAATTATCGTAGCACATGTTCATGGAGTTCAAGGCAATTTTTCAACAAGAAAAATTTTGAGAAATTTTCACTTGGTGGATTCACTAATCAAGAACCCTTCTGGCCAACATAGCATAGGTGACCAAACGAAATCGGAACAAAGCAGGTAGCATCAACTGTGTTAACATTTTATGAAAACGCAGAGACCAATCGATCTTTGATCGAAAGGCATCTCTTTTCCACCATTTTTAATTCCGTCTTCTCCAGCGAGACTGGAAAAAGTCATACTTTTCTAATTTTAATATTATCACTTTCCCCTTCAATTGATGAAAGTCCCATAATTATCACATTTCAGTTTATTTGTCGGGTTTGAATTGCGCCAAATTTAATATAGGTATTTATCCAACGGAAGTTTGAAGTACGTTCAAACAAAAGAAACTGTTTCAACGGAAAAGCCATCTTCCAATAGGGTCGGTATAACCGTTGTGTGATCAGCCGATGATATTCTTTAGTGTGTGATATGGGGACAAAATATATATTTATAAATATTTTCAAATTACCTATTCTCGGTATTTTCGAATCATGTACCTCACAAGCGTAATAATTATTTCTCACGCGGGGCTCAATTCTCGATATCATGTGGATCTTATCACACATGGAGAATGACAGAGAGAAATGGAATAGATGTGTTGAACTGAGACAAAGGACACAACATCAACTCGAGAATACAGTCCCAGGTAGAAAATCATTTGAAAAAGCGAACTCACCACACAACTAGTGGAAAAATATACTCTCGAGGCCTTCGAAATAGCATTTGGCTCGATCCCCGTCGTCACTACAAGATTTTGGGGTGAATTTTAACTCGATCGGGGGTGAAACTGACGGATTTAAATATAGTCGAAAAGAGTGTCTTCCTTTCAGACAGAACCGAGTATTCCCTAATTATGCAAAAAAAAAACATATATTCCTAATATTCCAAGAATATATGCACGTCTTGAGCATATTCACAGAATATTGGAATAATTTCGAGCGAATATTAATGCAATAGGAGTTCTCTGAGTATATTCAATTCTCTATTATTCTTTTTCAGATATTTCTTATTTATCAACTCCTGTACATATATGTTCACCTATACAAGAGTTTATCACCATTATTATTTACTAGTTCTTGAACTATCTAGCTATTAGGAAACATTGTCACAAATTATCTTGAGGAAGTTTTTTTTTTCTGTGATAGATGTATTATTTTGTTGAAAATGAATATAGTGAATAATAAATGGAGACTCCACATATTTCAAACCCCATGTAAACAGATCATATTTCTATTCATAAACAGTATGCGAGTTTGAAAAGATATTCAGAATGCATTTCTACATTATCCGGCTAATGTTCTCATATGGATAGCAAATTTTGAGAGTCAAAACATTTGCTAGATGAAATAAATAACGAGTGGCAATTTTTTTTCGGAAATGCATTTTTATTTTCTATACTCCTTCAAGGTTATTCGCATTAGAAAGTTATTTTTTTCATTCCCGCGAAAACGGAGGGTGGGGGCTGTAACTTTTTTTTGTCAAAAATGCACTTATACGGTCATGTTTCACCTCTAGATACCCCAACCTGCAAGAATTTTTGCAGACCTGCAAGGTATATTCGCCTTAGAAAGATATTTTCTCCATTTCCTCGAAAACGAGGGTGCGGGGTGGTACTTTTTTTGTCAAAAATGAATTTGTACGGTCATGTTTCACCTCTGTGTACCCCAACCTGCAAGAATTTTTGCCGACCTGCAAGGTTTATTCGCATGAGAAAGTTATTTTTTTCATTTCCTCGAAAACGAGGGTGGGGGTGGTACTTTTTTGTCAAAAATGTATTCATACGGTCATGTTTCACTTTTGCATACCCCAACCTGCAATAATTTTTGCCGACCTGCAAGGTTTGTTCGCATTAGAAAGTTATTTTTTTTTCATTTTCGCCAAAACGAGGGTGGGGGTGGTAATTTTTTTGTCAAAAATGCATTTATACGGTCAAGTTTCACCTCTGTGTACCCAAACCTGCAAGAATTTTTGCCGACCTGCAAGGTTTGTTCGCATTAGAAAGTTATTTTTTTCATTTTCGCCAAAACGAGGGTGGGGGGTGATACTTTTTTTGTCAAAAATGTATTTATTCGTTCATGTTTCACCTCTGTATACCCCAACCTGCAAGAATTTTTGCCAACCTGCAAGGTTTGTTCGCATTAGAAAGTTATTTTTTTCATTTTCGCCAAAACGAGGCTGGGGGTGGTAATTTTTCCGACAATAATGCATTTATACGGTCATGTTTCACCTCTGTGTACCCCAACCTGCAAGAATTTTTGCCGACCTGCAAGGTTTATTCGCATTAGAAAGTTATTTTTTTCATTTTCGCCAAAACGAGGGTGGGGGTGGTACTTTTTTTGTCAAAAATGAATTTGTACGGTCATGTTTCACCTCTGTGTACCCCAACCTTCAAGAATTTTTGCCGACCTGCAAGGTTTATTCGCATGAGAAAGTTATTTTTTTCATTTCCTCGAAAACGAGGGTGGGGGGTGGTACTTTTTTTGTCAAAAATGTATTTATACGGTCATGTTTCACCTCTGTACACCCCAACCTGCAAGAATTTTTGCCGACCTGCAAGGTTTATTCGCATTAGAAAGTTATTTTTTTCATTTTCGCCAAAACGAGGGTGGGGGTGGTACTTTTTTTGTCAAAAATGAATTTGTACGGTCATGTTTCACCTCTGTGTACCCCAACCTTCAAGAATTTTTGCCGACCTGCAAGGTTTATTCGCATGAGAAAGTTATTTTTTTCATTTCCTCGAAAACGAGGGTGGGGGGTGGTACTTTTTTGTCAAAAATGTATTCATACGGTCATGTTTCACCTTTGCATACCCCAACCTGCAAGAATTTTTGCCGACCTGCAAGGTTTGTTCGCATTAGAAAGTTATTTTTTTCATTTTCGCCAAAACGAGGGTGGGAGGTGGTAATTTTTTTGTCAGAAATGTATTTATACGGTCATGTTTCACCTCTGTGTACCCCAACCTGCAAGAGTTTTTGCCGACCTGCAAGGTTTATTCGCATTAGAAAGTTAATTTTTTTATTTTCGCCAAAACGAGGGTGGGGGTGGTAATTTTTTTGTCAAAAATGCATATATACGGTCATGTTTTACCTCTGTGTACCCAAACCTGCAAGAATTTTTGCCGACCTGCAAGGTTTGTTCGCATCAGAAAGTTATTTTTTTCATTTTCGCCAAAACGAGGGTGGGGTGATACTTTTTTTGTCAAAAATGTATTTATACGTTCATGTTTCACCTCTGTATACCCCAACCTGCAAGAATTTTTGCCAACCTGCAAGGTTTGTTCGCATTGGGAAGTTATTTTTTTCATTTTCGCCGAAACGAGGCTGAAGGTGGTAATTTTTTCGTCAAAAATGCATTTGTACGGTCATGTTTCACCTCTGTGTACCCCAACCTGCAAGAATTTTTGCCGACCTGCAAGGTTTATTCGCATTAGAAAGTTATTTTTTTCATTTCCTCGAAAACGAGGGTGGGGGGTGGTACTTTTTTGTCAAAAATGTATTCATACGGTCATGTTTCACTTTTGCATACCCCAACCTGCAAGAATTTTTGCCGACCTGCAAGGTTTGTTCGCATTAGAAAGTTATTTTTTTCATTTTCGCAAAAACGAGGGTGGGGGGTGATACTTTTTTTGTCAAAAATGTATTTATACGGTCATGTTTCACCTCTGTATACCCCAACCTGCAAGAATTTTCGCCGACCTGCAAGGTTTATTCGCATGAGAAAGTTATTTTTTTCAAGTTACAGAATAGTTATTTATGATACAAGTGTTAAAAGTGGCATTTTATTTTGTGAGTGGGGAATATTGCGAAACGAGCGTTAGCGAGTAGAGCAACCCCACGAGCAAAATAAAATCACTTTTAACAAATGTATCATACAAAATTTTTTGTTCAACAGTTACTGCTAGTAAGAAAAAAACAAAAAAAATATAAGTTCCGTAAGGATTCGAACACACGATCTTTGGATTACAATTCAGATGCTCTATGCATCTAACTACATGGACTTTATAATTGACAACCATATTTTGTATTTCAAATCTAAATTGCAAGCATGACAAGCAGGTAAAAAACAATTGCCTAATAATTGTTGTTTATTAGTTACCACAAATTAATAAACGATCCTAGCTTCTTTGTGTTCGTAGCTATTACTGTTACAAATATAAATATAATGGAAGTTGGAATGGATGATTTAGATGATTTTCTTCCACCAGAAATTCAAGAAGCTGCAAACAGAGCAACTTTAGATCTGTTGCCTGAAAAATCACGGCAACAATATGATATTGCTTATAATGGATTCATCGAATGGAGTCAACTGAAGAAAGTTGAAGGCAAGTTCAGCGAAAGCGTACTTTCAGTTTATTTCGAAGAAAAATCGAAGTTATGGAAATCATCAACACTGTGGTCTAAATTCTCTATGATAAAAGCTGAACTGAAAATCAAGGAAAACGTGGATATAAGTAAATACCATAAATTAGTCGCATTTCTGAAACGAAAAAGTGTCGGATACCGTCCGAAAAAATCGAAAATTCTGACAAGGGAACAGATTGAAAGATTTTTAAATGAAGCTCCCGATACCAAATATCTTATGATTAAAGTGGCAACCATTTTTGGATTATTTGGAGCGTGCCGTCGTGAAGAACTCTGCAAATTGAGCGTAGATGACATTGAAGAAACTATACAGTCATTACTAATTCATATTTCGGATACCAAAACCAACATTCAAAGAAGTTTTTGCATCGTTGGACACTACGTGAATTATTACCGTGAATATGCTGTATTACGTCCAACTTCTGTTACTCACCGTCGATTTTTCCTGAATTACTCCAACTACAAATGCACTATTCAACCAGTTGGAATAAATACTTTTGGGAAGATGCCTTCCACTATTGCTGAATTTCTGAAATTACCAGATCCGCAGCAGTTTACCGGCCATTGCTTTCGAAGATCTTCAGCATCTCTGTTAGCGAATTCAGGAGCAAATTTGACTACAATAAAACGACATGGCGGGTGGAAGTCCTCAACTGTAGCTGAGGGTTATATCGAGGATTCCATTGAAAATAAAAATAAAATAGCTGAAAAAATGTTTCCTGGTATAAGTTCTAGTTCTCTCCCAGCATTATTTGATCATCCCACTTCAATAATAGCACCATCATTGATTGGCGATGAAGCTTCTGCAGTTACTTCGTCAGTTAATATCACAAATTGTACAAATTGCCAAATACATATTTATAAGTAATTTTGATTCTGATTGTTATAATAGTATTAATATCTGATTAAAGTGTTTCTATTAGAGAGATCTATATTACTGAGTATCCATACTAGCGATTGGAAAAAACTTTTAGAAACTTATCGTGACTTTTGTAAGATTATAAAATAGGTTTGACATATTTAATGAAATAATATGGAAATATTGGGAGTATTTGCACGAGAAAAATATATGATCAAAAGTTCAGAAATTATGTTCAGCCACGAAACTGATATTTTTGCACTCGGCGCGCGGTTCGCTAAGATGATCAAGAGATCAATTTTCATCTTCTGAAGATGCTAACCTTGTTAGCAAAAACGCGCGTCGAGTGCAAAAATATCAGTTTTGTGTAAGGTTAATTTATCTCTAGAAATCTAGAAAAAATGTAAACTTTCACACCAAAGGTTCCAATCTTATTGTTTATTCATGCACATGTTTTTATTTCAATCAACAGTATTATATGAACCTGCAAAAGATCATGGTGAATTGCGAAAATAAACTAAGTTGGTTTCAAGAACGCATTTATTTTTAACTGTAGAATGAACGAAATGATAATCTCTTAGATACTCTTATTACAAACTGTGATGAAAGAGGTTTTGAAATTACTTATAAAAGTAATAAAACTATAAAAGAACTAACTGAGTAATAAACATTATAGGTACTTCCATTTATAGTATCACATTCTTTCAACACTTTCTGGTATTCCATTCTGCATCCATATAATATAATAGTCCAGGGTCTCCACTGATATATGAATATATAGGAGATACAATTAATGCAGAACACATGCACAACCGCACATACATCATAACAGATAAAACGACGCATGAACTTCTATATAAGTTACCTGACCAAGACTCAAGACTTCAAGACTGAACTGAGAACTGAGCACCACGAAACAAAACTCGACATGGAATCGCAGATGCCGCACGCGCATTCATTTGAGGCACGAAATTGCATACCCCCACCCTAATTATTGAATATTGTTCATTGTCACAATTAATTACTTATCTCATAGCAAATTGTATATGTATTGTCATAAACCCTCAACCCATCTCTGATAAATAAACTCAGTGTCCATTATAGTGTCAACCTGTGACAATCAAATAGTTTCTTGGGGTAAATGTACACATTGATTGTGGCATTTGAACTTCAATAACTGCAATTACTCAAGTGTCAAGATTGTTTTTTTATTTGTAGCAAAGACTGAGATTTGAAGGTGGGAATGAAACATTTGATAGCCACGATTAAAATTGTGTTAGATACACCAGTTTATTTGGAGCATTTCTCTCAGTGCGTCTAGCGACAGATGTACATTTTGGCTCCCGAGCTGTGTACATCTGTCGCTAGACGCTTTTAGTATCCATCATCTCATTTGTCATTTTACTTTTAACACTAGTGTTAAAAGTGATTTTGTGAAAACGTCAGTTTTTAGTTCATGTGTCAATGAATTAAAAACGTCATTTTTAATGTCAGTTGTACAAAAATAAATTTTTCCAACTGAAAGATTTTATTTTCAATTTTTTCGTGTGTGTATTAACCATTCAATTATGCAATATTCGTTCAGTGAACCCGACTTGATAGCAGAAACTCATAAATCCAAGTCTCATCTGGAAACAACCTCCAGTCTTTCGGCTTATTCTTTAAGTATTCAACTGTCGATAGAGTCATGTCTCACACAGAAATCAATAATAAATTGACAATTTCACGAACAAAAGGAAATCGAGAACATCGAAGCTCCATATATACACATGCAAATGTAAACATAACAATCTAACCATGAACACAACAACACCACAACGGTGTTTCAAGGTCCATGAAAACTCGGAATACAGAACAAACGAAATGCCACCGAGTTCTTCTCCTGATTGTAATATTCAGTATTCAGTGCTAGTAGTCGACTGTCAACTGACATGGGCGCATGGGCCGCGTCTAACAGCTTACAGCAGCTGCACAAAATTGGACAATTTTCCAAGGTGAAAAGTCAAATTTTGTGAAGCGGATTTGTGGCTGAATACGCCGTATGGAAGCAGAGGCCAAGAAATACTAGAAAGAGAACTGCTGTATTCTGCTAGAAGCAGCCAATGGCCAATGGCCGCGCTAACGGAATACAGCCCACTTCACAAAATTTGACATTTCACCATGGAAAACTGTCAAATTTTGTGCAGCAGCTTTGGGCGCCGTGTTAGACGCGGCCATTGTCTTTCTTGACTTTGACATTTCAAATTTCACTCATTGTCATTCCGTTTTTGGGGCACAAATTTTTATAATTGGTGTATTTGTCTGTCTTCAGTCTTGTTAATCGAAATTATTTGAACATTCATAAGTAGGCATCAGATTACTAAGCTAAACGTAAAAATGATTTCAACATGGTTTTATTTTCATAAGCGAAAATTCGAAAAATATTTTACGGGCCACCTCTCCTATTATGTAATATCAAATTTACTATTTCTAGGAAAATGTCAGGAGCAGTAGGTAAAGCAGTTAAACCCCAACTTCGTGGACTCTTACGGAACCAGATCAAATTCAACATAATAGTAGCATTTGGAGTTGCAACTGCAGCAGCCCTAGCTCAGAAGATCTTTGTAAATGATGAAAGGAAAAGACTCTATGCAGAATTTTACAAGTATGTATTGTTTTTCATCATTTCTTATGATCAATTGCAACTTATGGACAAGGAATCTTTATATAGATAATATTGACCAGGGAGACAAGTAGTGATTAGGGATACATAATTCATGGCATATTGTTGTAATATCTCCTCAGGAAATCAGATTGTATAATTGATTCTGAAAAAACTTCACAATCACAATTGAATTTTGGTAAAGAACTGAGATGTTTCAAATCTTATTTGATTGGTCATTAACAGAATCTGAAATTCATACCATGCTGAAAGAGTCTATGCTTCTGCATCACTTTCTTCACAGTTGAGTTTTGCTCTATTATTATTTCATAATGAATGAAAGGAATAGTACAATTTCACAATGTTAACCTGTATTAAACCTATGTTAAGAGACTTAGATAAATGACTTATAAAATATACAACCTTCGAGATATTCTGACTACAAAATCCTAATAATAATTTATACATTTTTGGTTGAATCAGTAATTAGATATTGTATCACAGTGTGGGATGGTGTATTCGAGAATGTTCTAAACAATATTCAGGTGATCCAAAATTCAATTATCAAAATAATCTTCAGAAAACCTAAACAATTCGATACCAAACTATTGTATCATGAAACCAATTTACTTGTCAGAAGTATATATGCGCTCCAATGCCTCATTTGGATTCATATTGTTAAAAAAACGACAGCATTATCGAAACCAAAAGCACCAGATATACACAAAACCTGCCAGTACCTTTCTATAAGAAAAGCCATACACGGAGAACAATATTTTATTTTAGACCTAAATTATACAATATGCTCCCAGACAACATTGAGAAAATTTCTAACTTCACAACATACAAAAAATATATAATGGAATTTATCATCACGGACAATAAAGCCATTATGACCCTACTGAAAAATGCACCACTACAAATCCGAAGTTTTTGTTTCGCTTTACAAACTTTCTCTGTTACATCATGTAAATTCAACATACTGTAGCTATTCTACTTGTCCTACCATGTATGAACTGTAAAAGTGTCACCGTGAGGCGAAGATGGGAAGCAAAAGACAAGCCAGATGCGCTTAGTTTGCCCACCATCTATGTCCGTATGGTCCAAATGATTAGTACTTAGCAAGTTATGTAACCTTTTGTGTTTTTCGAAATAAATTGAATTGAATTATTTTTCAGAACCTATGATATTGAGAAATCTTTCAATGAAATCAGGAATAAGGGACTGTTCGACTCATGCGAACCAGACAACTGAAGATGATTAGAGGATTAGCAGCAATTAGATCTGTATAATAGTTTCAAACTCATTCTTTAGTATCTCGAATAAATTGATCTGAAAAATGCTAAATTTTTTATTCTCAAACAATAAAATATCACTTCCAAACTGCCATTTTTACACTTTGTAAAAGTGGCCGGTTGTGAAAAGTACATACTGACTTAGGGTTATAGAAAAAATCTACCAAAAGTCACCATTTCCTCATGGTTTTAAACATCTATTTGCGACAAACACCAAATACATTATTGATAGAATTTTGTTCCAAACTTGTTTTGACGACTGTCAAAAATTCAACCAATAACATCAAATGACATACGAAGCATAAAATATGATGAAAACATCGAGACTCAGTTGGATTTGATCAACATCATAAAACATGCTGAAAAATTTAAAGTTCACTAGATAAAATGCAGCTATGTTTAAGATTATTCAATTATGGGCTAGACTTAATTTTTTTGCTGCTTAGCGCAGTACTTTAATCCAAACTAAAATGCTCGCAATGTTTATAGAAAGAGTCGTTCTCGAAAAATCACAAAATTGAAAATTTCCATATAATTCTTTATTTGATTTCTGATCTGCTCAAATCGAATATGGATTTCATGCGTTGAATTGAATTCTTGCATACTTCTTGTAATACAAGAATGCTTGTTTATCCAAAACACTTTTTCATTAAATACCTACCTATCTGCATTCTTCTCGGTTACATAGCAGAAACAGCCTTATTCGGGTTCGAAATAAATACTTATCTAGGACGGTTCAGAAATTCAGAATAGTCAGTCACCCACCCTATCAATGTAGATATATTCGAGACAAAAAAACCTTCGCGCTTCAAGAACGGCTGCCACTGCAAGCCTGCCAGGAAGCATAGACATATCCAGGAAGAGAATTTGAGATTGAGAACGGCTGCCAGAATGTAGATTAAAGATTGTAGAATATTCTTCTCGAAAACGTACTAAATCAGGAGTAGATCGTACTAAGTTTTTTGACATCAAACTTGTACTAGTTTTCACTGAAATGTACCAACCGAAGAGTACCTCAACTAACAAGAGACGAAAAAGAGCATTTTTCGGGATATACATTTTTAGCGCGCATCCGCAAAACAAGTAGTATTTGTTTCATTTTTTGTTGCCAATACATACTTTCTGCCTCAAGAATGTATTGCTGAGTTGCCGACTCTTGATTAATTTCTGCCATTTACCGTGAATTCATTATACTACCAGGAATTATGTACGACAGCGTATTAGTATTAGGGTCACTGTAAAAATATAAAATATCTCCATTGACAGATTTGAATCTATCAATGCCAGATTAAATCTGTCAATTACAGTTTGAAATCTGTCAATGAGTCAATTTCGGATATAATTTAGAGAACTGAATCCTATAAATAAAAAAAATAAGATTTTTTATCGGAGTGAAAGTTTTCTGATGGAATATTAGTGAATTAGAATTGAAATTTCACCTCCAAAATTCAATAGTGTTAAAATTTTCCTTGGGTTCGTTGAAAAGTCCAAACAACACTTCACTACTTTTATTACAACTCTTTATCACAATACAATCACTTGAATTGCTCCACTAACTATCCAACGCTCTGATAAACTCACTCTAATACAAACTCGACACCTCGACTTTCGCACTTAGCAATAACAAAACTCCCTCCACTCAGCTCTGATTAGCTCTGCTCTACGAATAAACTGTCTCTAACTGTTGAATAACTGTCTGCTAATAATAACTGTCCCGCGATGAAGTGTCTCCCGTATATATACCTGCGTACGCCTATGGAGAATCTTCGAGAAGGGCCTTAATTATGTGTATCGAATTCTCTACGCTGATCAACGATTCCTGAAAAAGTGGCGTTTGCTCTCCGACCCAATTTTGATCATCCCGCTCAAACAATATCTCGTTATTCCCATCGTCACATTTTGGTCTCGTTAGGTGTACGACTTTCATTTTTGTTCATCTAGGCCTATGTTGAACCCTGTTCACCACATCATTCATCCTACGACGAGGGTTATACAGCCACTCTCGATCTCCTTCTTGAAATCCGACTGTATTTGCCTTCCGATAATACCGAGCCATCATCTTTTCAATGTGCTCTACCATCTCTTGTCACATAGCGAATGGAACTCTTCTTGATGGATGTTGAATCGAATAGACTTGGCCAATGTTGACGTTCAATTCGAAGATGTCACTTTTACTTCCATTGCGACACCTATGGTGGCTCTCACAGGGATGGCTTGTTTTGTCTTCACCCGGGCTTGTCCGAAATCCGATGGCTGGACGCTGCATTCAGGGACCTCATTCACTGTAGCACGAACTACTTTCTTCGATAGTGCAGGAATTCTCGCAGTTTCCTCTTTCCTCAAATTCTTCTTCTCCAAACTTCATAATCTTCGTTTCGTTGCCGAATGAAAACCCATAGTCACTGATCAAATCCATTCCGAGTATAAATTCATCTTCTATGTCTGCGACATACACTGTACCTGCGATTGTGAGTTGCCCAAGGATATCATCCTGTAATATCAGGCTTCCCTCGAATAGGTTCATTTTCACCAGTGACTGTTCGAAGCACGGAGTTGGAAGAAATAGGCTTCACGTCTTCAGGCCGAAGGATGTCACTGCGTACCAAGGAAACTGCAGCACCGGTGTCTATGGTGCTGGTGCATGTAACGTCCATTTCATTCATTTTCACTGGTATGGTCAGACTATCGGGTATTTTTCTCAACCTGTTAACACGGATGACCCTCGGTGACCTTGACCTCGCAGGTGATTGCCATAAATCTTATATGCTACGCTAGATGAGGTACCTAGGTTACTGTTTTGGTAGGTCTGGAGAGGGTCCAGCGTACTATGCATTTGATTGGTCGTTTTTAAATGTTGGCGCTAGTCAGTTTGACAAATGTCGGATTCTGTTTTCAGTGTTGTTGTCAGATTTATATCCTGATATTTCTGTCTTTATCGTGTGTTTTTATAATAATTCTGAACGTTTTTACTGTGGACAATTAGTTTAAAGAATAGTGGTCGCATTCTACATCGAAATGTGAAAATCTTGTTTGATTTGTAACTCCAAGTTTGAAAAAGATTCAGCCAGCTCTTGTCATAGGAATGTATGCCATGGGCGTGGTGTTGGTAGTTTAAGGAGCTGAAAGTAAACTATGAACAATTTAAATTTAACATTTCTTCTGGCAGTCTCAACATTTTATACATTTGGCTCAAAAATTATTTTCCTTTAAGATTTCCCAAGAATGTAGAACTGATAAGAAATGCTTAGTGTGAGATACTTGGCATTTCTGGAAATATACCTGTATATGAAGTTTGTGCTCTGATCACTTTTCTGTAGAAAGTATACGATCTTCACCAGCTTGCAAGAGGTTTTTACTAGATGGAACTGAACCAATTGCTCTATCAATATTGCAGCATATGAATATTGAAAGGTATTATAAATTACTCTCAAAATTTTATATTACTTATTTCCAGTTGATTCTAATCATGAAGTGGTAACTATAAAATCAACATAAATTTTAATACCTTTTCTGCAGGAACAAATCAACTGTTGAATTAGTTCCTGATGAGAGTGATGAAAAATCACCAAACACTGCTAGTATTTCAGATGCCGAGAAGGGAAACGATGTAACATTGGAATGTGTATTACAAAAACAAACTAAGTGGTAAATTCAAGATTTAAAATGGCTTCTCCAAGCGGAATATTAAATGCCACATATCACAAGATACATATTAGAATCTTCCCGCTTACTATTTCTAGGGAATCTGCTTTGGAGACAATAAAATTCACAAGAAAAGAGGAATAGGTCTCAAGTATACAAAACGAAATGCAAAATAGCCCAGAAGGTTCTCTTGGATCGAAGAGTAGTCTTTAACAATCAGAAACGGCAAATTTTTCGTTTGAAATCGAGACTGATTACTTACAAAAAAACAATGATGCATCTCAAGAAAAACATTTTTCTCAGCACTAGTGCTGATTCATAAATAACGAATAAATTCATTATTGCCCAAACCGAAAATATTTCGTAAAAGTCCTTTGACCTGTCGATTTTTATGTTCAATTGCGCACCTATCTTTCACTTTCAAATGTAATGTGGTCACCACTGTCTCAACAATGATGTTGTCAATGTAATTTTGCAATGGATTTTTCAATGATTTTTCATATTCGGTTAGAGGCTATCATTGAAAATCCAGTGATAGCAGGATTGATGGGATTGACTTCTAAGATATAAGCAAATAACTTTCTCATTCACCTAATGAGCATGACAGAGACTAGACCAGAGTCAAAGGGTTCGAAGTCTACGTTGCACTTATCGAACATATGAGGAAGTTTTTTGCCCATATCTTTGAAGTCGTTTGAGATAATCCTATCAATCCTGGCATCCTGTACAACTCACGAGATTGATACTAAAAAATTATTTTACAATACAAATGCATCACGAAACTTTCCAGCTGAAAGATGATGTAGCTTGTAGAGTATGAAGTTTGTTAACAAAAAATATACTGTTTAATAATCAATAAAATCCATTTCTCAAAATCACAGTGTTAAAAAATATATGGAAATTGAAAAATTGATATTTCGTAGAAGGAAATCTGCCAAAAGTGGCAACTACTACTTTCAATAATTAGCAAATTCAATGTAATCATGTAAATAACCATACATTGAAAATCGAATATCTTTTATGAAATATCAACAATGTATCATATATATATATATATATATATATATATATATATATATATATATATATATTCTCTGGTTTCATTCTGCGAAGTGTAAAATGAAACTGTTTACCGACCTCAATTCATCATAACCGATATGCAACTTGTTCATTTGTTTCAAGTTATACATGCCTCTGACTAATACTCAACCTTCAAAATCCCCCTTAAAAATTCACGCCACTGGATCATAGTACGCTATTGCCCCTTCACCCCCTCTCTACTGTACCCTTCTAATACCAAACAAACGCTACAGGATGCCGTATCTAGCGAAGCATATAAGATCTATGGTGATTGCGAGCTTGGCGGCATCCTAGTAGGTGAGTTGGACCTTGGTGCCATTCTCACCTCACATTCTCTCATAAAATGTCGTGATCTTCCACATCTATAACATTTCCTCTGTGGAATTCTCACCCAACAGTTTATTATGAGATGTCCCGGTTTCCCACATCTATAGCATTTTCTCTTCTTCTGGGTGCTCATTCTACTTATTAATGATTTGATCTCCTCCAGAACTTTCTCCACTGAAGTATTCGCTGTCCCAAATCGTTGTTCCGGTTCTTCTATTGAAACTGCACGCACTTTCGGCCTCGACGTGTTGAAGGCCGCCTCCACTTCCAGAAAGCGAACCAAAGCATCGCTATTTCTTTTAAAACTCGTCAATCGTAAAGTTCATTGAATTTCTGGGTCTCTCAGTCCGTCTATAAATATCTGCACTGCTAGTTGCTCCCTGAAATCTCCAGGCGCTTCTGAATATGCCAGCTGGATTAGGCGTCGAACATCTTCCTCAAATTCTTGCAGACTCTCATCTGATTTTTGTGTGCGAGTCTTCATTTGGGCCTGGTACAGGTGTTCTCGGTGTTGATCGCCATACCTCAACTCTAGTCCAGACTGTGACTGTAGAATGCGCTGTACCGAAAATATACGCATATTCTAAACAATTCGATAATCGAATTCGTGAAATAGAATCTGGGCTCAGGTCCGCATATTTCTCTTGCTATTCTATGGGTATCGTTTGCAATATACCTAAAGCTGGCCCTCTGAAAGCTAATATGAGTGCCGTAGCTGTTTCTTCTTAGCCCCATCCATTGGTCTCTGCCGCAGGCCGCAGCCTCAAACTGTCTACGATACATAGCCCAAGACGAGTGTCCGTCAAAAGTCGGTGGTTTTACGGGAATTGTTGATGTGGCAACCCTATCTCGGCGATCTTGGTTCTTGAGAAGAACTATCTGATTTTCTAGACCTCTCATTTCATTTCTCAACTCATTTCTTATCTCCTCTCGCACTGTATCCACTTTCTTATTGAATTCATCGTCCATTTTCCTGACGTCTTCTTTCAGTTCTTCTTTTAGTTCTTCCACTCGTACTTCAGTTTTATGTAACACATGCTCGAAGAACTTGTCTGATGTTCTAGAACTTCATCTGGAAATCTGCTTTTCGTTGTTTTTCTATTTGCTCTAATTCATTCTTTTGATTTGCTAGAATTTTCTGGAGATCTCGTTTTTTCCCTGTTCTTCGAGAATTTTCTGGAGTGCTTCTTTCCGTTCTTTCTTTTCATTTTCTCGTACTTTGAAGTCGTTTCTTGTGCGCTAGTGTTACAATGCCATTTTTAGTACGTTATCTGATTTGATGCATTTTGAATGCATTTAGAATTTCAGCATAGAACAAAGAACTCATTGAGTGCCAACTCATATATGTGGTTCCATGGTTTGAAGTTTGAGCTTTCATCATCGAAATCGTAAGCTATATTTTGGCGATTAAGCTTCTCAAGGTGTATTTTCATGGCCCTTAACTACTGCAAGTACAGTAGCTTTTGACAGATTTCACTGCTCGAGCAGTGACCTTCAGAAGTTGAAAATTTTTAGCTTCAAAGCAGCAAAGCGAATGATATTTCGTTAATTTCGTAGCCATTTTGAATATCTATAAGGTCGAATGTGCATAGGCTCTTGGATTTATTTGAAATTAGTTAAACTTTTGTCGTTTTATTTAAATTTGTTGTTTCAATTAGTTTTTATATTCTACATAGTTTTGAATATTGTTCAGATTTGTTTTATTTAGAGGGTAGGTTAGTATTTAAAGTGTGGATACTGTTTTTTTTTGGTGAGGTTGAGCTAGACTAATTACTCCATTTGTGAGCATGTTCATCGCTGCGGAATAACCGTGGCTTAATAGGACGTTTGTGAGGATTTTGCGCGGATTCTGAGCGTATTGACTCCTGAACAAAAATGTTATTCGAAACAAAAAGTCTGAGATTAGTACCTTTAATAGGATTATGATGTTATTATTTCTTATTGAAAAAAATATTGTTCTGTTATGAATAAAATAAATTTTATACAATTTCATTTATACGAAAACTTGAGCTTGGAAGGTAGTACTTCAAGGTACTTACAAACATCGCTATGGATTGAATAGCGATTTAGTCTAGTCATGAAATAGAACTCCACTGAGATAAACAATTCAGTTCATCCAATTCTACTTTAATTATGTTGATTTTCCATATCATTATTTCCAGGTCTATTATCTGTTGAATCTTTTGAATAACTATCGATATTGAATATTGCAATGGTTATTGAAATAATCGATAACTGTTATAGAAGAATATGAATAAATATACACCATAAAGATTTCTGAAATATCTTCGAGTAACGTTATCTATTGAAAAAATTTTATTCGCACCAAAATTGCATTATTGGTCTCATTCTCGAATATTTTTCAATAATCTAATGATAATCAAGAATCAATAGGCCTCCGCAGAATAGACCTGATTGGGAATCTACTAATCGGCTCTCAGCCAAACAATGTAATAGGGTTTTCGGTGTACTTTTTGGAAATCATAATCAAATACCAATAAATATAAAGGGCATAAATGACAAATGACATGAAAATCGCAGATTCCACCGCTTTTATCCCCTTTTCATGGGACAGTGAAATTTTTACTGCATTTGCAGCAAAATCTCTAAGGAGTATGCGCACTTGCAGTAATTCTATTGCTCCATGAAAAGGAACCTTTATTCGATGTCCTCTTGAAGCGTGACGTCATTAATTTTGTTTTCACAAAAGTGAAATAGCTTAAGCGGATGGTCAAGTCAATCAAAATAAACAATATTTATTCCCTCTCCTTTACTACTTTCCGCTTAAGATATGACGGGCGTTCTCTAGAGACCGCCAGGTTTCGCTTACAGCGTCTTAAAGACCAATCAGAAAGCTGTCGGATCGTCGTACGATCGGATTTCGGATCTGTCTGAATCCAGCCAAGATCGCCAAAATATAGCAATATTCAAGTGAGAACTGACAAGCTGTCAATAGTCATTCAAGTCAAGATTCAAGACCAATTCAGTTTTCAATTTGCCTTTTAAAATTCGTGATCATTTTATCTTTAATAGAATGAATCATCAGAATAGACAAGTATTTGTTACACATAAAACGTTACCCCTGATAGGTAACTAGAAGGAATGTGTGATTAATAATGTATTTTTACTGTTTTTTCAAAATACATACCTTTTTTCTTGGGCTTTTTGTGTTTCGAAAGTTGGTAGTGTTGGTAAATTTCAATAAAGCCTAGTACAAGTTTGATGTCAAAAAAATGGGTGCGCTGCGTAACACCCACATTTCGTAACACCCACAGTGCGTAACACCCAAATGTCATAACACCCAAATTTCGTTATGCCCACACTCTCCGAACATACCCGAATGATGCACTGTTGCAAAATTTACCGGATATTCTGCAATTTCCTGTTAACCCAATCTAACTTAACCTAATTAACCTAACCTAAAAGAAGGATGAATTTGGCAACAGCGCATCATTCGGGTTTGTTCGGTGAGTGTGGGCATAACGAAATTTGGGTGTTATGACATTTGGGTGTTACGCACTTTGGGTGTTATGCACTGTGGGTGTTACGAAATGTGGGTAGAACGAGATGCTCCCAAAAAAATTAGTACAATCTGCTCATATTTAGTATGTTTTCGACAACGTAGGTATATGGGAGGAAGGTTACGAAATGTCATCACACCGATACCTCCATATTACCGGGGCGTCAATGAGGTTAAGGTGAAATTCCACTATATACTAATATGCAAGTGTATTTCAGTTTCTGGTATCTGATTGGTAGGTAACAACAGATAGCCAAAAAAATTACTTGCTCCCTTAATAAGATCTATGAATATTCGAGTATATTGAAATTCTAACTTTATGGTGGTCAAGACTAAATGTCACTTGAGAAAAAGTGTGGATATTCATACTCTTCGTATTTTTTCGAAAGATAATTCAACTCGATCTCGATATGTGTGAAAATTGAAAACGAAAGCAAATGAAAAATTGATGAATGTATATCGTTGGCGAAAATCCGAAAGGAATATCTTTCATTTGAAAAAACTGGGATTGTTCCTCATGCAGCAAGAAGTAGTTCGCCAGAGTATGATAATTCAAGGATCTTTTCCGAAGCCAAGAAAACGCTTAAGCTTTGTATTATACTTTGAATGTTATCTACGTATTCTAATGTATAGGGTTCAATTTATATAGGAATCCAAATGAATTTCGGAACAAAATGCCTTTTTATACATACCTTTTTTCTTGGGCTTTTTGTGTTTCGAAAGTTGGTAGTATTGGTAAATTTGTAATCATGCAACGAGTTGTGATATAGTCCATTCGTACAAAATGAGTTCCATGATTGTTCGTGAATGAAATCATGTAGTGTATTTGAAAATAGCATTACTAAAGAATAAACTGATGAAGTAACATCGGATTGATTATGCAGCAGTCTTGAGTAATAAGAGATTGAAATTACTCAACTTTATTGAGACTAGTGCTTGAACGTTCCCTTTGAAAAGTGCATGAAGGTTGAACTTCTTATTACTCAAAACTACTGCATAAATCATGTGTTAGTTGTCAGTTTGAGACACATTTAATAAATGATGACACTGCACAAATATAATCATTTGTTTTGAAAAGTAAGGCTCTACTGAAGCCTAATAGCGTTCCCCAAGTGTTCAAACAGTCCGTTATACAGCACTTGTTTCCTGGCATAATAAATGATCAAAAAGTTTTTTATACAACACAACTGAAACGAACAAGAACCCATGCAAGAAAAAACACCAAAAACTTATTCTAGAAACTTATTAAGAAACTCCTTACACTGATGAAAATTGAACAAACGGCTTTAAATACTAAAAAAATGATTCCCTAAACTCCACAAAGACAAGACAGAATACACAACGCAACGCAGGTATGCTGTGGGCTGTGACAACACAACAAATCTTTTACTTTTACCACAAAGACACCAAGAGACCAGAGACAATCAGTAATCAGCCACATTAAACATATATGTTTGTGTGTTCTGTGACAATTTCTCTTCAGTTTTTCTGTTTATATTTGGCTCTATGTGGTTATGTCACCTATAGAGATTTTTAATTTACCCAATTTACCCCAGGATTGCCAACCTCGATTTCCCCGAACCCTGCCCCTAGACTCAGGTACCCCTTCGCCTATAAACTCGTGACATTTTGTAACATTTCAATATATGAACGTTGATCTAGTACAAGTTTGATGTCAAAAAAATTTGTACGATCTGCTCAGATTAAGTACATTTTCGAGCAGAATTCCCTTCAATCACAATCTTCGATTCTCATACAGGGCTGCCAGAACTAGTACATTCGTACTAAATTCAGTACTTTCAAGTCGTTTTTTGTTCGCTAGTTTTACAATGCCATTTTTGGTACGTCTTCAGAAATGATACCTGATTTGGTACATTTTTAGTGCATTTAGATTTTCAGCATAGAACTCCTTGAGTGCCAACTCATATATGTGGTTCCATGGTTTAAAGTTTCAGCTTCCAAAATCAAAATCATATTCAAGGAGTATTATGCAATGCGATTGACAAACGGGGCATATTCATTATGTCCTCTTTTACCAACAGTTTGTTATTTGATGATACCCACACATAAAACGAAGTTATTCCTGATGGGTAACTAGAACGAATGTGTTTTTTACCATTTTTCAAATCACCCGATCTTTTTTGAGCTTTTGGTGTTTTGGAAGTTGGTAGCAACCAACCAACTAACAAGAGACAAATTTTTTGTCGAAACCTTTGATTTAGGTTGTATAATATTGAGAGGAAGTACCTACGTCACAGCATTGACAAATATACTAATTGATATACGGAGAAAAATAACACAGGTAGTGATTGAAATTTGTAGAAAACTGTACTACACTAAGAAAAATATCATTGTTGATTAACATCCGTTTTCGTTATGATAATCAATATATTTTTGATGGACTAAATTGTTCACAAATTTTTCCTATTGTCACGAATCTTCTAGCGCTGGCCCGGACGATCGTAAACGCAGGGATCGGAGAGCAAATGTCACTTTTCCAGGAACTATATATATATATATATATATTGTTACGATTCTCCTGCTCTATAATTTCGAGTCGGTCGACGTTTCGGTTCCCACTTCGGAATCGAAGTGATTTGGCGTCTAGGTCTAATATGTCTCCTTATTACCTGTGGAAGGGACGGACCCTCGACAGAAGCTACTGTCGGATGAGAACTCGGGTCATGTACTGGGGAGGTATGACCAGAAAGAAGTGGTTTCCATGTATTGGGAAGTCTTTGCGAATGGTCGCGTTTTTTTAAGACAATTAAGACGTTTTTCAATTTCGATGGCTTAGCAGGTAATTCTGGTATGGAGGGTTTTTGTGGCCTGTTTCTAGATGATGTTGATATAATGCATATGCTCTACTGGACACTCGTCGGTTTGTCTAACCGATTTATGTTCATCTGGGACAGTTAGAACATGGTATTTCAAGGGCGTAGCCAGGATTTTGTTCAGGGGGGGCAGGAAAGGAAAAACCAATAACGAGTATGATCAATTTGTATTGTACTAATAATAACCAAAGAGGTTCTTCGCAAAACCGTTTCAAAACTTCACTTTCAATGACGTCCCTATTTTCTTCAACCATTTTTCTGTGTACACTCAGCATACACAATCCGTTTAAACGGTTCTCCAACAAAGTTGATCTCAGCCATGTTTTGACACGGCGAAGGGTAGAGAAGGGCCTCTCTATACTACTCTGGTAGTACACGGCTTTGCCAAACGAATTAATAGTCCTTTTTATTGTAGTAGGAAAGAATATTTCTGCTTGTTATGAAACTTGAAAAAAATCTAGTTCTTTAAGCTCTTCTTTCAACAAGCCCTTGTCCTTCCAAAGTTTATACCACAGTTCAGTGTTTCATTATCGAAACTTTCAAAATGGTTATATTGGCAAAAGTTTTGTTATTTCTCTTTAAAATCAAAAAGTTGCATATTCAGCATAGAACTGGGATGTAGCAATATCAATCTAAAAACGCTGCTCCAGTGCGGATAACAGGGGATCTAAATAAGTTATGGAAATAGATCGCTTCCAAAAATCTGATGGAGACTCAGCAGGGTGATTGGAAGGATATTGTTGGCAAGATACAACTCGAGGGACTTGTGAATCAGTCCAAATAACAGCTGCAGTTCTGGTAGAAATATTCAAAATATTTCGGATATCATTGTCCGCGTTGCTGCGAGGGTCTTTTATAACAGACGTTATTCTTTGTAAATGATTCATGCATGTATACATGTCGAAAGTCTTTGACTCTAACGCATTGTCAACAGGTTTCAATATGCCTGAGTATTTGGCATGTATACATGTCAAAAGTCTTTGACTCTAACGCATTGTCAACAGGTTTCAATATGCCTGAGTATTTGGCTAACAACCCAAAGCCTAGTATCGACAGTCCGAGGCAGCTCGCTGCGAATGCCTCGTGGCGGATGCTCGGCTTTGCCTCGGACTGTGGATACCGGGGTTGCTCGCTATGAGGCGTTCGCGTCGCGCAATGTGAGGCGAGCAACCCCGGTATCCACAGTCCGAGGCAAAGCTGAGCATCCGCCACGAGGCTTTCGCAGCGAGCTGCCTCGCACTGTCGATACTAGGCTCAAAGCATATAATAAATTAGGTTTTAGTAGCAGCGCAATGCAACTGGTAAGCACCTTTCCCTTCTTAAGAAACATTCGAAAGACCCTCGACAATATTTGCGAAATTTCCTTCAAAGATAGTAACACTCTTTTATTTTTGTGACCAGCGTGTCTCACACAAAGCTGGAATGTTTGGCACGTACTTTCTCTGAAGAAAAGGTTTTTGGAATAAGTTTATAATATCCTTCATACTGCTTACAGTATTCCGAATTTCTGGAACTTGATTCAAATCATTTACGACTGAGTTCAGTTTGTGGCTTGCCCAATGAAAATACAAGGCATTTTTATATTTCGCTCTTTCTGTACACAATAGAGATGCGTTCGAGTTTCGAGTCTATCAAAGAAACGTATACTGAGTTTCCGTCTTTTGTTTAGGATACCCGCATTCCATTGTTTAGAGATGGGTATTGGGTATGCCAACATCCCAAATGGCACAAGAACGTCCAATGGAAGTCCAGTGGATGTACGTTATGGACTATACGTTCATTCACTGGACGTCCAGATAAGATACATAAAACATCCAATTAACGTTCTATTGACATCCAGGGACCAGGACTTTGGACATCCAATGGGGGTCCATAATGAACGAACATTGTATGTTCAATGGACATCCATCGGACGTACATATTAAGTGCAATAGATATCCATTGGACGTACATATTGAGTACAATGATATCCATTGTACTTTACATGTACGTCCGATGGATATCCATCGAATATACAATGTACGTCCAGTGGACGTTCATTATGGACCCCCATTGGATGTCCAAAGTCCTGGTCCCTGGATGTCAATAGTACGTCCAGTGGATGTTTCTTGAATCTCATATGGACGTCCATTGGAAGATCGTACATACATCCAGTGGACATCAATTGGACGTTCTTGTGCTATTTGGGTGAAAGTAGAACAATTCATAATTGAAAATGGCACAATATATTCAAATATATATTTATCACTTCTTACTGTATATAAAACAAAAATAAAATCTGAAGAGAAAAATTTCAACAAAACTATTGATATTTCCTAAAAATGAATGGAAGTTAGGTCTCATTTTATATGTATAAATTAACAAAAAAAAACATTGTAGCGATTCAAATATGAAAGTTGCTATATAGTAACATAGACTTTTTTGTAGAACTGATAGAGACCAACATTTTGGGTGAACATAATGTTCGTCTATACCGAACCGTTTAGTCAGCGCACACATAGGTGAATCATCACATCCGACTTGATTTACATATACTATAACAAGAGTTCTTTTCTACACAAACAACTTTTATTATACTAAAAATGCAAGAATAAATTCTGGGGAATAAATTCTGGGGAAGAAATTCAACAAAAACTCAATCTTTCCTAAAAATGAATAAATTATTTCATGTCAATACATGTATGAAAAAATTTATTTTTTTTCCTTTGCTCTTCTGAGCCATATCATGATAGCTTCTTCAATTACTTTCTTGTTCTCAGTGCTGTTAGGTAATTTAGCAGCTTCTGCAAAAAAGTTGAGAGTTTAAGTTCACACTGAAAGCAATCTGAGATGGTGGAAAAATGTATGGATTTCAGGTTGATAATAACTGACAAACATTTGTGGACATTTTAAACACGACATAGTTTCATTTTGTTGCATGGCCATGACTAGTACTATTGATTTCAAAATGGTAACAGGACTCACTATCTGTCGAAGAGATATTTTTTGAATCAAATTATCCATCAGTAGTATAACAGTCGCATTTGTGTTAGGGTTAGAACTAATTCTACCGTGATCAGAATATAAAGCTGAACTGGTTGAAGGACTATCACACTTTGGTGACTGCAAAGAATCAATGCAGTTGTTGAATAATGGAACTGTTCCACCACTGATTTTCTTTATTTATTGCAACTCGGACCCTTTTGAAATATGCAAGTTCGTATTTCTAGGTTGATCAGACGAACGATTGATATTTTTTTAAGATGTACACTGAAAATTATGGTATAACCTCACTTTCACTGAAAATAGTCACTCATCTTGTAGCGCTTCCTGTTTATGTGTAGTTTGAAAAGAAATACTAGTAATGACAAATATAGAAAAAAAAAATCTAATTTTATATCATCAATTTCAATATTCTGGGCAAATGCCACTAACTCAGTGAAGACGGGGTGGATTAACAATAGGTGTTCAAGGGCGCCATATGATTCTGAACTGCCCAGAATAAAAGATTGTCTTCAAGTCCCACACAAACCATGAAATGTAAAACCTTGTTAAAAAGAAAAGATGATACTGTAGATACTTACAATATATTGACTTTTAGTACGATCAAAACAATCAAATAGACGATAAGTAAGCAATGAGTTAATCGATAAGAGTATATGAACAAATCAGAATATTTGCAGAAATTATCATTCGAATGTTGTGCGATAAGTAGTGGAAATTCCCGAATAAGCACGGATTTTACCCCACTATAACCCAAAGTTTAAGCTTAAACTCAGGCGCAGGAAATAAAAGTATGGTACCAATTCGACGCAATGTACGTAATTTCCGCTTTCCACAAAAAAAATAACGGTGATGTATTTGGTTAAAAAAATATTAATAAGTAGGCCGTAATATCTGACAATTCTCAATCTGGGTACTTGCGTGGTAGAGTAACTACTGGCGTCTTCCTCAGGTAGAGACGGCTCCAGCTTACATCCAGAACCTTTTTGAGCCTGATGTTGATCAAATCTTGAGCGTAAAAAAACCCTTTAAGAGAAAACGAAAAAAAATCAGTTAATGACACCCTCCCAAAATCAACGAAGTCTGAATGTTTATTCAATCAACATGTACAAAGTCCAGTTGGCCTCACATGTTCAATTGATCACCCTGTATATATTAGATCATCCATGATTATTCATCTAATCACCCTGCATAAATTTAGGGGACCCTCAAATGTTAAATTGATCACCCTGTATATATTAGATCTTTCAGAAATATTCATCTAATCACCCTGCATAAATTTGGGGGACCCTCAAATGTTAAATTGATCACCCTGTATATATTAGATCTTTCAGAAATATTCATCTAATCAGCCTGCATATAATATGGATGATTAGCTTGAGTGAACAACCTGTATGAGGATACTAATTGAGAGCAACTGGAAGAAGTTCCAAATAAATTAGTATTCGTTTCCATTTATTATTATTCTTCTCGGTAAAATGTGCATGGCCCTTGATCTTAAAAAAACAAAAAAAATAACAAGGGACATGGGTACTTCGGAAAGATTCCGCAGAGCCATCCTGTAAGCGAATTCATAAATAGTACTGAGATAGTATGCCCCGGGGTGTTGTTTGTTTTTTATAGATTCTAGGATTCAACCTGAATAAGACAGTCAATAGGTAAGTATACAAGGATCTAGAATAAGCATACCTGAACAGAAAAGGAGAATCTGCACATTTCCCTTCTCCGTGGTGCGATTCCTATCAACGAAAGAACAGAATTCAGGTAATGGGACAACCAGAGGACAACATATACATCCCTTATATTCAACAACACTCTCCGGACAATGAGCAAGTTTCGGCTATTCTGAGTGCTGTTGGTACAGCACCTTAACTTCGTAGGGATATTGGGGATTTGTGATCAGCTGGACATACAAAATTCTCTGTGCCAGTTGTAGTTGATTCTTTTCTCACAAAACTGACACCATGATCAGCCACTCTCCGGTGGCCAGAAGAGCACCCAGGGGTTTTTTCCGAACACATATCCTGTAGCGTCAGCTGTCAACAACCCAAACAATTCCAACTTTCGGGATGTTTTGTGAGAAAATGGGGCAACACTCGTTTTTCCGGGATGGTCATGCTTAAAGACAGGTTACCTCAGAACATATTGCATGAGTTTCAGATCCTTGGTTCGCGTGAGATAGAAGCTAGATGGGATCTTTTGGTAAAATACATCGAATTCTATGGGAAAAGACAACCTTTCTCCTATAAATACCAGACCGATTTCCAGGGTAAGGCAGTTCGTCTTGGACCTTCAACCATGCAAGAACTCTTCTATTGGACCTGAATTCTTCCCCGGTAAATATAATTTCATTATAAATAAGGAATTATTTGATTCCTAATAGAAATTGACATGTCGTATTTAAAATTACAAGTACAGAACACGGAACTCGACTAGCACGGAATAGTAAAGTTTCGAAGTGTTTTTTTTACGATGCCTACCAACGATGACGACAAAACCGGTTTACAGCCCTACTTTCGTGGCTCTTGTTGTTATATTCCCCGTGGATCCATATTCATTAAAACACTGTACTTTTGATGATGTTTAAGAGCGCGGATTCAGCAGTGCTGCTGAATTTTCCGATAGATGTCCATACTGTGAACTTATCGTAATAAAAATTCAGAGATCGAAAAGACATCGTAGAAGTCAACCTAGCCAGTAGTTCTCGCTATTCGCTAGTCACATCATGTTTCAACAGGTGTCGCTCGAAAGAAGACAAATCTAGATTATTCCATAACGCGATATTTCTTCCACTATGTTCGTAAAATGCATATTAGTATAAAGTACAGGGTCGGCCTGGGTGCGGATTGTGTCCCGAAATGTCTGCATAGGGAAAACTGAATATGAAAACTGAATATGTTTTGGAGCTTCGCATTGAATTTTGTTACGAGAAATTTTGATTTTTTGTTATCAATTCTATTGATTATTTAATTTAAAACACATTGTTTTATGATTTTTGTGATTATCAATTACTGAATAGAGCCTGATAAAACATTTCAATTTCTTCATTCAATTTAAATATGTAATTTGATTTCTCTACGAAGAGTAAGCAAGGTAGACAAAACATGCAGGAAAGAATTGTTGAAATCGCAAATATTGATTTTTTTTTCGTGTTATTACAAACTGAGTTTCGCTATGGAGTTCCACTGCAATAGTCACCGTATATCTAAATTAAATCGATATCTTATTTAATTTATAACAGACGAACTTGCCATGCCCAGGGGGTTTTCAGGATAGGAAAGAAACTTTTATTTTCAAATTTGTGTTCTTCAGATTTCCTCCTTTTGTATATTCTTTATCTTTGTTTCTTTGGACTGAATGTATTTATTTTCATCTGACGTATCAAAATTTAAAAGAGACTTTATAAAGGTGTATTCAAAAAAGAGCATGCGCTATAGAAATTGCAACTCCGGGCCAAAGGGTCGTGGGCCGGCTTTGATGTCGAAAACACCGAAACCTCACTAAGCATTTGCGCATCGTTGCCAAAGCTGCTTTTTTACATAGGTACTTACTGTGATTTCATATATAATTTATTTATAATTTTTATTCTATCTAGTCAATACAGTATTTGATTGAATTTATAGTATTTTATAATAAAATTGAACCTAGATTGCATCGAAACAGATGATGCATTGTAATAACGTGTTTTTTTACTTTTTCTCATATGATACAAAGTTTCTCCGAACCTTACTTCTCCGTATTCAGTATTTTTTTATTTCACTTGCAACAAATTTTATTTTGTGTTATCGCATAAATATTTCGCAAGCAGATTCTCAGATGTACATCGCATAGACATCGCCAAAAAAGTTGAGTGTGACTGTGAAAAAACTGAGTTTATGTGAGGTAACGGCAATATGATGGCGATATATCCCTGATGGTCAAAGCTGAGACATAGAAGCGACATGTTTGCTGGGCATAAATAAAGTGAGTATATAATATGAAGGTAGGTTGGAATGTGAACTAAGCCACGGAGGACATGGTGGACACTTTGAAAATGGATTATATTTTGCATTTCACTCACTGCAAAAAAATGAACTAGAGTTCCTATTGAACGACACTTCCATTTCAAGGACTTCGAATTGCTGAAATACCTATACCTATCTATCATAAATGCTGACTTCATTTGTGGGTTGCAAAAAAATAATTTGTCACTAGGTTTTTTTCTTAGGCATAAAATGGTAATTCTTTCCTACAACGCTAATTTATGGAAATATTTTCAATTGGTTTTATACGAAAAAAAAAATAAAAAAATAAGAGATTAACAATATGCAACAGTTTTACCTTGATCATGATATTGGGATCAAGGAGTGCATCTGGCAACATCAATATCGCTAGGACGGCGCGGGTAATTTTATGTTCTCAAAAGTTTTTCCTCTTTTTCTGTTATTCATTTGGTAATTGTACTTTTCACTTGTTGTCTGTTGGAACTTGGAGCACTTGTGTGACCACGAAATCTTTGTGCTTTCGGTTTATACCGATTGTGTATAAATTATAGTGGATAATGAAGTGCATTTATTATTTACGTAAGTTTGTATAGGAATTCTGTTCAGCGGAACTTGATAATTAGGTGCACATGGAATCTTTTTGGACATAACTATTTCAAATACCTACCTAATTCGAATTCCTACACTTCAAAAATGTTTTAGAAGCAACACCCTGATCACCATAATGTGTCAACATTTATGTTTATTATCACTATTTGAAAAGACATCAAGTTGATAAACAGGGTTTGTGATCATTTCGGAAATTTCGATTTTGATTTCAGAAGAGCTCTCATCTCGGCTCCTATGGCTTGTGGCTTCTCCTCTCTACAAACAATATTTGGAATTCTATGAATTTTCTTGAACTCGCTCGATAATATAGATAGGTTATTGTTGTGAAGAAATTGACCATTATTAGGATTTCTTAAAATTTCCTTTAATTTTTTGATAGAATATTTATGGTGAAATCAAATTTTCCATTCCTTGAAATAGAATTGACAATGCTTGTAGAATACCTCAGATAGAGAGAAATACATAGCATTATTTAGGTATTTGAAATCTTTTGAAATTGTTTTAGACGTCAATCCAAAGTCGCTGTTCCTGAAAATTCTGGAAATGAAGATAATATTGATTTTAGCCCGTTGGCTGATTCACATCTTCATCCAAATGTGAATGAATCACCAGAATGGTTCGTATAGGAAGTTATTGTATATGATATACAGTGTGTTTACCCTAAGGGCTTACCACCACCTCCGTAAAATCGTTATTATTCGGGATTTTTTTGAAAAACTTTTTTGTTGGATAGGTATTCGAAATGTCTATTCAACAATAGAGTGATTATATTTTTGGGCTGTTATCGTAGCCAACTGTGACCAATTTCATTTACCCATATTTCAAATAGTATACTACCTATTAGGGATTTTTTCACGAAAAATAATGAATTCTGAATCAGGATCACTTGAAACATACCTGTACCGATTTTAATCATCATTGAATACAGTGTGTCCGCAAAAACGAATCATTATTTTTCTAATATTTCATCGAAAAAAATTTACTATTGAGGTTTTTTTTGGAAAGAAATGATTACAAATTATTATTGGGGATAATCCACCTAATTCTCTCACCTATACACTTTTCAATACGTCGACGATTGTTGTTCAATACCTTCTTTCTCTTTCTTCTAGATACACATAATTTTTTTAATGAAAATCGTTAGCGAAATATTTGAAGTAATCCTCACTAATAATCTGTAATGAATTATTACCAAAAATACCACAATAATAAATTTTTTTGATGAAATATTGGGAAAAAAATTGTTCCGGACATCCTGTGTTATATGATGATGAAATTCGGTACACAGAATCAATTATCATTTTTTTCAATCCCTGATAGTATTTATCGAAATATATGTAATAAAACGACAACAGCTCGAAAATATAGCCACTCTATTGTAAGATAGGCATTTTAATTACCTTCCGAAATCGATCAAATAATAACAATTTCACAGGGGTGGTAAGTCCTTAACGTGGACACACTGTATATACCTCTCATTATTAAATGAATAAACGTTATAATTATTATTATTACAGCTCTGAATGGGAAGCAGATGCGTTCTCTGATAGGTTTGTACAATAATATGAAGTCTGAATTATTATTTTATATACGGGGTGTCAAATTAGCCCGATATATTTTCTACATTTTTGGAATTCTGCTGATCTGCTGTATATTATTATTTATTATTTGTATCGTTTAATTTATTTTTGGGCATGCCATTTACAATGAGTTTCAGGATCCCTCAATGGTGTTCCAAGAAATATATACCACACCATCCAAAACAGTCAGGCTGGACGTCCGCTGAATATTCTTTGGATAAAAACTTTACGTCCATCGGATGTCCAAAATATCCTTAATAGATATCCATTAGATATCCACTGGATGTCCATGTGTTATGTGGGTAATTGGTGCAACTATAGACTATTATAGAAAGTGTTTAGGCATTGTTACTAAATAATTAGAAAAATATATCGGGCCTTGTTGAGAAATTCTATTTATTTTAATTCAAAAAAATATCAATGTTTGTAATACAATAGTATCGAATTAATTTCAAAACTAACATTTCAAATTCCAAAATAGACATTTGTATTTCCAAAAATATAAAATGTATTTCGCAATGCATCATTTGAATTTCAAAACTGGAAAATCACAGTCAAACGTTAAAATATTTACATTCATCCTGACGGAACGCTTCTGGTCCTGCCATATATCACTCATTAGTTTGTAGTAGTATGGCAGGATTTTCAAATTTTTTACTTTAGAAATGGCTGTGATATGCAATTGAAACAGGTATATATATAGGTCCAAAATTCAGTCTTGATCCAATAATGAAAAAAGACATGCCTATAAAAAACATTCTAGCAGATGTAGATTATATTACTTCATTTATCACTGATACAAACAAAAGAAACATCACCATAGCTAGAGCTACCAATATCATTACAAATCATGTACTTAATTCTAATATCAAAAAACATGATATTTTATCTACACCCGTACTCTAATAATACACTTATATGCCCACCACCCGTTTTATAATGAAATCCATTACGATACAGATTTTCATTACGATACAGATTTTCAACCAATAGAAACCCATTATTTTTCAATCAAGCATGATGTGCAAGCTGTGCATTTTGACGTTTGTCAAGTCAAAATCAGTAGGTATTGAATTTTTGAAGAATTCAGTCAATTTTCGATAATCAAATTAAAATGTCTTATAGCAGTGATATAGAAGAATTACCAGCGACTCCTCCACAGATGTCTTAGACAAGAAAAAAATACAATCGAAAGGATTATATTTTTCATTTGACAAATGCAACACATATGTTGTTATTTTTATTCAAGTCGAATGTGCTTTCATGGCCTAGTGGTCAGCGGCGCGGACAATGATCATAAACGTCCCGGGTTCAAATCCAGACCTCGGCAAAGACTTTTTTTCATTTTTTTTCTTCTCATTGTTGTATTTTCCGTGGTTATACCATTAATTATAATTCTGTAGAATTTTTCAAAGAAATACGATTGATTACCTACTATTATTGTGTTCAATATAAATACCTAATATTAAAATATTTTTAGTTCTTCATTATTTATTGGGTGTAGATAAAATAGCGTATGCAACTCTCATGTAATGGTTATTAATACACTCGCATAAACCATACGAAACTCACCTTCGGCTCGTTTCGTATCCCGGTTTACGCTCATATATTAATAACCATCATTACACGATCGTTGCATAATATACTATTTCGAAATCTTTATAACAAATCGAAACAATTTTTGAATGATAATCAAAATTTGGTTCTTATTCAATCAGACAAAGGTCATGTCACTGTCATCATGGAAAAACAGCAATACTTAGATTTATCCAATGATATTATTAATAACAGTACTTCATATGTTCAACTGAATAATGATCCAACTTTTCAAATACAGAGAAAATGCAATAATTTGATCAAATCTTTCAATGATACTCACCAACTTGATGACAATGTTAAGAAAGAACTCACTGTTTATAATGGCATTTCTCCAATATTTTATTCCTTACCAAAAATTCATAAACCTAATTTATCGATGAGGCCAATTATAGCTTGCATTGGTTCTCCAACAGAAAAAATAGCTTCTTTTTTAACAAAAATTTTGTCTAATGCTTATGATTCAGATAACATATATTCAATCAAAGATTCCTTTGAATTTTCAGAAAAATTTAACAAAATTAAATTACCAGATAATTATGTCCTTGCTAGTTTGGATGTTGTCTCACTTTTTAGTAACGTCTATCTAGATATTTGCCTAAGAGCAATTGATAAAAATTGGTATCGTATCAGCAATCACTGCACTATCAAAAAAGATTATTTCATGAATTTAATAAGATTCCTCTTCGATAATAACTATTTTTCTTTTGAAAAAAAATTTTACAGACAAACTTTTGGAAATCCAATGGGATCTTCCATTTCACCTATTTTAGCTACTTATGTTATGGATGAATTACTAGACACAATTATTCCTGTTCTTTCTTTTAACATATTTTTCATAAATATATATATATATATATATATATATATATATATTTATATATTGTATATATATATATATATATATATATATATATATATATATCACTATCACATCACCTCCAGTGATGATAGCCAGCTAGTGAGACAACTCAGACCTAGACGCAAGGTCACTAAGTCTTGAAAATGGCTCCGAAATGGGAGTCGAAACGTAGACAAGTAAATCTTTCCAGACGCGGATCAACCGGAAGTTCCAGCCAGCATATATATATATATATATATATATATATATATATACATATATACATACCGGAACACTCCGTACATAGAAAATGACCTTGTGGAGACATATGATTATTGTGATATAACCATACGACAGTTTGCCAATATCAAGTTACGCGAAATAATAATACAAGTTTTGTTCATGTTATCTAACTTATATATTCATTTTTTGGAAGAATAAATGGCCATAGATTATCAAACAAGTGGTGGATCCAAAAACCCCCTTTGGCCAGTAAATCGCCTGCGCACAGGGCCCGAAATTATCATAAACCGGCACTGACACTTAGTGTACATGAGATGACTTGTAGTCGTCACAATAACAGTTATTACAGTCAACTGTAGTTTGTCCTTGTCATCTTCTAGCCACCAACCAAATTGCTACCTACTGAGTCTCTATCTTCACGCCAAAGGCTGAACTAATATCAAGCTAGATTTTGATACATTCATCGCTGACGCTGAGGAGATTTAGTAAAATCATGCTTTTTTCACATTCTTCCGGGTTTCTTCCGAATGGTTGCATTTTGAAAGTTGATATTCAGGCAGGGTATAGTCCAATATAGTAGGAAGGACATTTTAAAATATCATCACAATCTGTGACAAAAAAAATTTCATTGTTTACATTTTTTGATCGTCAACAGCTTTCTTCGACAAACGAATTTCAAATCCAAAATGGTGTTAGTACCTTAATTCAACTTTCGTCTTTACGAAAATATCATAGTTTTTGCTATCGGACTTACCGTTCGGCAGAAACTCGTTAAGCAATAGAGGTATGTTTACGGAATTTTGTGAATCCGCCCTCTTAATGATTTAACTAGGACACAACTTATCATTGCAAGATTGTCGAGCGGAATGAATATCTAACAGATGACAACCTCCTGTCAATGTCACAGGACACATGGAACATTAAATACATGGTACATATAACACGTTTTCTTTTTTCCTTTTTTTTTTAACTAATTACAATAATACAGTAAATACAATTAATCACTATCAGTAAAATTGTTATTACAAATAAAATCTTTCAAGTAGGTTGGCGGTTTATGTACACGTTTCAACTTAGTTTTCTCACTTAACTGTGTATATTGAGAACTATCACTATGAACAGATAATTCAATATGGTCATTTAAGGACAATTCAATACTAGTTTCAGTAGTAGAATCAGCAGAGAGCATTTCTTCTGAATCATCACCACTAGTCTGAGTTTCAATTTCAGTATCATAGCAATCTTGTGCAGTATTACTGCTACCAGTCGCAATTTCATCCACATCTGAAATTTCTAATACAATAGGTTGACAATTAATATCTATGGGAATTTTATCATTTATAACTGTTGAATTAGAACAGATATCAAAGTCGTACAAAATACAGTCATTGTCTTCAATATTTAAATTGGATTTGTTGAGGAATTTTCTATTTCTTCTATAGACACATCCATAAGAGTTTTCAACAAGGTATGATCTTTCGTCAACTATATCTTTTATTTTTCCCGTTTCCCATACTTTCCCTTTTTGAATTAGTATGTTTTCTCCTTGTTTAAGTTTTGGAAGATCTTTTGCATGTCTATCGTAAAATTGTTTTTGCCTGAATTGTTTTGCTTCCAATTTTGATTGTATTTCAATGGGATCAATTAAATTTGGTTTCAGTAAGTTTTCAGAAATAGGCAATTTCGTTTTTATAATCCTCTGTAAAAACAGCTGAGATGGTGAGTATTTCATCTGCGGAATAGGTGTTGAATCGTATTCCATCAGAAATAAAGGTAAGTCAGATTCATTTTTACATTTTTTCAGCATATTTTTGACAATACCGACACATCTTTCTGCTAGGCCGTTGGACTGATGATGATGCGGGCTACTGAAGACTAGTTCAAAATTCCAGTCTTTTGCAAACTCATGAAATTTTCTAGAATTATAGGGAACATTATCTGAAAAAAATTTATCAGGGATTCCAAATTGCATAAATTTATTTTTGCAAAAGTCAATTACTTCATCTGCTGTTTTGTTCTTTGTTTTAGAAACCTCTATCCAGTTAGAATAGGTATCTACGATAAGCAAATAATTTTTACCATTGTACTCAAAAAAATCGGAATGTAAATATTGCCATATACGGTTAGGTTGCTCATGTGATAGTAAGGTTTCTTTCTGATTGGAATTTCTATTAATTTGACAAGTCACACATTTACTTATATATAATTCTATATCATTAGATAAATTAGGCCAATAAAGGATTTGACGAGCTCTTTGTTTAGATTTTTCAATCCCAAAATGTGGTTCGTGAATTAACTTCAACATTTCGTTTCTTAGACTTTTAGGAACAATTATTTTCGAATGGAGAAAAAGTAAATCATTAGAAATATATATGTTTTCCTTCATTTTATAGAAAATCTTGAGATCATTTGATAAACCTTTGGAACTATCCGGCCAAGAAGTGACACAATATTTTTTAACTTTTGATAAGATTTCATCAGAATCAATTTCTTTAATGAATGTTACTTTTTTTTTCATTTGACATAGGTATATCATTGGACAGAGAATGAATAATATATTCCATTTCTGGATCATCATCTACATGGTCTTTAATGAAGGCACGAGATAAAACATCTGCAACTAACATATCCTTTCCAGGTAGATATATGATTTTAATGTTATATTTCAATAATTTTAGAAGCATCCGTTGTAAGCGTAAACTAACCTTCTCTAGATCCTTTGAAAAAATGGAAATTAGAGGCTTATGGTCGCTTTGAATTATGATCTCGTAGCCATACACAAAATAATGAAATTTTTCAACTGCAAACACAATAGCCAATAACTCCTTTTCAATTTGAGCCCATTTTCTCTCAGAATTAGACAAAGATCTAGATGCAAAACTGATGGGATGTCCACATTGGATCAAACAAGCACCTAATCCTTGACTACTTGAATCACATTGAATTATAATTGGCAGTTTTGGATCGAATATTTTAAGTAATGGGGGTTCAGAAATTAGTGATTTAAGTAAATCAAATTCTTTTTGATGATCAGTAGTCCAAGAGAAGGGTATATTTTTCTTTGTAAGTTCCCTCAAATTCTTTGTTAATTCTGACAGGTTTGGAATGTATTTTGAGAAAAACTTCAATAGACCTAAAATCCTCAAAACTTCATGTTGATTTTTTGGTGGCTCAATAGCTATCAGAGCTTCAATATTCTTTTTATAAGGTTTGACACCTTCAGAAGAAATGACCTGACCCATAAAAATTACTTCATTCAGTTTGTACTGTAGTTTTTTATAGTTGAATTTCAAATTGTTTTTCAAGGCTCGGTTTACTACTTCAATTAGAACTTTGTCATGTGATTCTTCATCTATGCCAGAAATGATAAGGTCATCGAAATAGATATCTACGCCAGGTATGTCTCCAAATATTTCAAAGTTCTTTCGCTGAAAAATTTCAGGCGCACTGGATATTCCAAAAGGAACCCTATTAAATCTGTACCGTCCAAATGGAGTATTAAATGTGCAAAGATCAGCACTCTGACAGTCTAACTCAAGTTGCCAAAATCCATCTTTCATGTCTATTACAGTAAAGATACTTTTCCCAGTCAATTTACTTATAATATCATTGCTAGTGGGGATCAAGAAATGTTCTCTACGGATATACTGATTTAAAGGCTTTGGATCGATACATATTCTTAAACTTTTATCAGGTTTCTCTACTAACAATAGGTTATGTACCCAACTTGTAGGATAATTGACTTTTTGAATTACATTTTTAATTTCAAGATCATCTAAAGTTTCTTTAAGCTTGTTATGTAATGAAAATGGGACTCTTCTTTGGCATTGTATAACAGGTTTTGCATTTTCAGTTAACTGAATTGAGCAAACACCTGGAATTTTACCTAATCCATCAAAAATATCTCTGTATTGATCATATAAATCTTGTTTGGTTTTCAGAGGTGATGCTACTGAATCAATTCTACAAATCAAGTTGAAATTCATACAATCTTGTAAACCAAACAAGGCCTCTGTTTGAAAATCGACTATGAGAAATTTCACATTATTTGTTACATCTTTAAATTCACACTCCAAAACAATTTCTCCTATTGGTTTAAATCTAAAGTTGCCATAAGACACCAGAGTAACTGGACTACTCTTCATATGATAATTAAGTTTCAATTTTTTCAAGATATTGAATGGCAAAACACTACAATCTGAACCTGAATCAAGTTTGAATTTAACTATATGACCATTTACTAATATGTTTTCAAACCAAGATTTGTTTATACCTTGATTGCATGCATTGATGTACATATGATTATCAGGATTCTGGTTATTCTTATGCACTTCTTCTTCCAAACTTCTAACCTGTTTTTCATCTTTCCGTTGAGGAGTCTCATATTGATTAACTTCCTTTGCATTGAATGGAGTTTTTCTTCTCTCATCTTCACGAAGAACATTGTGGGGGTCGGAATCTTCATCAGCTTTGTTTTTATTTCTGAAACATGCCTTGGCAAAATGTCCCATTCCTTGGCATGATGCACATGTCTTTCCATAGGCTGGACATCTCCTGGGAACATGTTCATATAGGCATCTGGTACACATTCTTTTCTCTTGCTGGTAGGTTTTTACATCCTTTCTCAGGGCATGAACTTCTTCTTCTGGATTTAATGTTTTTAAATGTTGTTTACTCAAGGTGATCGACTTACAATAGTCTACAATTTTTGTGGTGGTTATATCTGGTTCTCTAATTAGTCTAGCTTGGATCTGTTTGTCATTTACCCCTAGAATTAACCTATCCCTTATCATACGTTCTTCGTAGCTGGTATTGCAATCCTCCTTTTCACATATAAAACTACATAACTTAGCTTGAGTTTTTAGCTCTGTAAGATATTGTTCAATTGTTTGGGTATCGGATTGAACAAGATTATTGAACTTGAATTGGGAAAAATTGCAGTTTAGGGTAGTAACCCCGATTTTGACAAAATTTTTTTTGGGGGCTATTTCGAGGCCCCTGAATACGAATCTGAAGTAAAATCGCCTCGCTCTTACTTACTTTTTGATTTACAACCCATCAAATGTCACAAAAAGGGTATTTTTAAGATCAAATTTCTTCCACAAAATGCAACCCATTTGCCTTTGCTTCATATCAACACAATCTAGAGACATTATACTTCACGCATTTTTGGCACAGTTTGCAGCATTTCGCATTTCCAACTTTGTAGATTGTATTGAAAATATAGGATTTGGATTAACATTTTGATAGATTTCCTATATTGACAGAAAATAATAACATCTTCTTCTTCTTGTTTTTGTGAGTTCGACGACTGACAGGTATGTATCTATAACAAACAGATCATGTTCCGATATTCCAGTAAATATGGTCGTTCCGATTTTACTGAAATTCACTAGTATACTTTTTGCGCTTCCTATCATGAAACCCGGGTGAAACTCCGATTTTGACGAAAATTTCACAGATGCTTCAAATCATAGTAAAAACACCAGAACCATTAAAATTATAGCGCGGAAACCCCTATTACTCACCGAAATGTCGGCCGAGCGCGCTTTTCTCTTACTATTTCACTTCTTTTTATTTTCTCCGCTTTTTGTACAGAGGTTCATCCCTGATTTCTTGGTGAAGGTCCACAGTAACATATATGCGAGCGAAGCGAGCGCGCTTTTCTCTTACTATTTCACTTCTTTTTATTTTCTCCGCTTTTTGTACAGAGGTTCATCCCTGATGTCTTGGTGAAGGTCCACAGTAACATATACGCGAGCGAAGCGAGCGCGCTCGGCAGACATTTCACTTCTTTTTATTTTGTCCGCTTTTTGTACAGAGGTTCATCCCTGATTTCTTGGTGAAGGTCCACAGTAACATATACGCGAGCGAAGCGAGCGCGCTCGGCCGACATTTCGCAATTCCGCGCGCGCGGAATTGCGAAATGTCGGCCGAGCGCGCTTTTCTCTTACTATTTCACTTCTTTTTATTTTCTCCGCTTTTTGTACAGAGGTTCATCCCTGATTTCTGGGTGAAGGTCCACAGTAACATATTCGCGAGCGCGCTTTTCTCTTACTATATCACTTCTTTTTATTTTGTCCGCTTTTTGTACAGAGGTTCATCCCTGATTTCTTGGTGAAGGTCCACAGTAACATATACGCGAGCGAAGCGAGCGCGCTCGGCCGACATTTCGCAATTCCGCGCGCGCGGAATTGCGAAATGTCGGCCGAGCGCGCTTTTCTCTTACTATTTCACTTCTTTTTATTTTCTTCGCTTTTTGTACAGAGGTTCATGCCTGATTTCTGGGTGAAGGTCCACAGTAACATATACGCGAGCGAAGCGAGCGCGCTCGGCCGACATTTCGCAATTCCGCGCGCGCGGAATTGCGAAATGTCGGCCGAGCGCGCGCTTTTATATCACTATTATATCTTTTTTCTCCACTTTTTGTACAAAAGTTCGTCCTTGATTTCTTGGTGAAGATCGACAGCAATATGTCCGCGAGCGAAGCGAGCGCGCTCGGCCGACATTTCGCAATTCCGCGCGCGCGGAATTGCGAAATGTCGGCCGAGCGCGCTTTTCTCTTACTATTTCACTTCTTTTTATTTTCTCCGCTTTTTGTACAGAGGTTCATCCCTGATTTCTTGGTGAAGGTCCACAGTAACATATACGCGAGCGAAGCGAGCGCGCTCGGCCGACATTTCGCAATTCCGCGCGCGCTCGGCCGACATTTCGCAATTCCGCGCGCGCGGAATTGCGAAATGTCGGCCGAGCGCGCGCTTTTATATCACTATTATATCTTTTTTCTCCACTTTTTGTACAAAAGTTCGTCCTTGATTTCTTGGTGAAGATCGACAGCAATATGTCCGCGAGCGAAGCGAGCGCGCTCGGCCGACATTTCGCAATTCCGCGCGCGCGGAATTGCGAAATGTAGGCCGAGCGCGCTTTTCTCTTACTGTTTTACCTTTCAAAATAGAAATTTTCAGGTTAACTATAGTGAATTGAGTGCTTTATTTTGATAAAAAAAACCTCAATCTAAATAAACTTCAGAGAAATCAGAAAAAACCAAAAGAACAATATAATAATGAAATACTCGGTAAACTGCAACATTACGAAGTTATACTTAAAAGTGGAGAAATAAAATGCCATGTTAGTTATTGTGACGGTTTTTTCATATTGATGGGTGTTACGAATAAAGCTGATGGAGTTAGATGGTGTTGCAACGGTACAGTACGAAAAAAGAAATCTGAATCCAAGAGATGTACAAAAACTTAATTTTTCCACCATATGGCAAAATTTTGATTTTTTTTTAAATCTTCTTATTTATTTCTTTTCCTGTATGGAAAATTGTCGGTTTTTGTTATTCCCCGCGCGGAATTGCGAAATGTCGGCCGAGTTCGCACTTTTCTACTACTAATTTACTTTTTGTTTCTCCACTTTTTATAGTAATTTCAATTTAAAAACAAAACCTTAATTCAAATGAAATTTGGATAAATCAAAAATTAAAAGAAGTCATCCAAGAGTCCCTCATCTACATCGCCCTCTTCAATTTCATCAGTAGCGTCTACTCCGCCTTCCTCTTCAAATGAATTGGGATCATATAGATCCCTAGCCAACATAAAAAAAATAACCAAGGGGTCCTGGCCGAGCTCCTTGGCCATTTTTAAAAACATGTACCTTGCTAGGTATCCTCCCAAAAAACAACTTTTTCGGTTGGCATATGGGCCAGCAGCTTTCGCATGACGCCTTAAATTGAAAAAGTTATCACCAATTGAGTAAGAAGTTCAGAAATAATTACCATGAGCTTTCTATGCTATTTGTATGGCATCCAGTGTCTGGGTCCTTGAAATTTATGGAATGGTTCACTTTCAAATGTGAGTAATTAAGATTTTCAGAAATGTTATCGTAGGCTTTCCAGCAATCCGAGTAAATAGTTGTACCTTTTTCGATGAACCGTTCAATCAAGCCCAGAAGAGTGTCTGCAGTCCTGTCAGCCACAACTACCATAAAAACTTTTCCTGACCCCCTCTCATATCCACCAAAAACCCAGGAACCCTCAACTCGGTGACCACGATGATATTTTCTTTTTCCAAATTTGGATTCATCAATTTCGACTCTAAAAAATTGCGGAAAGGCGTCAACAAATTTTCTGCCCCGACACAACACATAAATCTAATTTCTTCTTAGCTCAATAATATCGCAATTTGACAAATTTGTTCATTAAAAAAAGATCTTTTTTTATTCAATTTTTTAAGGTAGAACCATAAGCCTAGATCCGACTTATTGCCGAATTAATTTTTATCATTCTAGTATTGCTATGGTAGTGAAACAATATCGTTAAAAAAGATAAAAATACCAATTTTATCAAACAAATCTATTGAAATAGTGCGGTTTAATCAAAATAACTTACATTTTGCCAGGTCCCCCAATTTTAGACGTTTTTGTTATGAATGCGTCAAAAACTACTTCTCGACAAAAATTGGCCCAGTCCACAGCAGTATGCGCAGCAATGGAAAATTCATGCATAATGCGTCTGAGGGGATCTTTATTTACCCACATATAGCAAAAACCCACAATTTTCCATAAAGGAAGGTGTGTTTTATAAAAAAATGTTTTGTACCGTATGGATGCACTAAAAATGGGAAAATATATAAATAAGTTTGAAATTTATGTAGATGTTGAAGAAAATTACGTTTTTGTACATTTCTTGGATTCAGATTTCTTTTTTCTTACTGTGCCGTTGCAACACCATCTAACTCCTTCAGCTTTATTTGTATCACCCATCAATACGAAAAAACCATCACAATAATTAACGGGGCATTTTATTTCTCCACTTTTAGGTATAACATCGTAATGTTGCAGTTTACCGAGTATTTCATTATTATTTCTCCATGTGAAAATTGCATCTAAATTAATTTTGTCAGACATTGTCAACTAAATAATTCCGGAAATTGTTTATAATAAGTGACTACGGGTCAACGCTTTCTTGATTTAAGATGCATGGTAATTTTTTCTTCATCAGAAATTTATAAAGTCATTCAATTCAAGAATGTGCTAATAAAATGAATGGATATGCTTAAATAAGTGTGTGTAGATTGTGCTGATATGAAAGAAAAGACCAGGTGGTTGCCTTTTTGTGGAAGATATTCGATTTTGAAATTATCCGTCTTCTGACATTTGATGGGCCATAATTCAAAAAGTAAGTGGTAGCGGGGCGTTTGGACCTCAAAAGTGTGTTCAGAGATCTCGAAATGACCCCCAAAAAAATTTTCGTCAGATTCGGGGTTACTACCCTGAACTGCAAACTTTAACGAATATCGGAACATGACCTTTTTGTTATCCATATCTGTCATAGTGTCACTAACCCTAGTAATCGAACCCACAGAAACAAGAAGAAGAAGAAGTCATTATTTACTCACTGTCAATAAACGAATTGAAAGTATTTTTAATATTTTTATGCTAATTCAAATTATCAATACATAGTTGGAAATACTGCAAACTTTGCCAAAAATGCGTGAATTATATTGTGTATAGATTGTGCTGATGAAGCAAAGCCAAATAGCTTGCTTTTTATGGAAGAAATTTGATATGGAAAATATCCTTCCTCTGACATTTGATGGGCTGTAAATCAAAAAGTAAGTGAGAGCGAGGCGATTTAACTTCAGATTCGTGTTCAGGGGCATCGAAATAGCCCCCAAAAAAATTTTTGTCAAAATGGGGGTTACTACCCTAAACTGCAATTTTACCTTGAATGTTTCCATGGGTATTACTTTCTTTGGAATGAAGTACTCATCATAAGCTTTCAAAACGTTTTCAAGGGTTTTCGTCTGCTCCGCTGGTATTGTATTAAAAATATCAAGCCCTTCATCGCCTAATGAATTCAATAAAATTGCTATTTTAGTATCTTCTTCAACATTTTTCTTATTTGCTGCTCGCAAATAAATATCAAATTTCTGCTTCCATAATGTCCAGTTTTTTTGATCGTATTCTGTTAATGTGTTGGGTGGTCTGAATGCCTCCATTTTGTGCCGGTTTCTATCGAGTTTGGGTATAACCTAGGCCCCTCGTTTTACACTTCTTATCGTTCATATGAGCTCAAACTAGCTGCTCTCGTCTCCACATCTGACACCATGTTATATTCCCCGTGGATCCATATTCATTAAAACACTGTACTTTTGATGATGTTTAATGATTTAACTAGGACACAACTTATCATTGCAAGATTGTCGAGCGGAATGAATATCAAACAGATGACAACCTCCTGTCAATGGCTTCGTTCAGCGGTGCACAACCGTTGAGAATAATCACTAAACGTGTTGAGCCGCTGCTCAACGGTTTCGAGTGATCAATGGTGCAGCGGTCCGTTCAGCCGAACACGTTGGCACATCACTCAACGGTTGAGCACCGCTGAACGAAGCCATTGTCACAGGACACATGGAACATTAAATACATGGTACATACAACATATAACACTTGTTAATTGAGAGATATTGTTAATTCTAGCAAATTGTTATGTTAACGACATGTTTTCAGCTTCCATACTATTGTGGTCTAACCAACTTGGTAATTTAAAGACAGGTCTTTAATTGTTATCACAATGCTAGCAAGCTCATGATATCAGTTTTAAAGACATTGTTACAACACAAAATATGAATAGTCTGTAGTTATGGCTTTCAATCCAGAACTTATTTTTATTTTTGATGAGATTGCAGATGAAGAAGACCACATTTGACTACAATTGAGGATTCTCCAATTGATTTTTAGGAATGAATTACGAGTTACTAGAAGACATCTTCGGGATGTTAGTGATCCCTTAACTTTACCAGAAGGAAATTTTCACGGAATCTACCGTTTGTCGAGGCAATTAGTTATCGATCTGGTAGATGAAATATCGCCTCAGATGAGAAACATCCAAAGACATCAGATAGCGATTCCTGCAATTCATAAAATAATTGAAACACTTTACTTCCTTGCCCAAGGAAGTTATCAAAAGTGTGTTGGGCAGGATTACTTTTTACCCATGACTCATATGAGTTATAGGATAGAATTTCCTCAAACTGAGCAGGAGAAAACCATTGTCAAACAGGGCTTCATGGATTGCCATTGATTGCACACATATTGCGATACAAGCTCCATCATTTCACGATCCAGAAATGCCTGGAATTGTTTTTTTAAACCGTAAAGGATTTTATAGCATAAATGTCCAGATTATAGTTGATGCAGATCTCAAAATTCTAAACATCAATTCAAGATTTCCTGGATCTGTTCATGATTCAGCAATATGGACATCCTCCTTGGTCAAAACACATTTGGAAGTTACAAAAGTTTGAATTTTAGGTTATATTGTGAACAGTGTTCTGTCTACGTGTTCAGGTGTTTTCAATGTATTGAAGATTTGCTATAGCAACTTGTTACTTTTCGTATCTTTAACTTATCTTAACAATAGTGACACGAAAGTACGGATATGATAACATATCGTTAACGAAGTTGTTAAGTTTCTGTTAACTTTACGACCTTGTTGAGTTAACAAGTGACACCATAGTAGGGCTGTTAGTACGAGATTCCGTGATTTCTTTCAGTTATTTAATATCAAATCAGTTTCTTTCAGGTAAATTTCGTATATGTTTAAATTCTCATGTACTAATCATTGATTCTTTACACTTTATACACACTCTGTTAATATGATCTCCGGAACTACGCCGTTGAGACACTATTGATGGAACTCACACTATCTATTTAATATGATCTCCGGAACTACGCCGTTGAGACAGTATTGATGGAACTCACACACTCTATTGATATGATCTCCGGAACTACGCCGTTGAGACAGTATTGATGGAACTCACACACTCTATTAATATGATCTCCGGAACTACGCCGTTGAGACAGTATTGATGGAACTCATACACTCTATTAATATGATCTCCGGAACTACGCCGTTGAGACAGTATTGATGGAACTCACACACTCTGTTAATATGATCTCCGGAACTACGCCGTTGAGACAGTATTGATGGAACTCATACACTCTATTAATATGATCTCCGGAACTACGCCGTTGAGACACTATTGATGGAACTCACACTATCTATTTAATATGATCTCCGGAACTACGCCGTTGAGACAGTATTGATGGAACTCACACACTCTATTGATATGATCTCCGGAACTACGCCGTTGAGACAGTATTGATGGAACTCACACACTCTATTAATATGATCTCCGGAACTACGCCGTTGAGACAGTATTGATGGAACTCATACACTCTATTAATATGATCTCCGGAACTACGCCGTTGAGACAGTATTGATGGAACTCACACACTCTGTTAATATGATCTCCGGAACTACGCCGTTGAGACAGTATTGATGGAACTCACACACTCTATTAATATGATCTCCGGAACTACGCCGTTGAGACAGTATTGATGGAACTCATACACTCTATTAATATGATCTCCGGAACTACGCCGTTGAGACAGTATTGATGGAACTCACACACTCTGTTAATATGATCTCCGGAACTACGCCGTTGAGACAGTATTGATGGAACTCACACACTCTGTTGATATGATCTCCGGAACTACGCCGTTGAGACAGTATTGATGGAACTCACACACTCTGTTAATATGATCTCCGGAACTACGCCGTTGAGACAGTATTGATGGAACTCACACACTCTATTGATATGATCTCCGGAACTACGCCGTTGAGACAGTATTGATGGAACTCACACACTCTATTAATATGATCTCCGGAACTACGCCGTTGAGACAGTATTGATGGAACTCACACACCCTATTAATATGATCTCCGGAACTACGCCGTTGAGACAGTATTGATGAAACTCACACACTCTATTAATATTATCTCCGAAAAAACGCCGTTGAGACAGTATTGATGGAACTCACACAATCTGTTAATATAATCTCCGGAATTACGCCGTTGAGACAGTATTAGTAGAACACACTCTCACTCTGATTAATAAAAAGCTCCGATACGTCGCCGTATGAACGTAACACATCCACTCATACACTCTGTTGAGCAGCTCTTGTATTGTTTTTAAAAAAGAGTCAACAATAAATAATTGAGTTGTGTTATTTCTGTACCCCTATCACCCTAGGATTAATCACTAAAGTTAGTGATTACACAAGATGAATTGAGTGAAATATGTATTAATATAGTTCTCTTCCCTCGGTACCAGGCTCTGTCAGGATGGAGTCGCCGACAAGATCGGATGAAACACCGTTAGAATTGAAACAAGGAAGCACAGGTCCGTAAGAAATGGGAACCAAGTATCCAGAAGTCTCACACATTAACTTCTTTCAGAATTTCAAAACTAGTCTTTCAAACTTAGAGATTGTCAATGGGGAAATATCCAATTGCTAAGTAATAGAGAACTATGTTACAGTAAAGTCTCCAGTGTGTAAGATTTGAAAATGATTGTAGAAATAAATATGCGGGTTATGTTAATGAACTGCCGCTAAATGGTGAAATGGTTGAACTGAGTACGTTTATATTCACTGCAATGTTACTCATACACTAGATATGGTACTTCCCTCACTATAGGAAATCAAAAAGAGTCAATTATTTCTACAATGGATATTCTCCAAAGATAGGTATTTGCTCTTCCAAATCAGATGACTTTCCTATTTAAAAATTAGATTACAGTAAATGTAATATTAGCAGTTTCTAGCTCACATGCATTGTTTAATTGTTTCAAGGAAGTCAATAAATCTGTTGATCAATTTTTTGCATTTCATTTCTCTACAGCTGGCAGAACTTTGTATCCTGAAACGAACTCAAAAAAAAAAACACAACGTGGGAAAACTAGGTCATAAATTTATAGAAATAAAACTCTCTGCTTCTTAAGGTGATACGATGGGGTTTCTTTCTGATAACAGGCTGGGTGATAGTTTCCTGCGGGAAGCCGACATCGTGATCAAGAAGCAGATATGCATGACGATTCAAAGTGGCAGTATTTTAACCATACATATAAGACAGGGGTACGTTCGGTCACAGTGGTGCCGTGACCAGGATACAAAGTTCAAAAATGTGTCCAGTTTGGGAAATGAATTTGAAAAGGATAATTACTTTTTCATACTGAAGTTACTATGTCTGTTCACAGAAGGTTTCGAACAGGGGGAGAGTCCTACTTGGTTACCAGTAGTTGATGAATATCTGTTAGGAAGTTTAAGGGGAAATACAAATGGATTACAGGAAGAAATGCGAGAAAATAGGTAAAGAATGGAGGAAATTGTCAGCGCATTGTTGTTGATTCAGGAGGAGAATCAGAGAATGTTCAGCCACATATTGTTGGAAAAGGAGGCACCACCATCAGGGACATCCGAAAAACTAAGGAGTAACTCTAGTTTAACTAATGGGAATGGGACTCTGATGGATGCTCAGGCACCAACAAAACCGAAATTCGGAAGGAGTGGAAGTAAACACCCGGTAAAATATTTAGAGGAAATGGAGCGATACTTCGACCGTATTAGCCTAACTGGCATACAAAAGTTGAACGCTCTGAGAGAAAGCTTTATGTCGACCGTGGCAACATGGAACCTCCTCCTGCTGAAATGGTGCGTCGCAAAAATATGGCTAGGAAATCGAAGTACAAACCAGAAGGCGGGGAAAACAATTTAATTCAAGAAAGTAGCGTCAGGTATCCATTGCAAATTATGTAGTAAGGAAAAATGGCATCGAAGTATACCGTAACTAACTTAACGGCGGCCCTAAAAGCCGTCAAAGCAGATTTGGATGAAGAAATAAAAAAAAAGAAAAGAGAAATACTTATGCTACAACCATTTGGCACCATAAGTAGCGATGAAGAGGAAGAAGAGACCCCGAACCCAAAGGACATAGAGCTTGGTACCGAGGCAAAAAAGACCGGACCCAACCACCAACAAAAGAGGCAGAGCCCGGTGCCGGGGAGAAATCCGTTTCAGCGAACAACCATCAGGCGAGGCGACAAAGGAAACGCCGTAAAAATAAAATTAAAAATATATATATATTTATATTGTTAAGTGTTGACTTCAATAAAATTTTCTTTCTTCGAGTGATTTTTTCTGGGGTTGATTGGCGAGGATATAATAATCAGGCATTCCAGATCAGGTTATGTCTGGGGGGCAAATACCAGTTTTAACCAATCACACACTTATGAAAAGGAAAACAAACGAAAGTTCCTGGGGGGCAGATGCCGCCGTATTGGTTCATTTCGATTTATTTGACATTTTTGACAAGTATCTGGAATGCCTAATACCTAAGAACATTTATCTCCTTTCCGTTTGCTGAAAGTGGATAAAGGTTCAGGGGGAGACTGAGATAGTATGCCCCGGGGTGTTTTTGTTTTTTATAAATTCTAGGATTCAACCTGAATAAGACAGTCAATAAGGCATTCCAGATACTTGTCAAAAATGTCAAATGAATCGAAATGAACCAATACGGCGCCATCTGCCCCCCAGAAACTTTCGTTTGTTTTCTTTTTTATAAGTGTGTGATTGGTTAAAACTGGTATTTGCCCCCCAGACATAACCTGATCTGGAATGCCTAATAGGTAAGTATACAAGGATCTAGAATAAGCATACCTAAACAGAAAAGGAGAATCTGCACATTTCCCTTCTCCGTTGTGCGAATCCTATCAACGGAAGACGAGACGAAAAAACAGAATTCAGGTAATGGGACAACCAGAGGACAACATATACATCCCTTATATTCAACAACACTCTCCGGACAATGAGCAAGTTTTGGCTATTCTGAGTGCTGTTGGTACAGCACCTTAACTTCGTAGGGATATTGGGGATTTGTGATCAGCTGGGCATACAAAATTCTCTGTGGGAGTTGTAGTTGATTCTTTTCTCACAAAACTGACACCATGATCAGCCACTCTCCGGTGCCAAGAAGAGCACCCAGGGGTTTTTTCCGAACACATGTCCTGTAGCGTCAGCTGTCAACAACCCAAAAAATTCCAAATTTCGGGATGTTTTGTGAGAAAATGGGGCAACAGTCGTTTTTCCGGGATGGTCATGCTTAAAGACAGGTTACCTCTGAACATATTGCATGAGTTTCAGATCCTTGGTTCGCGTGAGATAGAAGCTAGATGGGATTTTTCGGTAAAATACATCGAATTCTATGGGAAAAGACGGTATCTATGGAAACAACCTTTCGCCTATAAATACCAGACAGATTTCCAGGATTCCAGGGTAAGGCATAAGGTGGCTATATACTGGTGTTTTCACTCCATATAAAAAATTGTCAGCAAATCAGACGACCGATATGGCCAACTTGATGAAAAATTTGATGATGTAGACGTAATAGTACTGCAAAAAATCCGCCAGGCGCCAGGTACCGGCACTCTTGCAGTGGAGATGACAGTCCTGTGTTGCCAAGTGGCCATGTCGTTGCGAATTCTGGTCCAGCCCCCAGATTCTATTTCACGAATTCGATTGTCGAATTGCTCGGACTGTGACTGTAGAATACGCTGTACCGAAAATATACGCATATTCTAAACAATTCGATGATCGAATTCGTGAAATAGAATCTGGGCTCAGATCAGTAGAAACACAATGCAAATTTATTCCAACTGAGAAATTATTTTCAAACTACATGGAATAAAAAACGCATAAAGTTAAACACAAATTTGGCGCGTGTTGGTGTTTTTAATAACCTCACATATCCAGTCCCGATAAATTATCTATCCTTTAACAAAAACATCAGAATTGGCAACAGCGTGTTCCAAGGATCGAGTGATCACGAAAATTAATAGAAATTTTTGATTACCAGCGCCCCTCATGGCCACTGATGAACTATCACGCCTTGTCCACAGGTTTGTCTGAAACAATATCGCAACCTTAGAAACACCAGTATATAGACATCTTAGTAAGGCAGTTCGTCTTGGACCTTCAACCAGGCAAGAACTCTTCCATTGGACCTGAATTCTTTCCCGGTAAATATAATTTCATTATAAATAAGGAATTATTAAAATTCCTAATAGAAATTGACATCTGTCATATTTGAAATTACAAGTACAGAACACGGAACTCGACTAGCACGGAATAGTAAAGTTTCGAAGTGGGTTTTTTTTACGATGCCTACCGTCTATGACGACAAAACCGGTTTAGTACGAGATTCCGTGATTTCTTTCGGTTATTTAATATCAAATCAGTTTCTTTCGGGTAAATTGCGTATATGTTTGAATTCTCATGTACTAATCATTGATTCTTTACAGTTTACACACTCTGTTAATATGATCTCCGGAACTACGCCGTTGAGACAGTATTGATGGAACTCACACTATCTATTACTATGATCTCCGGAACTACGCCGTTGAGACAGTATTGATGGAACTCACACACTCTATCAATATGATCTCCGGAACTACGCCGTTGAGACAGTATTGATAGAACTCACACACTCTATTAATATGATCTCCGGAACTACGCCGTTGAGACAGTATTGATGGAATTCACACACTCTATTAATATGATCTCCGGAACTACGCTGTTGAGACAGTATTGATGGAACTCACATACTCTAATAATATGATCTCCGGAACTACGCCGTTGAGACAGTATTGATGGAACTCATACACTCTATTAATATGATCTCCGGAACTACTCCGTCGAGACAGTATTGATGGAACTCACACACTCTGTTGATATGATCTCCGGAACTACGCCGTTGAGACAGTATTGATGGAACTCACACACTCTATTAATATGATCTCCGGAACTACGCCGTTGAGACAGTATTGATGGAACTCACACAATCTGTTAATATGATCTCCGGAACTACGCCGTTGAGACAGTATTAGTAGAACACACTCTCACTCTGATTAATAAAAAGCTCCGATACGTCGCCGTAGAGACACTTGTATGAAAGTAACACATCCACTCATACACTCTGTTGAGCAGCTCTTGTATTGTTTTAAAAAAAAAAGTCAACAATAAATAATTGAGTTGTGTTATTTCTGTACCTCTATCACCCTAGGATTAATCACTAAAGTTAGTGATTACACAAGATGAATTGAGTGTGTATTAATATAGTTCTCTTCCCTAGGTACCAGGCTCTGTCAGGATGGAGTCGCCGACAAGATCGGATAAAACACCGTTAAAATTGGAACAAGGAAGCACAGGTCCGTAAGAAATGGGAACCAAGTATCCAGAAGTCTCACACATTAACTTCTTTCAGAATTTCAAAACTAGTCTTTCAAACTTAGAGATTGTCAATGGGGAAATATCCAATTGCTAAGTAATAGAGAACTATGTTACAGTAAAGTCTCCAGTGTGTAAGATTTGAAAATGATTGTAGAAATAAATATGCGGGTTATGTTAATAAACTGCCGCTAAATGATGAAATGGTTGAACTGAGTACGTTTATATTCACTGCAATGTTACTCATACACTAGATATGGTACTTCCCTCACTATAGGAAATCAAAAAGAGTATGAAATGAACTACCAACATTTTGTTGTGCACGAATAAGTCAAAAAGATGGGGAGGACGGTATCGGGTTGATTGCCAGATGGTGTGCACCCAAAAAGCTGAATCTCGCTGAGACAGAACCTGGCCAACTCCATGGTTGTGGGGGTATAGGTGTACTAGATGCCCGTTTACACAATTGGCGACAAAACATCTCTTACCGAGCTCTGATAATTACTCAAACTTTTACATTTTGGAGATCTTCATTATCAATTATTTCTACAATGGATATTTTCCAAAGATAGGTATTTGCTCTTCCAAATCAGATCACTTTCCTATTTAAAAATTAGATTACAGTAAATGTAATATCAGCAGTTTCTAGCTCACATGCATTGTTTAGTTGTTTCAAGGAAGTCAATAAATCTGTTGATCAATTTTTTGCATTTCGTTTCTCAGCTGGCAGAACTTTGTATCCTGAAACGAACTCAAAAAAAAACACTACGTGGGAAAACTAGGTCATAAATTTATAGAAATAAAACTCCCAGCTTCTTAAGGTGATACGATGGGGTTTCTTTCTGATTACAGGCTGGGTGATAGTTTCCTGCGGGAAGCCGACATCGTGATCAAGAAGCAGATAAGCATGACGATTCAAAGTGGCAGTATTTTAACCATACATATAAGACAGGGGTACGTTCGGTCACAGTACCAATAATATTCCTGTAATAATCAAACTAAATTTCGAAAAGGGTTTTCCATATCGCCCTGTATAAATAAATTTAAAAGCGCAATAATAATACCAATTATATACATCTTGTGAAAAACCCATCTGATAATCCAGGACCTTCAATGATATATAGGTTTAATATAAAAATAAACGTACGAAATTCTGCAACTCGATGCCCCCGTAATCAATCTTGGGGAAACAATCTGTTTGAAACGTTAGCACTCAAATTGCGAAGTGCTCACGATCAAAAAAATCATAATATGCTCAAAGCAAGTTGCTCGAAAATGTATGCCCACCGGACACACCCTGTAAAAGTTTTTGACTTGATCCCTAAAATATCCCCTTCCATTTGAAATATCTCAATGTCATCTCTAATGAAAAATTCTCAGAATATATTTTTTTCGAGGTACCATCGACATACCCCAATAATCAAAGAAAATACCAAATATACTTCCTTTCATTCGTTAAAAAAAATACGTTTGAATGAATCTCGACCAAATAAAATAAGAAACGAAAATAATAGCAATCATAAAGTTCTATCATAACAAGAAAACAAATATACTTGCTTTCATTCATTAAAAAAAACGTTTGAATGAACCTCGACCAAACAAAATAAGGAACGAAAATAATAGCAATCATAAAGTTTTATTTCAACAAGAAAGTTTGTGCAGTTTACTTCATATGAAGGAAATGAAAAATCATTTATGCAAACCATGGTACAATTATACAAGGTATGTTCCACGGACGGACGAGTTTAGGCTCGTTCTGCGCATTCCACCCGTCGCCGCCATATTTACTTTTTCCCGCTTGTAAATTCAAATGTACTTTGAATTGATTTGGTTGAGTTCTGCTCAATCGCTACAAAGATTGACTAAAATAGTGCAAATGTCGAAAGATTCTTTTTTTCGATTGATTTTTACACGTTTCCATTTGACACACAGACATTTTTTGCAATAACTTTTGCACTTAACCTGGCTCATCGGCATTTGACAGATGTCAACAGGCGTGGACAGATGTAAACATAAACAGCTAATATGGCGGCCTCGGGTGGAAAGAGCGAGAGAGAAAAACTGAATGTGTGAGAGAGAGAGTACTCTCCCTGATTCTCCCACCATACCACTACCTGCGCAAGAACATACCTTGTATAATTGTACCATGATGCAAACTGAATGTCATATTCACACACTGACACTGATACATTCTCAAAGAACTATTTGCGAAATCAAAAGTGTACTTCGTGGTTTTTCCACTACGTGTGCACGATCGAAATTGAGTCGAAATGAGAACTTTGATATAAACGAAAACAAACATAACACATTTTCTTTTTAATCAATAGGAAAATACAAACTATCCTTACATTTTCAGAAGGGTTTTTTGCTCCTCCAGATAAAAAAAATTATCCGAAAGAAATACTGTTCTGGGCCTTTGGTTTTTTTATTCCAGATGTCCCCTAACCCTTGTTCAGAACAAAAAAATCTGACGGAGATTGGAAATTTTCAATTTTCATTCACCACTCACTGAAGGATGCACTTGGCGAGAAATTCTCCAAGTTGAGGAAATGAAAGTCAAATTTTCCACTAGCGTTTCGTGGTTCTCAATAACAGCAATTGAATACGAGCAGCTCAGGTCATTCGAATCCCTGAAACGGTTTGTGATCGGCCTCGACAACAACAACAAAATCAATCATAAAGATCAAAAAGGCACGTCAATCACGAATTTTCCAGAAGTTTAATCCCCAATCGTGGGTAACAATCAAATTGATTGTAACACTTCCTGGAAGAATCGGACCTGTCATCCTGCTAGGTTCAAGACACACACGAAAAATGGCTGATCGTCCCCCACGCATTAATGTTCGTCATTTCAAAACTCGTTGAAGAAAACTTTTCGAAATAAGTAGCATTCTGACACAATTCCTGCGGTACCATATTTCCGCTAATACGGACGCCCACACCTAGGTGTCACATATAATAGGTAACAGCAGGAATCCAAAACATTCCTGACATCGATAGTATCGATAGGTGCTGAATAATTTTGAAAAGAGTACGGTTTCTTCTACCGAGATGGCGATTCGAACTATACTTGAATTGAAATATACGAAGAGACGTATAAAAAAGTATCTGATGAAAAACAACTGATAAACACGGGCAATATTCGAGCATTAGAATAACAAAAATACAAGGAGGAGAAAAACTGTCACAATCCTCAATATAGCTTATTTCTGCTTTATGATACAGATCGGAATACACAAAACTCAACATTTGTACAAAATGAAAGCTCCCAGGGTCCCCTGCGTCCAATACAGATACAATACACTACCACAGCAATTGTTATGTTTGCTGTGCCACTACTAGCTTTTGGCGCTATTCTGCTATTCTCAATTATTAAGGGCGGAACGATTGGCGCGTAATTTGAATATATTCTATTCATATTCAGAATCAATCAGTAATTTTCTCTCAAAACCGAAGATATGTAAATTTTACATTATCAATGAAATTATTATTGTTTTTGTGAGAAATCAGAAATAATTCTGCAAAATTCTTACAACAGTTCCAAATTTCCAAATAACGTCCACATCTAGACGTCCAGTGAATGTTCATTTCTGGATATCCAAATCGAAATCCATACGTGTACGTCCAATGGATGTACAATTTCACATTTCCAAACAGTGTCCACCTCTGGACGTCTATTGGAAAAATATTTTTGGATAGTCAAGTTAACGTCCAAAAGTGTATGTCCACTGGATGTACAGTTTTACATTTCCAAACAATATCCAACTCTGGACGTCCATTGGATAAACATTTTATATATTCAAGTTAATATCCGATAGTGGACGTCCAATGGATGTACAGTTTCACATTTCCAAACAATGTCCATCTCTAGACGTCCATTGCATAAACATTTTTGGATATTCAAATTCACGTTCGAAAATGTACGTCCAGTAATCGCACGTTAAAAGGTAAGGCCTCGTTGATCCATTGCTCGCACAAGTTTCGACTTTTGAGGGTTGACGTTCGTCAGCTGATTAACGGAAACGAACAATTTTAGAACAATTTTAGTGGATGTACAGTTTTACGCTTATCCAAGGTTGATAACTATCACTGACAGATTTGAAAATTGTTATCAGAGTTCATTTCTTTATGGTTATTATTTATTCTTTGGGTTAGAAACTCTACGACCAAGCGCTTATACCCAGCTAGAGGGGGCAGCAGCCCCCCCCTGCCCCTGCCTGGCTACGCCCTTGTGGTATTTCATGTATTCCTTGGGTGTCATTAGGTATTGTGTCTTTGGGCGTGCAAAGAAATATGGATATTTGGTGGATCGCTGTAAAAATTATTTCGATATCATGTCTTGCCAGAATTCGACTCATTTCATCCCACGGATATAAGAAAGAAAAGCTTTTGGACATTCAGGTTCGTCCTCAGGATGTCTAGGGTAAAGAGCTCGGGTTTGCTGAAGTTTAATAGACCTTTGGATTTGGAAATTGGAATAATCATTTTGGCTAAGGGCAGACTTGAGGTTTTCCATTTCATTGGATCTATTTTGGTTATCGGTGAGTTTGGAGGTGTATGAGGGAATTCAGAACCGAATTCAATTGTGCTGGATGATGATAAGGCTTGGCATTGAGGTATCGGTTTGAACGGGTCCGTTTTCGGTAAACGGTGTGTGCGAAAGAATTGTTGTACTTCGTGATGAAAACATCAAAGAATGGAAGGGAGTCGTTCTTCTCTGTTTCCAAAGTGAATTGTTCAAAAGTTTCGAACCCATGAGGCCAAATAACAAAAACGTCATCTACGTATCGGAGCCAACACGTAGGCTTGAATTCAGTGTGTCAATGGATGTGGTTTCGAAGTCTTCCATATAGAGGTTAGCAAGAACTGGGAAGAGGGGCGAACCCATCGGAGCGCCTTTCACTTATTGTTTGTAAAATTTACCCTGAAAAAGAAAGTATGTACTGCACATACAATGACTGATGAGGTTCAGATTATCTTGAGAGATTTGATGCTTGGTTTTCAAAACAGTGTTGTCGAAACATCGATCGAACGAGATTATACGAGGTTCTACCGGAACTTTGAATTTGTCAAAAACGTTTGAGATGTATATCCCAAGTACTTGAATCATTTAACTATCGCTCATCAAATTTACGATGGTACGATTAAAATTGTCGTAAATCTTCGGTGTTGTACTTTTCCTCAATCAGTGTCTAGAACTAATGGACAGCGGAAGGTGTTTATGCACTTTGAATTAGTAGGTTGAATTGGAATTTATTCGAGAAATTTACTCCGTGATAGGATCGACGTAAGTTTACCAAAGAAAAAAAATGCACTTTTATTATCAACCACACATGATCAAGACTACATATATCCTTCATCGAAGAAGCCCTCAGTTATTGAGTGTTGAGGACTGTCCACGTCTATGCTTCGGAGAATGCAGCGCCAACCGATCGTATTTGTTATCACGAAGGTTCGAGACACTTCCGTTCGAGAAATGAACATTCCATAGCCATTGATCTATATATATATAGCGGCACAGAAAGCGGGAGTCAGTACAATACAACTCGCTGAAGTTCTCCTGAATTGGCTATTTTGTTAAATAAATCAAAGTTCTTGCGCTACACTAATGCATTCCTTATAATTAATTGTATTCTAACCACATAAAATTATTTATATCGCAACATTTCGAAAGTTAACGAGTGTCCGAAATATATCCGTGAACTGTAATCCACACGTGGAGTTAATTCAACACTTGGAACATGCCCCCACAGTAAAGTGTACTGTGCTGCTGAACTAAGTTTTTCCAAAAAACTAGCTCAATTGAACTTGGTTTTCGTAATTTTTGTTGAGTTTGGGCCTCAAGCAGAGCAGGCAAGATTTTCGGAAAGTGCGATTGAAATGAGATAGAGATCGAACATTGGAATATCATTGGCCATTTTTCAGTTCCATCTTTTTTCATTCCGACAAATTTTGCAAATTTCGTACCTACACATGAATCCAGCTTTAGTGTAGCGTTCTAGAGCATCATTCTCATCTCAGCTCAGGAGTAAATTTATTTTATTAACGATTTTTCATCTCTACATCACAAATTAGATATCTACGAATCCCTCTTTCAAATGAAAATTCCTTTTGGTTGTCTAACCGTCGTATTCCTTCTCACGAACTTTCCCGAACTACTGAATCCCCAATATCCCCATCACAGCTTAATAAACACCCCATATCACCAACTTGTGTCATTTTCAGACAGTTGGCAATTGTATATGTGTCTAATTACTTACCAACCCTAGATTTTAAAACAGAAAATTTGAAAAAAGGCTAGGAAAATGCAAACTTATTTGTGAAAACAGGACTCAATCAAATGGCTGTCCAATATAATGGTTGTTAGTTGAAAAGCCGATAAACGTTTTTAAAGATTAGTCAACGTCCACAATCTCAAGGTTATTAGTTCTTTTGAATGTTGACATACTTATGGACGGAAATAACGATCATCTTAAGAATTTGTATCTAATCTGATTGCACCTGGGCAGTTTTTCCTATTTCTCAAATATGGAATTGTTTAAAATTAATTCAACTCACCGTTCACTTCAACATAAAATGTCAAAATATACCTATTCCGTGATAGGTCGATTTCCAGTATATCACTGCGCATTTAGTTTGCGCATGACGAATGGCGTCCAGTTGTTATTGTTGAAAGCGTTTAATTATTTGTAATAAGATTATGAGTGTTTTTACAGTCTTTTTACATAAAATTGTACAAATTAGTGTTCTTATAGTCTAACCAGATAAGTGCTACGCAGGACCTTTCAGCCAGTTTTCTGAGTTTTGAGTGTCAAAAGTATGTCACATAAAATGGGGTATATAATGTTTCTTGGCCGTAAGCAAATCAATTTCCGTAACAAATTTTTGGACTCTTGTATGAGAGGATGACTGCAGACTAAGCAAAAATATTCTTCGGCATGTTAATCAGCTGAAATAAAGATTTTTTTAGTGAAATTAAGCTTGTGAGTGATAAAATATCCATTTGAACACATGGAATAACACTCCCCCATCCGTCGAACAAGATGGCTGCGATCAGTTCCATCTTTTCGTTTCGCGATATTGGTGCCTTTTAGATGCTCGAATTATATATATGATTATCATTGACTCCGGTTGAAAATGGATTTTTTTTCCGAAAAGCTCGTTGATTTTTTTCGTTTGCTACTTTTTAACAGCGTTTAATTTTCTTTTGGTGTGTGTATAATAGGTATACCTATACAGAAGTGATTAGTAAGGATAATTTTTCAGGTGCCTGAAGTGCTTCATATGGCTCTTCAAGGAAATGTGACTGACGATAGAAGTGAATGCACATCATCATGCTGATTTTTGATGGCAGCAAATAGTGACGGACACTCAGAACTATCTACAGTTGTGACCTGTGAAGGGGACCTGTCAGACCCCAGGTTCCCTACACAGCTGAACATAGTGTTGAATAGTTTGAATGATATTTTGGGTGATACAGTGACAGTACGCAAACTGGAGCCCTGGAATTCAGTGCGTGTAACGCTGTCTATTCCTAGGGAAGCAGCGTTACGCTTCAGACAGCTAGCTAATGAGGGCTCACAGCAACTCAGGGCCATTGGAATACTTAGTGTTCAAGTTGAAGGGGATCAGGTGATATCGCTTAGGGTAGCTGGATCTGCCAATTCGGAACCACAAGAAATAATTCTTAGGACATCCCAAGGTAAGATTTTGTAAATTTCAGTTTTAATATCTATTAATCTAATTTGAGTCCGAATCATCATTGATTGTCAAGACAGCAGTTCACATTTTGAGCTGTCAGTACAAAATTGCCTCATGCTATAGAGTTTGAAACATAAAATATAGGTTAGCAAATTAAATTTCAGGCAGTGATTTATGAGAATGAAATAAACTTGATTATCTTGAGGTTATACAGATGTTAGTGATACTCTAATTTCTGATTAGTGGTAGGTTATAAACTCCAATAGCATTAGGAGAAGGGATACTCAAAAAATCTTTCATGTTGGGTGGATATTGGGCTGAATTGTAATTATGGGATACTCACGGATTTTTAAGCTTTGAGTGCAGGTTGTAGCTTATTACTTATGGAAGGTTTATGCAACATTCCCCAATACCTAACACTAATAACTAGTAGCTAAGCACTATAACTAAGAAAGCTGTGGTCTCTTTCCATCCCCTGTTAGCTCTTGAGAAAACAAATTAAATTTAAATGTTTGTCATTGCTTTTTTAATACTGTAATTAATCATTTATTTTACCATATAATTAGGCACAGAAAAAGGATTTGGCAGGATTTGAAAAATGGTTAGCAATAGAGGAAAAATAGTATTCATCATTGTTTTCTGCTATTTAAAGGCGTTTTCTAGTGCCCATGATTTCAAAACGTATACATCTGTTGCCTTCTCTTTCACCTATGGCCTGCCAAAAAGTGAGATGGAATAGACATATAATATAATACATTTTGAATACAAGAGCGCTAGAAAACGCCTTAACACTTTTAAAAAGTAATTCACTGATTGACAGGCACAGGACCCATCTGCATTTTCTGATTTACCTAAGATTCTTAGTTACCAAGTTGAAAGTTGGGCAACTTTGTACTTTGAATTATTAGTTGTTAGTACGAGTTACTCCATAAACACATTTGTTGATTTGCTACAGGTGAACTCTCAGTTATTAGTCTTGGGTTCAGGCTTAGTTATTAGGTATTATTGCATGAACCAAGAACTTATTTTCATATTTCTTGAGTATGCTGTATAAATCTGGTGTAAATGTTTGAAACAACCTTAAATGAAATTACACTTTAGGCTGATGATCTCAAATATTGTTGAAAGATTCTAACTTATAACTTATCAAAAAAATAATTTATTACTAGAGCCAAAAACAATATACCTACCAGTAAATATTTTGGAAAATCATTTGAATTATGCTATTGGTATGTTTGCTCTTTCCCTTTTTTTAAAATTATATTTCACCAAATTATCTGTGAGTTAAAAAACTACTTGATTGTAAACTTGAGCTGTTTGAATAATTTTTTATTGAAATAGACAGCTAATGTTTCCAGTTCTATTTCAGATATAAAGTTGATCATCTTTGATGACAATTCTTTCCGATTTATCTCAATTAGTCAATATGTTTGTGTATTCACAAAAATTTATGATATAAATTTATTTCAAATAAGGTCAAGGTGATTGAATTTATCTCAGGATGGTTTTGTCAAATGAAAACTAGGCCAACTATAAGGATATTGAAGAAAAACATTTATTAATTAGCAATAGCATAGTGCATGCATAAAATATTCCATTCACACAGCTCCAAAAAATATAATTTAAACGTTATGAATTGATGTTAATAATAATGATACTCTGATTATATCTTTTTTTATTGATCCATCCTGGAGTAAACACAAGCAAACCGTAAAATACCCCCTTCCAGATGATGAGAATTTCACACAATGAAAACGATTCTGAATTTCTTGAACCATTATTTTTAATTCTAAAAAAAGGACTGAAGAAGGTGAAATTATTTGTAAGTAGCATATATGTAGAATACAAACGTGTGTGGTCCGATCGTAATATTGTGCAAAAACCTCTATTGCTAGGTGTTATGATGTTGGTATATTGTAAATGAAATAATAGAAATATTCCAAAATATCACAGTAAGAAGCCTTTCTCGAAGGCATTGTCTGCTCAAATGAAAATTTCACAAAAATCTATAAATAACAGGCTAGAAAAATATAATAAATAAGTGTAAGTAAATCACAGTCGTTAATCGAATATGTTTGAAAGGCTTTGATTTTTGGTTGTTCATGAAAGATGTAAAGGAACATGTTTTCTCATTTTCTTTATGAATTTTGGTAAGTTCAAATTCTTGATGTCACTGGGTAGTTCAATGTACTCTGATACACCTTTGAAAAAAATTGAAGTCGGGCCCTAGCATGAATGCACTTGCGGTAGAGATATGTTTTTGCAGTGTCTAGTTTCATAGGAGTGAAATTCTCACACACAAACACTCCCTTAAACACATCTCAAATGTTTCATCTTTCATTCAACTTGTGACAGAATAGATATATTATTTTTTCAAGTTGATATTTGTGAATGTGTTGACAGTCGCATTTTCTCTATCAAATTTATTAGATTAAACCATCCCTGGAAATTTTAATGGAATATTCTGATTGATCATGAAGTATCCTTTGATAAATATCTACACAGTACACATGACAATGTACTCTTCTCATTTCTATATGATTTTTAGCTTTGCATTAGTTTCGGACTAGTCTGATAGATGTTGGCAACTATAAATATATGTTACATTTTGAGAGAGTCTATCTCGGTGCACTCAAGTTGTAAAAACAAGGTATTGACTTTGTCCAATCACGTCACTAGTGGAATATTTTTTAAAATTGATGGTCAACCCCCAAGATGAAAGTCTATTGTGTGTCTTTATGAAACCAGATTTGGAAATTTCAGTTTCAGTTGAAAAGTTTAATCTATCGAAATGAACGTAACAATGCCGTAAAATCAAAGAATTTTAAATAATTATATTTTTTTGGCTGAAGGACCTCGGTCGATGCCCTATGGGGTGTTCCAATAAAGTACATTAATTATTATTTATTATATTTTCTGATTGAAAATACTTCAAAATCTGGCTTCATGAAGACACCCAATTAAAAAATGAATAAAAAATTTACTAGTACTGATGACGTGACTAGTCAAATTAGATACCTTGGCTTTTGAATTCAGTGAGAGCAGAATTCACTTCTATTATTCAATTGACATGAAAATTTCAAATTCTGGCAGACATTCAATTGACTTTCATCTTTCTGAATAACATTAAGTTTTAGAAAAAGAACTATTCACTACGTGAGATGTGATATTGTTTGTGTGAGCTCATATTATATATATATATTTATATAAAACGAGTATGATCTTGACTGTGCGATATCTAGTTTATTGGGAGTATTGGGGCTGCAGTCAGTAGATTGTTCTTCAAAGAAAACTCTTTGTTACTTTGTCAAGCTTTCGAAAATTGTTATTTTCTTCTTCAGGACAACTACAATATGATATAATGATAACATGACAATTTCATCAAAAAAGAAGAATATCGTTCCCATTGTGAAAAATTTCAAATTGTAACACCAGTAACTCAAAGTGACTTTTTATGATCCACTCATAAAATTTTCATTTCTCAGGTTAAGTAAGTACTTGTACATCCGTATTTGTTAGTTTGTAATCATAATATATCATATTGTAGTTGTCCTGAAGAAGAAAATAACAATTTTCGAAAGCTTATATATATATATATATATATATATATATATATATATAGAAGAATCCTTTAAATATTCGGGTGTGCAGTCAACAAGGAATTGGAAAAAGTGAACTCTTTATTCTGTTCAAGCTTTCGAGTCTTTATTGGCTCTTCATCAGGAACTGAATGTGAGGTTTATAATCCTTTTTTAATGAAAACATGAAGGACAACATATCACAAACACATCGACATATGTTGTCCTTCATGTTTTCATTAAAAAAGGATTATAAACCTCACATTCAGTTCCTGATGAAGAGCCAATAAAGACTCGAAAGCTTGAACAGAATAAAGAGTTCACTTTTTCCAATTCCTTGTTGACTGCACACCCGAATATTTAAAGGATTCTTCTTTAACTTAGACAGTCGTCTAACCTTCTCACATTATATATATATATATATATATATATATATATATGTGGAATAATTTCACTTATCAGTAATATTTCCATTTCTAGATGAATCAACTAGTAGCGGTGGTAGCAGTGGCAGTAGTAGTCGGCATGAAGCAGAACTTGGGACTCCAAATTTTCTGCAGACCAACACACCGTCAACTTCTATGGAAACCAACAATGTGCAAGTGCAATTTAAATCACCCAATGTGGTGTGTCCCACTGATACAGTGGTACCTAAAGTGGGTAATAATGGAAAGCCATTCACTGGGCCATTTCCTTTTGCCAGTATGAATCAGGTATAGTGTTGATTTGAATCATAAATAATGAATCCATAATTATAATTTTCTTTGTTCATTAGGTTAGGCATGCTAACCGGGAAACACCGTTCAAATCATTGCCACCACCTTATCCTGGTAAGCATCCACCCACGAATATTTCGAGTCCTCTTCTCGTCAACCTTCTACAAACTGATGGGTCCAAAGAGTCTGGTGGTGTTCCAAAAGTATCGACTCGGCCTCCTCCAGCAACCGTTGCACCTACCACAATAGTGAATTCGGTTGGAGCCTCTAGTACACCAATAGTCAAACCTAGCAACTCGATACCGGCTCCTCAGGCAAATGTGCTAGTAAATAACTGTATATCACCAAGCGCCTTATCAACTAGTACTTCCATTAGGCAGAATAGCACTATACCGACAAGTACAACACTGCCTCCTCCCCCACCTCAGTACCATCGAGCACTTTCTTCATCAGTGGTGAGTTCATTCAGTAGTTGCAACAGATACATTTTCAATTTTATTCTATTTTATTCAACAACCCTTGTTGGAACCCATTTTCTTTGGATTCCGAGATATAAATCTTACGGCGCTCCACTATTAATAATTTAATTGAGCCTGCAATGGGATTATTTTTACCTTTATTGGAATGAACATTATTCAGATAAAAATTATTGAAACTTTCGGTATTGTGACCATAAATACTTGAATTTTGCAGGAATTTATTTATTTTTTTATTGTACTCATTACAAACACCAACTAGGGTAATTACAAGTAAGGGAAAATGGAATAAAAACAACATATGCAATAAAGGTACTAAAACTAAACCTAACCTACACTATCTAGTATCACACAATTTGCTTCATGTTCCTAATTGACTCACTCTTTGTCGTATTAAACATATCAATGTCGATTTGCTTGAGGATCTAATTTCAAATCAATACCATTTTGTTTATTGGAGATGTTGTGTTACCTGGATCTATACTGAATAAATCAAAAATCAAAATCGCTTTTGAACTTTATCGATGTTATCTATGTGGATCTGGAATGAAGGCATCCAGATTTGGGAAGCATATTCCAAGTGCGGTCTCACTAATAATTATAAATTCTGATGACTGTGTCAATTTTAAAGCTTTTACTATTCCTAATAAGGAAACCAAGTGATTTGTATGCTTTATTGACTATAGAAATATAGTGCGAGTACTCATATCACTCTGATACACTACCAAGTCCTTGATCTCACTAACTCGATTTAAAGTAGTTTGATCAATATTGTTTTTTCCAGAAAAAGTTATGATGTTGCATTTTTTTACATTGATGGGCATCTTATTATTTTTAAACCAGCTGCAAACGTTGTTTATGTCTTTTTGTGAAAGATTACAGTCTTGTATACTTGAAATTGTTCTAAAAAATTTAAAGTCATCGGCAAAGAGAAGCCCTACAGATTCAGCTAGACACTCAGGGAGGGCATTCATAAATAATTTGAATAAAAGGGGGCCCAAGTTGCTTCCCTGAGGTACACCTGTAGTAGCAGTATAACTATCCGAGGTAGATGTTCCAGTCATTACCATCAGTTTCCAATTGGTCAAATAAGATTTAAGAAAAAGAAAGGTTGATTGAAATATTCCCATACCAACGAGACAATTCAGAAGTAGCCCGTGATCAAGTTTATCGAAGGCCTTTTCACAGTCTGTATACATAACATCTAGTTGTAATTTATTTTTTATTGCATAAGATATATGTTCAGATATATGTTCATGAATGAAATATTTTATTGAAAATTTTCTGTTAGTTTGTAGATGAGACTTGTTTTCTACTTCTTGTGTAATGCCACAATATATTAAATGTTTGGTATCAACAATAGCTTCACTTTCAATATATTGACGAATCTCTGGCATAATACAATAAAACACCCATACTTATTAAAAAATTAATACTTCTTTGCACAGCAAATAGTAATTCAAATCACGCTCCGTATCGTTCATGAAATCAGAGTGTGAAAAAATATTCAAGTCAAGCATTGGCCTGCAACGTTTTCTATTGTTGAACGAAGATATCCATTTTTTAAAACATATTCCCCAGATATTGTAACACATTTTGTATTTTTCTTTTCTATAGAAATAAATGGATCTGTCTCTCAGAGCACTTAAATGCAGTCGTAGCATTTATGTAATTGGGGTTTTTTGTTTGTATGCATTCATAGTTCAGAAAATGAAGCTATTAAAATGTTAAAACCTCGCAATTTTTTCGACCAGCACCGACTTGTACAAAAATTTGGGATTAGGCTCATTACACCGTCTAGTTCATTTTCTATATTGTCCCGTTGTACGCTTTTTCCTTCTCAGGGGTGAAAACTACCCCTAATTGTCAACCTAAATATGGGTAAAAATTGTTAAGTAATGATTGTTTCATGCTTTAGGATACAATTTCATAATCTTTCAACCTACCCTTGTTATAAACTACCCTTGAAACCATTGAAATTTTTATATGTCTTCGAACTTAAGAATACACTGGTGAGAAATCAACAAAATATACACTCACACTTCCAATATGAATGGAAAAAGTGGTACATATAACGTAACGGCTGAGTATACCGGTTATGTAGATTACGACGCTCCGAAAAGGGTAATTCAAATTTTTCAAAAAAAAATTGATCGTTTTTTTAAGCTCCTTCATTTTAGGTGATAAAAAATTCTTTCTGCAAACGATTTTGTAGAGCTTTTCAAATGCTATAAGACTATGTGAAAAAAATTACTTAAGATCCCTTAATTTTTAAATGGGGAGAGTTCAAAGCGCTTGACTAAGGTGATGTTACACCGTAAATGTAGGTGTTAAACGGCTGTATCTCGCCGAATATTCACTTTACAAAAAATCTACACAGGAAAAGTTTTGTCATTGAAAAAGCTTCAATTTAGTACTGTATCGTTTCTTTCATTTCTTCAGTATTTTGAGAGATATAAGAAAAGGGTTAAAAAACACGATATTGAAAAAATTCGTTTTCTCTTCAAACTCCAATTTTTCTAAAATTGGGCATTTTAAATTGGTTAAACTTCGTGGGTGTATTATTAGTACATATATAAAGAAAATCATAGAAGGGTGGCGATCAATTTGAGTTACTGGTTACTTTGGAGGTTGTTTTCACAGATTTTTTTCGTAGAAAAAAGCGCTTATTTTGATCATAAGTAAGTCAATTCTCATGCTAGGAAGACATTCTTTCATTCATTTGAAAGCTCTAATTGAATACTTTGAAAAAGATAATTTGAGCTTTCTTCGAAAAATGCAAATTTTTCCCGTTATTTCTCTTTAAATCTTCCAATTTATACATTTGACGAAAAAAGCTAAGCATTAATTTGCTGTATCTCAGTTCGTATGTGTAGTAAGAAAATTATAAAGGAAGCATTGTTTTTGTTTTTTCAAAAGCTACACTTTGCCCCTCCACACTTTTTTTTTAAATGCATATTTTGTGCTTTTCCACACTATTTTGATGAAATGCATTGTTTCAGAGTTATTTGCAAAAAACCATTTGAAAAAGTCGATTTTTCGTCAAAAAACTGTTACTTTCAACTTCGAATAACTCAAAAAATATTACTTTTACGAAAAAACGTATGGAACATCTTAGAATTACTTCTTCCGTCGATTACTACAGCTAAAATGTAATAAAAAATTTCCACCCCCGTGATGGGGTGGCAACCAACCCCAAGGCTCTAGCGTACAGCGTCATGATAGAGAAAATAATCCTTGAGCTATTCCCCTCCTGTGAGAATTTCAAGTGAATCCATGGCGGACGAAAGAATTGCGAGCCAAAATGCTTCATTTCCTGAACTATCAGATCCTTGAAGAATACTGAGCTTTCTGATGCTCTTCTTATAACTGGTTGTATCAAGAAATTATTTGTTCTAGTAGTGTAATTTTATTCAGAAATGAAAGTATTGTTTTCCTGTAACTGGGATGATTCATTTCGTGTTTTTATTTTCTGTGTTCTATATTCAAAATCATTGACGCGGTCGTTTGTTGATTGTCATCTTTTTGTCCCGTTACTTGTGCCAGGCTCTCTGTGCTAGTTATTCAATGAAGGTCAGTTGTAGAAACTTTGGTAAACTGTGACTCAAGTGAACCGAGATGAGTTGTCAAGCCACAAACGATTCAATTGGCTATTGCTTAGGAACTGAATCAAGCTCAGTATCACCACAGCTAACCATAGTTACTACTACTGGTCCTAAGATTATATAATGCTACAAAATTCAAGGTACATGAAAAATGTCTTAACAGTCTGATTTATTTGAGAAAAATAGAACATCAGGAAATTTTATTCCAATGTTCAATTTTTGAGGATAACGCGTCGTATAGAAAATTAAGCCCCTGTCATCACTATATGCTTGAAATATTACTAGATACACCTCAACAGATAATTACTATTCAAATTCTCATGTGAGTAATTATATCACAAGATCTGGCAAGTTGATCAGACCCATATACTTCAGACTAGAAAGAACTTAGCGAATCTCTCTTATTGATCAGCTGCAAAATAATTTACCTTGTCGAATCAAAGAAATGCAACATACCAATTTTAATGAAGCTCAAAAAATGCACTTTCTGAAACATTGCGGTAGACCAACAAAGATTATGTAGGTCAATAGAGGATCAAAAATCAACTTGGGAAAAACAAAATATAATTTGAAAATTGAGTAACATTTGCTTGATAATAAGACAACTACATGGAGCAGTATAATCAAAAGTACAAGAACTGGCTTACTTCAAACTTGTACAATCTAATATCAAATATGGGTTAATGTTCTAGGCAAACTCAGCACATTTATGAAAATATTTTACTTCGAAGAGAATAATTATTGTATAAAGCATAGACATACATATTTTACTATTTATAATTTTAAATTCGAGTGTATTTTTTATTTTTATATTATGTGACTGTGGTGCAACTATACAATAAGCCGAACTCTTGACATTGTGATTGTAAAAAAAGAAAATATTTCTTAGAAATGACAAATATTTTCAATCAATATTGCTGGCTCACAGATAATCGTGCAGGAAAGCTTTTATCAATCTGGTTCTTCTAACAAAGTAAAACACACATTACAAAAAATAACATGTTACAAGAACACAATACCCTCAGAGGTAATAGAATGAGATTACCTTAGTCACATTTAACCCTTTGCAGGATGCAAGTTATCAAGGAGTCAAATGTTATAACAGAACAGATTTTGGAATATATTGAGAACTATGATAATCTCAAAATGCCTCGACAAAACTTTCAGAAAATGCATTTTACTCAAATTGAATTTATACATTTCAATATAGGTATAAACTATATTAACCTTCTCTGTTTGCGACTAGTTTGATGAAATATTTTACCAGTAATATGTGTATGATTGTGTATGATATTTTCAATAATGAAAAAAATATATTCAATAGTTTTTTTGGGTTATAAATTTGAAAAAAATAAAAATTGCTATTGGAGTCTATACAAGTGTACAAGAGCAAATTTCTAATCTACCCCAAGAATATCTGAGTTGATAAGAAAAAGTTTTTTCTGAATGAAATATCTCCTGTCAATCAGCAACTTCTTGTATAACGTAAATTCGACAATATATATATATATATATATATATATATATATATATATATACAATATATATATATATATATATACAATTTAGAACAACAATATATATATATATATATATATATATATATATATATATAAAGTAGATTTGGAAGTTCTCAGGTTTTTAAAACTCATTTGTTCTTGATCTCAATATTTCGCTAATGTTTATTAGCTTCATCAGGAGAAAAGAATCATAGAATTAATATTCCTGGTGTGTTCATTGCCTTGGGAAGCTGGATCGAACTACCCATGCTCGCATAGTTACTGCCTCACTTAAACTGAGAACTTCCAAATCTAGTTTATAAAGTACGGTCGAGAATACATCACATATATATATATATATATATATATATATATATATATATATATATATATATATATATATATATACATATATATATATATAAAGAGAAAGTGTTATTTGCTATGAAGCAAGATGAATCAGGAAACTGATAAATAGATTATCAAATTCTCTGGTCTATCACAATTTGCATTCAATTCGAAATGCCCACCACAAGATATATAAATACTTTTTATTAACGTTTCGGAAAACAAATTCGTTTGTTTTCAAAACTGATTTACAAATACTTCACTTCTATGTTGGTTTTTGGAAAATCTGTCAAAGATCTGAGACAACGAAAAAAAAAACAGAGAAGTGAATTAATCGTGAATAAGTTGTGGAAACAAAAACGAATTTGGTTTCCAAATGAATTTATAAACTGACACTTGAAATATCACTAATGGTATAAAATTGGATTCAGAAATTCAAAAATTGAAATTACTATCGAAACATTCCTACTCTCCAGTTGGTGGTAAAAATTAACAAACAGTTGGAACAGTGATTTTTAGGAATTCAAGGTAAAGTGAAGAGGGCGTGCTTATCCTTTGAAATTATGCTGTTAATTTTATAACACATTGCTTTCACAAGTTTTGTGATATGATGAAATGAATTATTTTCAGGTTAAACAACACTCGGTACCTGGCCACCAAAACAGCAGTAATCCATTGGCAAAATCGCAAAATAGCCCATTATCCCAAAACAACAATGTAATCCAACATTCTACACAACCAGCACCGCAAATCAATGCCATACCTCAGTCGGTGATGCCTGTTTATCAGGCACAAACCTCAAATTTAGGACAGCCTAGGAACCCTTTAGTACAAATGAGTTCTCTGCCAGCGAGTGGAATTCCTTCAAGCCAACCAAACGTGAATTTAAATCAAACCAAGCATCTTTTTTCTCACAAGAATAGCTTTACACCGAATTTGGCCAAATCACCTTTGCTAGCTAATGTGTCAGGAAGTAATCCACCTATTCCTGCAGCTCAGCAAAAAAGTTCTGTTCTGAACCAAACTCTGAATAATCTGAAACATCCAATGCCTCAACCGAATATGTCAGTACCTAAACTGCCCAATAGTTACTTGCCGCAGTCTGCTAAAAGCAATTTTTCGCATCAAAATGCACCCAATATTGCAAGTGCGGCTGGTTCTTTGGCACAAGTGAATTTATCGTCATCTAATCCGTTATCCTCCGTCTCGAATAGTATGGATATGTCAACTGTGAATTCGACAAATATGAGTAGCAGTGTAATGAGGAGGAGTTTACCATCTCCGCCACCCTATTCGGTTGCAATATCAAGACCTTGGGATTCCTTGGTTCATGGTAGTTCCCTAATGGATTTAACTCCTACTCTAACAGATCTGAAAGCAGATGATTTGGATGCGTTACTACCAACCTTGGAGAGAGAATTGACGCATAGTCCTCTTCCCGAACTACCGGAAGACTTTCTTGCAGACCACTCCAATATAATATCTTCTGCAGAAGATATACCAGTCTTGAATGACAACAGGAAATTTCTAATTAACCCACTGACTGGTGAATTGGAACCTCAGTCCAGTGGGGAGAGTGACACGGAGGATTTGAAAGACGTTTTCACGGGTTTGCCTTCACCGGCTGCTCTCTCAGATGATGATACATGTTCCACCACTCGACCAGACACAACCACCGATCAAAGCGATAGTGAAACTCGTTCAAACGACATGAACAAGCCGCCGAGGATAAAAAACTCTAAAGCCAGAGATCGTGGACGAGATTCGCCTGCTCTCAAACCTGAGAAAATAAAATTGAGATTGAAGTTGGAGAAGTCGGAGCCAATCAATCCGGCGTATAAAGTGGATGTTAGCTTTGTCAATCAGCAACCAAAAAAGGCATCTTCATCTCTGATGGTCTCAGGCGAAGAGTTGAGAGTGCCTCCACTTCACATTTCATTGAGAGGACGGAATTCTGTCGTAATAAAAAATAAAAACAAAGTCAATCCAGACGGTACACCTCTTAAACCGAAGGTGCGGAAAAACCAAGATCACATAAAAGTGAAGAAAAGTGAAGCGGTGATAACTATGGTTGGTCCTGAGGAATCTTCAGGAAGTATCAGCAGTGTGGTTTTGGATGATCAATCATCATTGATTGATTCAGAGGCAAAAGCAAGGGTTCCAAGCATTGAGCAGAAAAAAATAAAAAAATTGAAAACCAGTCATGAACAGAAGGTAAGATATTTTAATATTTTATTTCATTATGTAATTTGTGTGATAAATTCTCCTCTTCTCTCTCAGAGCTATGTAATTCATGACTTCATGAAATATATAATTATATATAGTGTCTGCCAAAAAGTGTGCATCATATGAAAAACTTTTTCATTATCAATATCTCAGAAAATTTAATTCTTCGTAAGTTGCTGAATCGTCCGTATCCTGAAATGTTATCAAATTCCGTATTTTTTGCCTAAATTCCACAATTCTCAGTTGACATTTTTGAATTTTTTTTGAAATATGGCTATTCCATTTTGGGTAAATAGTGTATTGACTTTTATAAAAAAAAAATATGTATTTATGTAATAGAAATAACTGAAATTTGTCATATGGTTGGCTTTTACTTCAAAAATGAATGATAATGAGTCTCACTAGTTTTCATATCATATTTTGGACCTGTCAAATTTGATTTTTTTAGATACATGAAAAATTAGGTTTTTTGGAAATAAAAAATGTCCCAGAAAAAGTTCAGATTTCAATTTCATAAAATTTCAAAATTTATATAACATATTAGAGATGCAAATTGTATTCTACTTCTCACACTTCAGATCCGAGTCAGTTTCACATTGAAAATCAGAAAATAAGTATTTCTTTCTACGAAAGAAAAATTTCTGGAGGTCTATTTCTTTTTTCCTGAACAACTTGGCGATTAAATTATTTTTTCGACAAGGTATTGCATAATATAATATCGAAAGTTTCAAAAATCTATCAAAAAAAATGAATGACAGTAGAGAGCTGATATTTGATAGAGGTATTAAACTGAAAACTGAGCAATTTTCTCCAGAGGCATTTTTGAAAATGTCCAAAAATATCAAATTTGACTGGTCCAGAATAGAACATGACTACAGAAGTCGAGTTTATTTTCACTCATTGCACGATGAAATGTATGTATTACTTTTAATTAAACGACAATTGATTGAATGTAGCCGCGAGATGTCCAAGTGCACTTAAGCCACTAGCCCAGGCCATTCTCATTGAGCTCGGTCAGCCAATGTTCGGCCTGGAAAAGTGGCCGTGCATCAGAGTGGAACCCTCATTGCAAGCAAGGGAAGCGTTGGAGAGTTGGAGAGAAGTCCCCCAAGACAAGAAAAAATGAGATGCCTCCTAGGAATGTTCATTAGTTATCGAAATCTCCTCGCCATCCATCCTTCGGTAGTTTCGATACCTTGGGATGGAAAATCGTGGGGTATTATACCTACTGATGACTAGGCGAGCCCATTCCAAGTGCTTTCCGGTTTGTTATGTGATTACTAAGCAAAGCTGTATATTTAGGTGTTTCACTGTGATACACCTCTATAACTCGATGAGCAGGTACAAGTATAAAGAGTGGAAGTATTAACATATTTGCTATTATGTTTTGAAGGGTAGTTAGAAATGAAATAAAATGCTCGGAGAACACAGTGAATAACAAAAACTTTCCACTCTTAATGTTAATGCAGAACAACACATTTTAATCTTGAATGACGTGCCCTAACCACTCCAATAATTCATATATCAGAATCCCACGTATGAAAGATCTCATTGAGTGAAATATATTACCGACGCCAATATTTTGGACTCATCCAACAATCTAAATCAATTTTGCTTGAATATGGTTTACAATTTTCCTTGCTTAATTTCATTAATTGTAATTTATTTATTTATTTAACGGGTAGTCCCAATTACAATTAGTTTTAAGGAAAAAAAAAGTTTGTAAAATCTTAAAGCTAACTAAAGATAAATACATAATACAATACAATAATATAGAACACACTACAATATAACGGTAATACAATAAAGTGGTAAATATAATATAAAGTACAAAACCATATAATGAAATAATACTACAAAACAATGAAAGGAAGTGTTTCAGGAAATAATGCGACTCAGTTCAATTTTAATGGTATTTGTGGAGCTGCTAAAGATATCAACCTTTTGATACTTATTTCCATTTCTGAGCATTCGGGTTATAGGAGAGAAAAAACCATAATTTGTGGAATGAAACGGTATTTTGAATATTTCGTTACTGACTCTGGTCTGTCTGTTGACATTCAAATTGATTAAAGGTAAAATCTCCTCGCAGTTGATGTTGCCAGATAAAATTTTGTTTAAAAAACATACATCTAAAATGATTCTTATATTCTCCAAAGATAATAGATTCATCTGATCTCTAATGTTGTATGCATATTCTCCTTTTCTTAGACCTAGCTTGTATGCACAAATCCTAAGGAAAGTATTTTGTACAGCTTCAATTTGGTTTTTGTGTAACTAATAGTATGGGCACCAGATTATTGAAGCGTACTCCAACAATGATCTAACTAATGAACAATATAATAACCTGAGAGTGTTCAAACTGAAATCCTTACAAGATCTATTAATGAAGCCTAACATCTTGAGTGATTTAGCTATGATATACTCATTATGAGATATGAAGTTCAATTCACGATCAAACATAATACCTAGGTCCTTCATCACTGTTTTCCTATTAATTGATATATTGTTGATACTGTAGTCATGTAGAGCCGGGTAATTAATTCTAGAAAATGTCTGGCAGTAACATTTGGATATATTCAAGTCCATGTAATTCATACTACACCAGCCATAAAATTGTGACAAATCTTCTTGCAAAAGCGAGGCATCGTTTGTAGAAGAAATTGATTTGAATATTTTAACGTCATCAGCGAAAATGACTGTGTTTTATAATTGTAACTAGGTCATTAATAAATAGGTTGAATAGCAAGGGTCTACAATGGGAACCCTGAGGAACACCCGAAGGTACAGGAATGGTGAATTATACACAGCCTCCTATTTTTACCATATGGCTTCTACCAGATAAAAAACTCTGGATCCACTGCAAAATTGTTCCATGAAAACCCAATGAGGACAGTTTGGCGATGAGCAAATCTTGGTTGACCCTATCAAATGCATTAGAAAAGTCTGTATAGATAGAGTCCACCTGTAATCTCTTCTCCATAGCACTCAAAATGTAATTCTCATGAACGAGTAATGAATTCATTCAAATTACCTTTTTTTTTCAACTCAAAAGTTTTTATAACAGAATTCAGTAGAGTCAACTATATAGACAATGGAAGTCTGAACTAATACCAGCCAAATTGAATTGTTACCTCACATTCTTTAGGTAAGCACCTGATCTCAAAAACTTTTCAAATTGCAGCATTGTGTTCCTCAAAATTTGAACCATTGTGTGATTTCATTTGTGAAAAAAAAGTATGTGTCGAATATTTATATTCTATCACTTTTAACGCATCCAAACCAATTTGGGTTCTTGAAATAATCCTGATTTTTGAGGAAATATTCTACCCCGAGGACTTTCAAACGATAATCGACACAGAACATTGTCATTTGGAATACGGGTAGTAGCTGTCGATATGCAAAAAGAAGGGCCGAGTTACGAATGACGGACGCAAGAGTTCTCCATCTGCACAGGTCCTGCAAAAGTTCTTTGATTTTTTATAATTCTATTCGTTCAGAGGTATTCAGGATTCACTTCCTGAGAAAGCTGACCTCGACTTTTTAATAAAGGTTGTTACAATGATTCTAAATTTGAAGACATTATTCAACCTGATGAGATATTTCAAAAGAAATATGACATCCTGGAAAGAAGAGTTAAGGTTTAGCGGAGGAATTCCTAGTATTTCCATTTGTTTAGAAAATGTAAAGGTTGGAAAGTGTTAGATATTAGTGTATGTTGTTTTAAATTCAAGTAGATTTTTCAAGCTAGGTCTAATGTATAACTCATTCAAAGTGATTCGAATCATTGCCAAGTTACATGGGGGAAATTCTAAGCATATATACTAGTCTTTGTGCGGATGCAATATTGAGTTTATAATTATTGTATTCTATTTATGGAGAGCGTGACTTCATTTTAGTAGGACTCGATTTCAATCTCTTAGGTATCACTTTGTTTCTTCTGAGTGTCACTTCAATATTTCAAGATTTAACTCAGTATCGAGGATGAGAATTTCCTTACAAGTTTATGTCAATCGCGTAGAAATTCCTATTATTCTCACGCCCCTTTTGAAAAAGCAGTGGTTTAATATTGGATTTTACGACTTCACGGGAGAAGTATTTTCTAGTGAAATTTTTGGTCAAATTTTTCAAGTGTCAGATTTATGTAGATTGAATATTAGGGTATGATAATTTCACATTCGATTTAAATTCGGAAAAAATTTATAGAGTGAGTGGGGGAAGACAAACACTATAATTTTTCTTGATATTTTATTCAATATTTATCTGTGGTGCTCGGTAGTGTGATGGCAAGAGACCGATGCTCAATTCCCCGTCACGGCACCACCGTGTTAGGATTCACAATTCACACCTTGAAAGTAAGGCTCTGTTAATCTATTGCTTGCACAAGATTCGACTTCTGGGGCGGGCGTCAGCTGGTTAACGGAAAATCCCATTTTTTAAACCCACATACAAAAATATACCAAAATATACATTTTCATTCTGACAATCTCGTGTCTTCGAAAGTAGGGAGTTCTGAACTTGAATTTATAAGAACTTTTCCTCATAAAATATCACAAGGAATCACCTCCTGAAATTGATGATAGTACTCGAAAATCACCGTTTATAACCTGTAATAAGTAACTGGTGCAAGAAAAATGAATGAATATGTGAAAAGCTAGGAAGAGTTAGAAATATTTGTGGAAGAGCTAGCCAAACAGAAAAGGGAGAAGAAATACAGACAGGGTTACTGAGGTGTCACCCTCCTCGGGAGAAAGTATTGAGTCTCCAAGCAGCTCTTACGTGCTACAACTGTGAGGCTAAACAGAAAGAATGGTCCAAAGAATGTAGTTCGATCTAATTACAACAGATTTCATCTTTGGTACTGTTGAGTCAGTTAAAGAGTACTGAACTTAGTGGAATTCTTTGTGTCTAAATTAGACAGATGAATTATTTTCACATATTATGCAATCCTTTTGAGGTACATTGGAAGTATATCGTTGTTGAATTTGTTCAGGCATTCCAGATAATTGAAACTTTTCCTAGAGATCAATTACCCTAACACCAAACTGATATTTTTGCACTCGACGCGCGTTTCGCTAACAAGGTTAGCATCTTCAGGAGAAGAAAGTTGATACTATAGTATTATTCCAGATAATTGTTTTATTTATTCATTTTAATTTATTTTTATTAACGGGTAACCCCCCAGTTTTTACATTTCTTCATAATACATCAGACAGTTAACAATTACAAATAGCATATATCTAGTCTAATATAGCTCATCTTATTATAATCCTACAGGGAAATATGACAATTTCAACAAATCATAAGAATAAATAATATGCAGAGTATATCTGAGAGCGCTCTCAGAGATGTGAATTAAATCAATATCGATATTGGCATTTGATAAAATTCTAGATATGGGGGAGTGTTTTCTATAATTACATCTATGGAAGTCTATAGCAAATGTTTGGTTATTTCTTGTTTTTCTGGGAGGAATACGCAGATTAACTTGACTTAGAAGAGGACAATTTATTTGATTGTCAACATCTTGTCAAATGATGAAATGAACCAATACGGTGGCATCTGCCAATTTTCGTTTTTTTTTTCAAAAGGATGTGATTTCCACGGTAAAACTGGTATTTTCCCCCCAGACATCACGTAATTTGGGATGCCTTATTGTGGTTCTGCATTCTGCCCAAATCAATTTTTTCTCCGATCGACAGCAAATATTAATTTTGCTGACACATCAATCAGCAAAGTATCACTCTTCCTATCTGGGCATCAAATTAAAGAGTTTCCTGCCTAGGCAGCAAAATTTTTATTCTCATTGGGAATCCGAGACTTCTCAGACAACAAATTCAACTCAATGTACATTTTGTCTATAAAAACGATAGTCTCTATTGTTTTCATTCAAAAATTTTTGTATTCATGACCATATCACAAGACAGCCACAACATTTTGATACGGTAAAGATAAAAAGTAACTTCGGAAAAAATCACTTCTTTATAATGGAACACATATTTACAATAATTTATACCTGAAAACTTGAAAAATTCCAAAATATGTTGAATTCAAACGTGACGTGAAGCAATATTTCATGAACAAATGAATAATTTGCAGTCATAGATTTAGAATTTTTTTTTTTTTAGAGTTATAAATTATCGATTATTACTATGATATATACATTTCCATAGTAACCAACCATTCCAACACTTGCGATTTCTATCAAATTTTATTTATCCCCATAGGAAAAATAAGAAGATTGTGAGAATTATAATAATTTGCAAATACAATATCCTACATATGTCATTATAACCAATTGGAAAAAAAATTATATATTCAACTCAGCAGCAAAGTAGATTGACTGCCTTAGCTGAATTCCTGGCCTCGCTACGCTCGGCCGTGAACCGTAAGCCGCGGCAGCCAATCTACTACTTTGCTACCTGGTAAAACAAATAACTATTGCTTGTATACACTTTATTATTTATATTTGGTTTATACTCCTCAATATTTTTCTCTGTAGAAATCTTTGTATGCCTGAGCTGATAAAACAAACTTCCAACTATTCCAGGAACCTCTTCAAAATTTCTTCAATCAGTATACATTGTTAATTGAAATTAATCTTCAAATATTTTGTGACTGTGTAGTGCAATCGGACAGTCATTTTTCTTTATAGCCATTATTTAAAAATCTTACTAGTCTTTGGAAGAAATAGGTGCATCAATACATGGCATAACTGTGAAAAACGTCATTGAAATTATTCTTTCAATTTCAGGATATCGTTGCTAGTCTCACACAAGAAGGTGAATTGAAATCCAAGTTTGTTATACACAATCACTACAAAGAAAAGCAGAAAGAACGCAGAGGAAGTGATTCTGAGTTGGTTAGGAATAATAAGAAATATGTCGACAGCAATGGCATCCTGTGTGATGAGAAAAAAAGGCGTTTGAGTCAGTCGGAGCAAACAGAAGAAGACCATCCAGTCCTTGGATCTACAAACGTGGGTACCATTGTGAACCTCCCTCAGAAGCCTCGGAAAGATAAACTCAAACTCAAAGATTTATTTAAGAAAGATTTGAGCAAAACCAAGATCTTCAACAAAAATTTCGGTGATAAATTACAGAGTAAGTCTGTAACTTTGCCAACGGCCGGAGACATGAACATGGAAGCCAAGTTTAAGCAGGGCTTACTTGAAGGAACCGGAGAGAAAGGAGTGCCTAGGCCACCACATCGGACTGAGGTTGTCAACCTTCTTACCACCGATGCCCCAAGATCGGAAGATTCTGAAAAGGTGAGTACATTATATGCATTTGTGTGCTGAGCTGATGCATCCATTTGCATGTGACACCGAAAATTACCCTGACCATAGATTAAAACTCCTTTATATAATTTCTTATATTGTCTATAAAGGAAATAAAATACTTTGATAATATCATTAATTCAATTAATGTCTGATTCATAAAGTTATTTTCTGTATCGTTTTCGAACTAAAGATACAGAAAGGAAAACGCAATCATCTACAAATAACCAAGGAAAATAGTTAATGAATAGAGATCTAGAGATGGAATAAAATTATGCTATCGCAATGTTTTTAACGTTTTAACTCTTTTCATATTAATGTGTATCTGTAGGCGGGTAAATGTAGAATTGTAATGTTTTAATGTCTACTATGACATATACATTTTAGTATTTTAGTATTGTATTCTTGTGACTTGTCTATAAACTTCGTGTTTCTTCAGATCAATAATTATTATTATTATTAATAAAATATATCGCTCATTATCGAAGTGACTTTACATTGAATTGATCCATACTGAAGTGAATATTTTGAATGGATAGAGTATCTTGTCTGTTAGCTTCGCACCATTCAGTTATGATTTTCGCTATTTTATCATTTACGGTAAATACAGGTTTGACAGAAAAGTTGAATAGTATTGTCACACATTGCCAGAGCACAATATTTATAAACATAAACACTACTTTCCGGAAGCTGAGAGCAATGACATTATTCTGAAATTAATGGTACAATAATTTTTGAGATACTGAAGACTTACTTCACATGCCATAAAAATGCATCATGCAGAATCAATCATTAACGAAATGCCACAGGCTGTTTTTTACAGTACCAACATATGGGCTATCATTTGGACTTCAGTGTTGGTTTGATTCAATTCATAATATACTTTATTATCCAAGAAAAAAATCTTATTGACAAAGCTTGGTTGAGATACACATAAATAATGAGAATATTGTTACATGTACTCCATACACTGGAAAAGATAATAAATAAAATGAAAGAATGTAGGCTTTCACGGCCGGTGCTAATACATCTCTGGTTTTTCGGGCGGAAGTCAAAATTCCACCACACGGCCCTCAAGCCCGAAAAACCAGAGATGTAATAAGTTAAATATTCAAATATAAATGAACAGCGTCAAACTGATAAAATTTGGTGTTTAAGTTATAGAATTAGAACAAAATTACATCTACTGACAACACATATATGTAAGAATTACCGTGATTTATTATAATTTTACTAAAATTGATGCTTTCAAAAATTACGATGTCTCTTCAAAGAGAGTCTGTCTGTCATAGTATTTTATTTTAATGCTTTGAAAACTGTGATAGTTATTTTTTTTATTTCATTTATATTTTATTATCAGGCAGTAAAAACAATACCTGATGCTACATCTCTCAAGGAGAAGTCACCCGAACCGGACAATTGCAACACTCCCAATAGAAAATCCGTGGAAGTGATTGAGAAACCTCCTCCCACCGTGACGGGCAGCCGATCGCCGAACTCTACCGGAAACCAAGGCGAGGACAGCGGCATCGAGAGCATGGACGCTCTGAGCGAAAAATCTCCCAATCAGGCGAGTCAGAGCCCGCACGCAGATATTTTACCTCCCAAGACTCAAGTGCCTAACATGCTCGATATCGAGGCACAACTCGCTAAGATGGAAGGTAATATATCGTTTTTTAACCACAAGACTAAGTTAGACTAAGAATAAGTAGCCTATTATGCAGGAGCAAAAAATTGTGAGCACGAATGCTGTAATTGGACTTATTCTCGATATTTCTTTGTATGTAAAACAAATCCTAGTTGGTTCATAGATATAACTAGATTCAGTACCAATCCACAAACTCTTGAACAATAAATTTCCTGAAAATATTTTTGAATCAATTTCACAGAGAATTTTCAGCAAAAATTCGCTAAATTTCGTTTTTGGACCATTGAATGTAGTCATAAGATCAAATTTATCATGTTAAATGTTACATATCCCATAAAGTTTATGGCAGAATCAAAAACTAATTTCAACATTAACAAATAGGGTTAAACAAAGTAGGAAACAAACAACATTTTTAGGAATACAAGCAAGATTGCTGAAATTTTATCATCGTACTATTTTATTGAGGAAAAATATTGCTTCGGGATGCTTTGCCATAACATCAATGTGTATGATTTTAGAATGAGGTATCTCATTTCCTGATTTTACTTCATAAATGAAAATAATAGCTTTGTTCAAGCAGAATCTATGATGGGACAACAATCCCTCATAGGGGTGAGTTTACAGTATTCAAATTGAAGTAATTCTTTATAAATTATAGGTTTAAACGGGGATTCGGACAGGACCGATGGCAGCGAGACCAACGCCGAACAAACTCCTGACGTGAATGAAAACAAATGCCATCAAGACCAGTCGACGAATTTGAAAAAATGTTGTGAGTTGACTTGTGCACTACAGACCACAGTTAGTTTGACAGCAGCATTAACTTCGCCGCCTTTGCCGACCAAACAAGCTGAGCTTGAACCCCTCTCTCTAAAGGTAGGTTCATTTGATTAACCATTCATTCATTTTCAAGTGTTTTTGGGTAATGCTCTTTCAGTCTTTTGTAATGGTCCCTTTTTTCAAATATAACACAAATAACAAGGTAACAAAATGATTCATGACTACTAAGTCATCTGAAACACCTTCAATTATCTTGACAGGCATTTTCAACGGTATCTCTGGATAAAAATTACATTTTAAATTTTGTTTCCGATAAAAATTCCTGACTATTCCATTTCTGAAAGTCAGAGAATGTTTTCCACACCAAATGAGAAATTCATTTGTCAATATATTCATTTTTGCAATGAGTTCTTCAGACGTTTCTGCTTCAGTTGCCAAGGCGGTATCATCAACATACTATTTAGTGCTAACGTATTTGGGAAGATCATTTATTTATATACAGTAGAAAAATTGGTAGACCAAGAATCGATTCTTGAGGTACACCACCTTCTACATCATGTGGGAAAGATCTCTGGCTATTACAGAAATCTTTTTTTTTTCACCTCAATTAAAAAGATTCAAATTCTCATATAATCTGTTTCTAGAGAGTTGGTATATTAGCCCCAGAAATGATAGGGCAAAATTGACTGACTGTTTTGTTAGTTGGGTAACGAAATTTTCATGAATTGAGATAATGAATCAAAAAACCTATATCTTTTTTCATGTACAATGTTGTGCTGTAGCTTATAAACTCCTATATTGAAAATCTTACAGGAATTTTTCAACTATAGTCTGTTCTGGAATTTCTTTAACTCTTTGAGAATATTTTTAAATCGAAAGAAGTGGTTTTCAAAGTTTTACCTATCTTTAAGTCTTTGTTAATATTGATTGAATGTTTCATTATTTGATTTCTCATAATTCTATTGCCACTGGCCTTGCAACCATTATCTAATATAAAATATTATTGACAGGCTAAAAAGGAGGACGATGATTTGGAGCCATTACCTGTTAGAGTAACACCAGCATTATATACTTACTCCAACCCAGAAAAAGGTCGGGGAGACTCTGAGAGTCCTGGTCTTTCTGATGAGGACAGCAACTCCTGCTCAACCTCTAGTACTGTGCCTGGCAAGCACAGTAAAAGCCTCCTGGAACAGTTGCTCATAGAAATACCAAGTGACCATCAAGGAGTACCAAGTTCTCCCAGTCCTGCTACGCGCTTATCTGTCAGGACCAGGGCGCTGACTAAATTAGGCAGTCCTGAATTGAGTTCACCAGTGACAAAGAATACTCGAACTATCCCAACGACGAAGAGAAAAAGGAACGAGTCGGATAGCTCAAATCAGAGCGTGGACGAATCAAGAAAAAAGATACGCAAATCTATTGATACTCCGCAATCGGATGTGCCGAATGCGTCAGTGAAAATTCGTCAGAATGAAGTTGGGAAGGTGAACAATGCTAAAAAGCTGTCGAAGATACAAGATGAAAGTTCAGACAGTGATGAGCCACTGATAGAGAAAGTGAGGAAACCAGCTATTACAAATGTGAATACTCAGGTTAACAATGCCCTCGCGAAGACTAAATTGAAGCCAGGGCCTGGGGCTGTTGCTAATAACAATAAGGGTGCAATGGTGGTGAATACTAGGAGGTCGGTACGAAGCAATATGCCTGCGCAGAATACACGAAGCAAAGGTGACAAAGTTCAGTCCGAGTCTGAAGCTTTGAGGAGAAAAACCCGAAGTACTGGTAAGTACTTTTTATTTTCCTATGTGTACTTATTATTTCAGGGAAAATATTTTTTATATGTGTTCTTATTATTTGAGGGAAAAGTATATCAACTGCTCTTACACATTCTTTAAAATTATTCATTATAAAGGAAAATGCGAAAGAGCTGTCAAAAATGTTACTGAAATTTTCAGTACTATTATTGGAGATCCAATGACTGCTT